>BDMV01000006.1:36535005-36844615 GCA_008326285.1 Oryza officinalis | reverse complement strand
GCCGGGCCGCCAGGTGGGCCGCCGCCAACCTCGCCCCCGGTGCCGGGGCGGGACGCGTCGCGCTCGTCCACGTCATCCCTCCCGTCTCCTTCGTCCCCTCCCCCTGTAAGACCCCCGCAGCCGCCGCCGCCGCCTCTTTTTGCTCTCCTCCTCCTCCTCCTCGCCGTCGTCGATTCGGTTCGAGCTGATGTTTTTTTGCGTGGCGCGCGCAGCGGGGGAGAGGGTGCCGGTGGAGAAGATGGAGGCGGAGACGGTGGAGATGTACGCGCAGGACCGCCGCGCGCGGGCGCAGGAGGAGGTCTTCCTCCCCTTGCGCCGCCTCTTCGCCCGCACAACCGTCAGTCGATCTCCTCCTCCTCGAAAATCTCCGCCGCTTTGGCTCGATCCGCGCCTCAAAATTCGAGCTCCCGTCCCTTGCAGGTGGAGACGGTGGTTCTGGAGGCGGAGAGCGTCACGGCGGCGCTGGTCAGGTACACGGCGGACTCCGGCGTCCGCAACCTCGTGGTTGGATCCACCTCCCTCAACTGGTTCAAAAGGTACGAGATTGTTTTTTTTTAAAAAAAATCCCCTTCCTTTTGTTTTGGGTGACAAATCTCCTTTCCCAACTACTACTAAAGGTTAGAATTTCGCTTTTGAGAATCCAACTAGCATAGACTGGTAGGGATTAGGGGATTTTTGTTCTTACCTGTATAGCTTTATTCCCCCAAAGTATAAAAATAACTGGAAAGTGCATACTAGATATATATATGGGACAAAAAGTTTTTCAGAAAAAAAAAGGGAGAGTGAGCCCTTTTTGGGATGGTGTCATTTGTTCTGAGTAAAGGTGATAGGTGTGTGCACGTACATATATCTTGATTGAACTTCCTTTTTCTGTTGACATTCGTCTTCTATTTCTTGCATTTACGCCTTTTGAGTGATTAGGACCCACGAAGTCACAGATGTTGGTAAGAGCCAGCAATAACATCAATTGTCTTCTTGATGCTGATAAATAGATCGTCACTTTAGCTGGTTAATACGGGGGATTTTTATCTTCATCATTTGTCTACTTCAAACGCATAAACAAAATTAATGAGCATCTCTGTAAATGTAAATTAATTTCTAGTCACTTTTGCCAAATCCACTGTTGTTAAATGGTGTAGCTGTCACCTTTTTCAGGATATTACGGCTCCGAGATGTTCCCTGTACTGTCCTGAAAGCTATGCCATGTTCCTGCAATGTATTTGTTGTGTCCAGGCACAGATTGACTATTAAGTTTGCAAATCAGGCTCGAACAGGCAGTATGTTTTGCCCATATTCTCTGTTTCTTTTTTGGAAATGCAATGGTGAGGCACTCATTTTGCCGTAAACCTTTTTATTTTTTGCAGAGTCAAGCGCTTGTGTAAGGACTCAGTCAATTAGTCATAAATCATTTTCCCGAATACAGAAGAACTGGCTGCTAGACAAACAATCTTTGCATGACCACCCTGAGGATGGCACACCAAAATCTTCTGGAGATACGAGTTCTGATGCAGGCTCTCATACCTGCAGCTCTCGTAGCACTTCTACTAATGCTGGTAAAAGTTCAGGAAGTCATGGAAGAAGCCTTTTTGGAAGCTTAGGGCGAAAGACACCGGGCAGAGATGTGAACAGGGATTCCGATGCTATTGGCCGATTGAAGGAAATCCCTTATGTTGCCTTGAGCTCAATTGATGAGGTCAGACCTGTTTCAGCCTTGAAAATATTCTGACTAGTGTTGGCTTTCGTAAGCATTCCATAAGTTGTAGTAATAGTGATGCAATTCTTAATGCTGATTTTGTTTTGTTAGCAGGATTTGCAGTCTCAACCAGTAGATGAAGTAGCAAAACTGAGAAAGGAGTTGCAGGATACGTTAGTGATGTATGATAAAGCTTGTGAAGATCTCATCCATGCCAAGAAAAAGGTTAGTGATGTATGATAAAGCTTGTGACGACCTAACCAAGATAAGGTTAAGTTCTTATGGCTGCTGTTTGGCTTGAGTTACTGTCATCAGTTTTTTACATTACTAGGTTCATAAACATAGCTATATTCATATATTAAAAGTGAATGTTTTAATTAATTCTTTTCCATGTTACTCTGATGTTTCAGATTAAGGTTCTTTCTAGTGAGTGTACTGAGGAAGCGAAGAAGGTGCAAGATGCACTACAGAGGGAGGAATTGTTGAAGCAGAAGGTTGCAGATGAGAAGACCAGACATCTAGAAGCTGTTACAGAAGTTGAGATGGCAAAAACTTTGTTCGCTCAGGAGGCTTTTTCCAAGCATAAGGCTGAAATAGTAGCTGATATGGTGACTGCTGAGAAGACAAAGGTTATGGATGCTCTTTTGTCAACAGGCAAAAGTTGCAGGCGGTACTCAAAACGTGAAATACAGCTTGCCACAGATAACTTCTCTGATGCAAAGAAGATTGGTGAGGGGGGCTATGGGAATGTGTACAGGTGTACCCTTGATCATACTGAAGTAGCTGTCAAGGTTATTCAGCAAGATTCCAGTGACAAGATTGATGAGTTCTTGAGAGAGGTACCCTAACCTATCTTTTTCTAATCTCTCATCAGAACTGATGGATGACTTTCTTGGCTAGGTAATGAAGTTGTTAGTGGTGCTTAGAATTACTTATTTGATTATCTGATATTATGTAGGTCGAGATCCTCAGCCAACTTCACCATCCCAACTTGGTTCTTCTGCTTGGTTTCTGCCCTGAAATTGGATGCCTTGTGTATGAATACATGGAGAATGGAAGTCTGGAAGATCAACTTATTAACAACAAAGGTCAGCAATCACTCCATTGGTTCCTGCGAATGCAAATCATCTTCGAGGTGGCTTGCGGGCTTGCTTTCTTGCATGCAACGAAACCAGAGCCCATTGTCCACCGTGACCTGAAGCCTGGAAACATCTTGCTTGACAAGAACTATGTCAGCAAAATTGGCGATGTAGGTCTCGCCAAGCTCATATCAGATATTGTGCCGGAAGGGCTCACAGAGTACAGAGATACTGCAGTTGCTGGCACACTGTATTACATGGATCCGGAGTACCAGCTAACTGGGACAATTCGTCCGAAGTCTGATGTCTATGCTCTGGGGATCATCATTCTTCAACTACTGACTGGCAAGCGCCCACACGGGCTGATACTTAGTGCAGAAGAAGCGATCAGAAAAGGCTCAATTTCCGATGTTCTCGACAGTTCTCAGATTGATTGGCCAATTGCTGAGGCAGAGACCTTGGCAAAATTGGCGGTGCGGTGTACAGCCTTAAAATGTAGAGACAGGCCTAGCCTTGAAACAGAGGTGCTGCCAGAGCTCGAGAGCATTCTGAGCAGGGTTACTGCTTCTCCCACATTAAGAAGTCCAAATACCGCTGTCCCAAGCCACTTCATCTGCCCAATATTGCAGGTAAAATTTGCTTGCTAGTTGAGTGCACCAGTTCTAATTATCTCCCTAGCCTAAATAGAAACAATGAAAATTTTGATGCAGGAGGTAATGGATGACCCTTATGTCGCTGCTGATGGGCACACCTACGAGCACAGGGCAATAAAAGCTTGGCTCAAGAAACACAAGACATCCCCTGTCACCAAACAAAGGCTCCAATATTTATCCATAATTCCCAACCATTCCTTGCGTGTGGCGATACAACAATGGAAATCGCAGTCATCTTAATGTAGTCATGGGATTTGCTAGTACTTTCTTTGTGGTCTATGCAATTTGATTAGTTAGAAGTTTTTATGTTCCACTGAGATAGCTGTACATCATAGTAGCACAGGGACATGGTTTTGTTAGCTTAAGGATTGATCACGTTCAGAGAAGTCTAAAGCCTAACATGGCTTCTTGCTATTCAAAGACTTGAAAACAGCAGCTGAATTCAATCCCCTCTAATGCCAGTGTGGTTTGGTGGCAACCAAAATTCCTTTTCTTTTAGTTCTATGTATGCTGTTAATTAATTGTTCAGCTCTTGTCTAAAAATTAATTGTTCAGTATCTTTGTTCCCCAGGAACACCATTAACAGTGGCAAAATGAAGGAAAAAAACCATGGGTCATTGTTTCGTTGGAAATAGCAAAGCAAATGCATCTCACTACTTACTAGATACAATTGAATTCAAGAAAATGAAATGTTCATAGAGGTACATGGAAAGCAAGATCCCTACAAATTGAATGCACGAAAATGAAATGTTTGTAGAGGTACAAGGAAAGCAAAGATTCTCTTGAAGTAGGTGTCCAAGGTGTCGGCACGATCTGACAATCCGTTAGTCACAACGATCTACATCCTTGTTCACCAGGAACACCATAAACATTGGCCAAAAAACAAAATCAAAAATGAAGGAAAAGAACCACAGTTTATTGTTTATTGGAAACAAAACAACACAGCAAAGCATCTCACTACTTACAATTTAACACGCAAGAAAAATGAAGATGTTCATGCAAAGCACGATTCCTGAATCATCAGGGAAGGTCTGAAACTTTCTGGGATTGGATGCTTCTGAATTACTTAGCACCAGGGGTGACTTCTACTTCTTCCGAAACAAGAAATGCGCAACCATCCACTCATCGCCATTGTTGTATCCGAAAAGCTCAGCGACCGAGATGAAGAACGTCCGCCAGTAAGCTATCCATTTGGTAGCTGATTCCTTCCCGTAAGTTTTCTCAAATATTGGCCTTATGGACGTGATGTTGTTGTCCATACGTTTCAGCCACTCCTCGCTGCAGGAAAAACAACACTAAGCATTTTCAGATACAATCCAAATAAGTCAATTAGCATGCAACATGCTGGATTTACTTATAAGATTAAGCTCGGTTATTTTCATTGCCTGAAATTGTATATGAAAAAGTAACATATTTCGTCCTTTTGCTGTGCCGCAATGGTCGATGGTCTTTGGTTTATACCGGTAGTGAAATGAAGACTGAGAAATCCTCTAACAGTTACTTACTTCACAGTCCATTGAAAATCATATCGAGTACTTTTTTCGAGTCTTTTTGGGAGGTATTTGAGAAGTAGAGGTATAATCTAGTGTTAATAAAGATACTACTTTTACCCTCAACACTTGATGATTAACATTAGAGTTTGCCTCTGCTTCTCAATATCTGAACTCATATCATTTTGCTCTAAATCAAAATGCAGATTCTAAAATGTATTCTTCACTACTCCCTAATCAATTGAGTAATTAGAGTACAATCTAATAGCATAACAAAATACGTATTAGAATGCCCGGTGTACTACTATACTTGGATGCTTTGAGGTTTCAGAAAGGTACCTAGTTCTGGCATAATGCGTGCCACTGACAAGCCAATGATTGGCAATAGATACATCGTCCTGCAAAAAGAAGAATAAATTGACAAACATCAAGTAAAATTGATCAACAGTCAACCAATAATTAATTTTGTAGCTAGCTGCATAAGGGCAGTAATGTAAAGCCTTAAATATTATGCTGTGTTAGAATCCTAACCTGAAAGTAAAGGAGGAGGTTTGCTGATGGCATTGTTCCTCCAGTGAAGAAATACCTTGTTATCCAATCATCTTCATTGTTGTCCTGTTGAATGTATGAGGTAATGATCCGTATGAAAACTACAGGTAAATTTAAAGCATGATAATATGCAATCATAGTATTTCTTCTGCAGATATGCATAAGATTTACTTCCTATAATGTTGGTGAGGATTACTAATTAATGAATAATGTTTCCCAAGGAACTCATATTACTATCACTAAGAATCAGGAACCAGGAGCTTCATTTCAGTTCGAGCCTATGAGCTGTTTAGAATTTAAATATGTCATACTTCAGACAACACAGATACAGATACATGTACAACAGGAAAGATATTTATGATGAAGCCAAGATAAGATGACCAGTGAAAAAAATGCTGGAATATTAGTGCACCTCAAAGTGGTATGCAAATGTTTTGTGGCAGAAGTAGTGAACAAACAATAAGCTGTCCTGTTTCATCCATCTGGATATCTTCTTAAGAAGTGCCTTATAGTTCTTCATGTGCTGCATAAAAAGATAGGTCATCACAAAATCTCCTTTGCCTTGACTAGAAAAACTACAAGACACCAAATTTATTTATACCTCAAACATTTCTATGGAAATGATCCTGTCAAAAGATCGCTCCATCTCAAACTTGCTGATGTCTGCCACAATTATCTCGACATTTGATAGCTCATTTTCCCTAAATGAAAATACCAAAATTATCACAACATATGAATGCACTCATGTGACCTCTCCTCATCATAGGCGTATCTGGAGGGTGCTCCTGGGAGCAAAAAAAAAAAAAAAAACCATAGCCAAAGGCCCATGTATGTAAATAAAAAAACTTATCAGAAGAGAAAATAAAACTCCATTATTAATATATAATGAGCATCTTTGATCAATTTTATACTTATATTGTATATTGTATATTATTTAGGGACCACCCATATCTAAAATCCTGGATACATCACTAGTCCTTATCACTGAAACCACCGCACTTACCTACACTGCTCTTCTATAAAAGCCTTCTGTGTTGTTGAGTTGCAAATCCCTGTTATACTGCACTTGCTATATTTCTTCGCTACGTACAGAGAAAGGGAGCCCCAACCACATCCGACATCGAGAATGGTTTGGCCATCCTGTAATTGTGCCCTCTCACAATAAAGCTCCAGCATTGCAACCTCAGCATCTTCAAGGGTGCTCGATTCGTCAGGGAAGTAACATGAGCTGGTAAATTCAATGCACACATGCTATTAATCAATGAAACCATAAGGTTCAAGTGGAATAAGCAAAAAGCACAGGCTAGATCTTCTCCTGGTGCAAAATAGTGAAGGTTCCAGCAATTCTCAAAAGAAAAAAACAAGAGTGCAGGTTTCAACCTTGGAACTAAACTTTATTTCTTTCTATAAACCGCCTGAATGTCTTATTATAACAAGGAAATCAAGTATTCCCTCCATCATAAAAAGAATGCAATTATAGCATTAAAAAGACAAAATAATAGGGAAGGAAATAACTCAGATGCCCCTCATTTAATCAGGAGTGGGAGGGTGGTTGGGGGTAAGATAGGAAGAAATTTAAATGAGGGAAACAGTACTCTAGAATTGCATTCTTTTTTACAAAATTTGAATGTTAAAATCAGTTTCTAATCATGGCAAGTTGGAAGTAATTACAACACCACTTTACCTTCGAGGTGGCAACTCAAAAACTAGTCAAAACAGTGAGAGGTGGATTTTCATCCCTCGAGGAAATATTCCCTCGTTTTGTGCGTGTCGCCCGAAAAATCATCAAACAATCAGAAAAAAAAGATAAGATAAATATGTTAAGTGTGCCCTTTGGGCTAGCTCAATGGATAAGATTCAATCCCCATTTTCTCTCTTCCTCGTTAAAGATAACAAGATCAATATATAATATATCGGTACACAAACATGTAAATTCAAATTCAATTTGTACAGGTAGAAAAAACAACAAAATTCAGTGTGAATAGTACTTGTGTAGGTTGAATTTGAATTTACCTATTTGTGAAATAACATACATCATATTGATTTATTATATCAATTTTTTTTAAAAATAATTACTATTTAAATGACCTGTAAAAATGATGCAATCAATATTCCCTTAAGAGGGATGAAAATAGTTTCCCAAAACACTGAACTTTGTACTATTATGCATGAATCACGGCACAAACCTGTACTTGAGATTCCTTCCAAGAACCAGCTTGAAAAATGTCGTCGGCAACTCGTAGTGCTGGTCTTTAGCCTTGTCCGTCTCGATTGCGATGGGCATCTCTTCCAGAGCTGCACCGACAAAACCATGTTAAAATCAGAGTCAGTAAAGCCAAACTTTACCCAAAAGTTTCCACCTTTTACTCTACACCAAGAATCTGTTCATCCTAAGTTACCGTGGGCGAAGAGGAGGAGGTGGTGGAGCTGGAGCGGAGCGGAGGGGAGGTAGCCGAGGCGGAGGCGCTGCGCGAGGAGCAGCCGCGTCAGGCGCCTGGTGACCGCGTCGGGGAGGGCGTTGCGCTCCAGCGCCGCCAGCGCCGCGCGCGTCGCCGCCAGGTACGCCCGCGCCGCCATCGCCATTGTTTCCTCGCTTTTGTGAGCTTCTTGCTCTCGCTGCGTCGAGTACTAGCTACAGTGCTGCTTTAGTTGGAAAGGAAAGGATATAGCCCGGATTAAGCGGGATTAGCCCAGACGAGGAGGCGGACGTGGCTCCTACGGACGCGGAACGAGACACGCTCCCGTGACGGACGGATTGGCCTGCCCGGTGTACCTTTTGTCAAAATTCTTTCGTTTCTCGTAATTGTAAGAATTAGCAAAGGGTGTCTACGTCTGACGGTGCCAAAAGATTATATTCTCTCTGCCACCTTGTTTATCTTGCATTTCGTAGGTCATATCTTGAGTATTTATTAAAATTTAAATGATTTCTCTATTAAATTACTCATCTGATATATGATTTTTTACACCATTGTATTTGTTATAATAAAATATTTACAATAAAATCTTTCATGAATATAAAAAATATATTTCCTTACAAATTTGGACATTGTTTAAAATTGCTTCATCGTTGATCAATTTTTAAAAAATATATATATATCCTTACAAATTTGGACATTGTTTAAAATTGCTTCACCATTGATCAAAATTTTCAACTTAGTTTATAAATTATTTTTATAAAGATGTAATATTCAGAAAATATTGACTGCAACACCAACAACCATGACATGAAACATTAAATCCCAACTAATGAAACATTTAAAAAGACATGAAATATAAATATATTTACAAAAAAAATTAATTTTATTGAAACATTTTTATACCACGTATGAAACATCATGTTGTAATTATTGAAACATCATAAAATAACTACTGAAATATACAAACAACATCACGTGCAACATTTATAAATAAAATAATGAACCATTAGAAACACTTATTGAAACATACAAATAAAACCGTGTGCAACATTAAAAAATTCTATTGTAGAAAATCATCAAAAATATAATCAAGTGGGATCTTGCTGTAAAGATTTAATTGTAACAGATACAATAGTATAACTAAATCATAGATCGATCGGATAAGTACTTTAGAATAAAAAAGTTTAAAGTTTAAAAAGAAGATGGTACATGTCTATACATCAAAATTATTCTCGGACATTTGTGGCTTGATTGGATGTTTGACTATAAGCATTCTCGGAATTAACGTTGCTAAAAATTTTGGTAAAATTTGACTAGGTATTGTTTGTTCCTCAATGTTGCATTTAGTATCGAACTAAGCTAAATATTTGTTTCAATACTAAACTATTTAGCCCTACGCTAAATAATTTGGCTATATATGAAATCATCTTAGCTTAGCTGGTTAGGTGTCTTATGGTGTAATATGTCCATTCGGTTCAAGTTATATACACATGTGTGCTCGTATTTACGGCCAAATATCCTTTTAGTAGGCGATGTACTGCTTGATAGTGAGACGTTTGCTGTTACTTCGTCAATATCAAAGATATGCTGGTCCAATCTCTTGGAGTGAGACATTTGTTGTTACTTCGTCAATATCAAATATATGCTGACCCAATCTCTTGGAGATGCTCGTATTTACGGTCTATTATACTTCCAGTGATAGATGATGTACCCCTTGATAGGGAGGCACCTGTTGTTACTTTGTTAATTTCAAGATATGTTGGTCTAATCTCTTGAATGTGTTTGTATTTATGATCAATTATTCTTTCAATGGTAGGCGATGTACCCCTCGACAATGATGTGCATGTTGTTACTTTGTCAATCTCAAGATATGCTACTCAAGTCTCTTGAAGGTGCTCATGTGGATATGGTGTGCGTGTATCTGTTCATAGGGATAAGTGTGCACACATGTATATGAACAGATGCTTTTGTATAGTGCCAAATTTTTAGCTACAAACCAAATAGATAGTAATGTTTTGGCTTGTTGAGTTTGGGCATAAAACAAATAAATCTAAGAATGGAAGGAGGTTACATTAGAATGCCAATGCTACAGTATTGTTTTAGTTTCACCTCTTTTCTTAAAAGCACAATGGGCGTAGATGCATGCACTCAAATCTCTAAATCTTAAATCAGTATTAAATGAAAATAGGATTTAAAATATGGAAATTATATTAAGTAGATTTTTCTATACAAAACATTTCATGTAGTTATATTTTTAACCATTTTAATAAATATGATTTAAAAGTAATGATAAAACATTCGTATGATATGTGTATTTTTCATTTTATTCGTGTGCTAATGGCTCCATTTGGTATGGCTAGAGCAAAAGGAGGTAAAGATTGTTACGAGAATAAATAATTTTTTGGTTTCTTGGAGTTGGAGCAAGTGGAACTGGATCCTACTGGATCCTACCGAAAAGCAGAGATTGTTACGAGAATAAATAATTTTTTGGCTTCTTCGAGCAAGAGGAACCAGGTCATGTGAAAAAAGTAAAGATCGTTACGAGAATTAAAGAATTTCTAA
Source organism: Oryza officinalis (assembly GCA_008326285.1). Taxonomy (NCBI): domain Eukaryota; kingdom Viridiplantae; phylum Streptophyta; class Magnoliopsida; order Poales; family Poaceae; genus Oryza; species Oryza officinalis. The sequence goes on along the minus strand of BDMV01000006.1, from coordinate 36,834,172 downwards.
AAAAAAACCCAGTCACAAACTACTTAAAGTTGAGCTATTTAAAAAAGCCGGTCACAAAGCTTCCTCGAGCAAGAGGAACCAGATCCTGCGAGAACATGGCGAATTGCCAACCAAAAGCTGACGACATGACGGAGGAAAATTCCTTCGCATGGAGATTCAATCGTTCAAATCCAAAGTCTTTACATACATAAAGTACAAACAATATGAGGCCCATGCGGTGCTTGCATAGCCTGCATGCATGACGAATTTTTAGCATTTTTAATTTTTATTTTTTAAAGATTTGTAAAAATAATTTTAGGTTTGAAAAATTTGCAAAACTAATCCCCAATCGTCCTCGCCCTCCCAGAGGGCGACAAGGGGTCTAACTGCAAATTTTTAAACCCTTTGCATCGGTTTAATTGCTTAAAAACTAATAATACTTATTTGATACTCTAAACGATCTTAAATGAAAAAGTTGTTAACTATAAAGTTGTAGATCTCTGTGAGATCTACAATTTTATAGTTAACAACTTTTTCATTTAAGATCGTTTAGATATCCAAATATTCGTTACAAAATCTAAAACCTATTTAAAAGAATCTCAGATCTACATTTTAAACGACATCGGATGGAGATAAACTTTATATGAAAGTTATAGATCTCACAAAGATCTACAACTTTGTTATTAACAACTTTTTTATTTAAGATCATTTAAAGTGTCGAATAAGCATTATTAGTTTTTAATCAATTAAAACCGATGCAAAGGGTTTGAAAATTTGCAGTTAGGCCCCTTGTCGACCTCTGGGAGGGTGATTGGGGATTAGTTTTGCAAATTTTTCAAACCTAAAATTATTTTTGCAAATCTTTAAAAAGTAAAAATTAAAAATGCTAAAAATTCCATGCATGACATAGTTGCACGGGAAAATATGTGGCGTAAACCACATATATGAAAACTATCGTTCAATCAAAAAATGAATGTTTAAAATTTGTCCATGCCACCCAGAATAAAAAATTTTACTCATGATTGAATCTAAGAGTAAAATTTTTATTCTTAGTGACCTGAACAAATCTCAGGCATCTATTTTTGAATCCAATGATAGATTTCAGGTTTTCATCGGCTGCACGTGAGGACATACGCATGCCTACACGTGCGCGTAATTGTCTTGGCTAAAAAATTATTAGGTGTATTCGTTCAAATCAACTCAAATTTAAAACAAAACAAAGAGTAAATTTTCTACTAGAATTTAAAACTTTTAACTCAAATTTCAAAACTTTAATCTCAAAATTCAAAACTTTCAACTCAGAATTCAAAACTTACAAGTCAAAATTCAAAAAATTTTAACCCAAAATTCAAAAACTTTCGTCTAAATTTTAAAACTTTCAACTCATTATTTGAAAAAAAAACTTTCAATCAAAATTTAAAATTTTAGTCTCAAAATTGAAAACATTAAACTCAAAATTCAAAAACTTCCAACTCAAATTTTGAAATATTTCAACTACATATTTAAAACTTTCAACTATTATTGTAAAACTTTTTAACTAAATTATTAATGTCTTTTTTAGAGAAAAATTGTGCTAAGCACTATCATTAGCGCTAATTGCGTTGCTTGCGCGAGCGTCGGCGGGCGGGCATGGCCGTGGCACGACTTACGCAGCCGGCACGCGCGCTAACTAGTTTTATTTTGTTCGGCCCAAGTCAGCGCCTTCTCTCCTTTTCTTCCTAAATTTTTTGTGCATTGCAATTTTTTTCCCCAAATTACAAAGTGCACGCACACACACATCATCACGTATGTAAACACATGTAAGTGTGTGTCACTAGAATACACGCTCAAATAAACAAAGTCGACACTATTGCTATGGAAGTTTATCTCCTAAGGAGATAAATTACTTTCTTAAAGTAACTCTAACAGACAACCCATCTTACTCTCCAAATCAAAATTTGTAAACTTATAAAAAAAATATGCTCTAACAGAACTTGCCATCCAACTTGCCAAGCCAAATTCCTCACTTGGATGGCCAAATCTAGTAAGTTGAAACCATTTGCCAAACATGTGTCCCACCACCCTACCTTCTCTCTTCCCACCCCCATCCCTATAAAGTAGTCGTCTCCCCCACCTCCTCCACCTCACCGTTGTTGTCCCCTCCATCACGCAAGTGCACGTTGTCGCCGGCCGTCACAACTCCGCCTCCCCAACCGCATAACTCCAACGCGCCCCGCCGTCACTATCACTTCCACCATGCGAGCACACACCGTTGCTGGCCATCTCGCCTCCACCTCCCCATCGTGCGATCCCACCATTGTCATCGTCCCTTCCTCCCTTTCTTTTCCTCCCACAGTCGTGCCAGTGTGTCCGCGTGCTTTCCTCGACGACGACGACGACGACTGCACCTTAGCAGGCTTTGCGGACAAGGACGATGTCGCGGGGAAGCAAACACCGGCGGTCATTCCCATCTCGCCTCCAGCTCCCTCCCATTCCTTCCCGCAACCAACCCCACCTTGCTGCCCCCACCTCCATCGTCCCCGCCTTTTCTTCCGCCTTTGCCTCCATCTCGCTGGGGTGCTGGTGCCGCCATCACCTAGGTGCTGCTGCCGTCGCCGCCAGTAGGTGGTGGAGAGCTGAAGGATGGTTGATTAGAGGCAATGGTTGGGAGGAAGGTGAAGGGGAGGAAGAAGGAGTGAGAAATTGATATATGGGTCCCACTGTCATAGACTCACAATGGAGAGTATAGATGAAGAGGCTGTTGGAGTACAAATGAAATATGGAGAGGGATCTATTTTATCAACTTGCCAAATGTGAAGATGGAGAGTCTGATTTGGGTAAGCTGTTAGAGATGCTCTTATAGGTTAATCGGAACCAAAGTAGATATAAGATTTATCTTCTCATATGACCCTCTATATATATAGAGGAGCAGAGTGAGACATTTGAGGTTACTTGTACTCGAGAACATATATATAATGAAAAGAGAGCTTCTCCACCATACATCCTTGTCCATTGTCCACTTCTGCAATGTTCTTAGGGCAAAGGGAAGGGGTGCGGGTGTCCAACATTTTCTCACTCCTCTACTACTATGGGAGGGAACGGAACGGATCCGATGATCTGCTAATAGGCGCGTTGGTTTACATCACGTTATCAGCGGCTCTTTATTCACCGCTTTGAGTTCCCCTAGCGGCTAACACCCAATGATTTCAATGGAGGTGGAGGTGAAGGAGGAAAAACGAGTGATTGGAATTTCGGTAATTTCGCCCCCCCCTCCGGCAAGCAAATATGTCGGCCAAATTTTTTTTCCTTTTTTTTGTGAATTTGGTCAAAATTTATTCAAATTCAGTTAAAATTTTAAAATAATTTCGTGCAAAAAAGTATGGAAGTCCCCAAAATTTTCGGTCAAAATCAAAGTGGGAAACCTGGGAAGAACACCTACTTTTTCTTTACACATCTAACTGTTAGGTGTGCTCCACCACTTTACAATTACACCATAAGACATGTACAATGGCAATTAATAGCAAGCTTTTAGAGCTGTTAACCAGGTAAGTCTACTGACATGGTGTAACATCTGAAAATTCGTAACAATAAAAATCACTAAAATTTCAAACTTTTAAAACTTTTGAATCATGCTGGTTCTTATGGTTGTTATTACTTGGCCAACCGTAAATTGTCACAATGGAAAATCAAATTAAAGATGCACATCTAAATAAATACAATTTACAAGTGTACATTATTATTATTAACCCATAAGTATTTATGCACGAAAAAGCAAAGCCAAATAAAGTACAAGTTAAATATTAAGCATCTATAGTATAAATTACTGAGCAAATATTAAACAACTGAACCATGTTAGTAGCCTGATCTCGTGAGAATACTCAGATTAACTTTAAACTCATCACATGAGATGATGGTCATTTGAAAGGCATCACATGAAATGATAGCCCTTTTGGCAGTGTGTCATGAAAGATAGGTACACATGAAATAATGATCACCACTATAATAATTCATTATATAAAAGAGCGCTTCACTAGAATAGTAATAATTAATATCTTAAGAAACGCTTCATCAAGCCTCTCATGGCATAAAATTCACTCATATAAAATAACTGGTCATGTAAATAAATTGAGCTTTATATATGGAATGGGTCTATATGTGTGTCTAATTAAATAACTAGATCAATGTTACACCAAGTCTCAAATTACTTCCATGGAATAAATAGGTTTGACAGTTTGCATAAAATACATTGCTATACAAACAAGTCAACCAATGTGCTATTACATTAACAAAGGTCACCTTAGAATATTTTGATTAGTTTTAGAAATATCAAGAGCCTCCAAATTATCTAGATTAATTTTGGAATTTAACCTCATTGGAATAATGCAATAAAAATATATTGGTGCCATCACAACTTCTGGGTAAAATGTAGACTTTTGGACACTAGATATTAAATTTGGTTGCCTAGAAAATTTACGGATTAAACTCTCCTCTTTTCCTATTTAAATTTCTCCCTAAACCCTAGAAACGGAAATCAACTAAATGAACAATTAAGAAAAATAAATTAAAATAAAGTTTTGGACAAAATTGTAGTAAAGAAAACATTCTACATAAATGTCATCCATTTACTTGAGAAATATAAATTTAAATAGGAAATTTTATATATAATTATATAATTATCTACACCTATGCATATATATATATATATATAAATATATATATATATACAAATATATATATATCTATAGTGTATGAATATAAAATTTGGTGACATAAAATATTGGGCAATTCTCTAGGGTAAGGTAATACAAATAATGAACAAAACTCGTTTGTGTGAAATTACAAAATTTTGGATGAATTTTAAAATTGAAAATCACTCAAATTGGCAAAATTGAAAAATAGCACTGTTCATAGGCCGCCAGCTGTTCGATCGGGGACCTAGGCCGTCGCGTCGCCGCTGCCGCACGTCGCCATCGCCGCCTGGCCGCATGGAGCCCCGTGCCGCCGCGCGCCGCTCCCTCCCCTCTGCCGCGCCGCGCGCATCGCGTCGCCGCTCCCCGCCCTCGCGCCCCACGCCGCCCGTGCCGTCGCCGTCGCCTGCCGCACCCCGCGCTGCCGCGCCTCGTCTGCCGCACCTGCCGCGCCTCCCCCCGGCCCCTATAAATTCCCCCCGGCCTCCCTTCCTCCCCACGCCGCTTTCCCCCCATTCCCCCGTTGCCGTGCGCCACCATCGCCGGTTTGCGCCGCCGCCCCCAGTAAGCACCGCCTCCTCCCCCTTTCTCCCCTCCCCCCTTCCGCCGCCGGCGCTGCCTGCAGAGAGAGAGCCGAGAGAAGGAACCGGGAAGGAGAGAGAGGGGTAGCAGAGAGAGGGAGAAAGAATAGAGAAAAAAAAGGAAAGAAAAGGAAAAAGAAAAAGAAGAAAAAGGAAAGAAAAGAAAAGAAGAAAAAGAAAAAAAAGTAAAGGGGAAATTTAGGAAATCAGGGATTTAATATATATATATATATATATATATATATCCATGTTAGATTATTTCAAAAAACCAATTTAGGAGATCGGTAAATTAATTGTCGATTATTTCGGGAACTTCTAAGAAAATAAACCGGGATTATTTAGTAAATTGAGATTATTCACTTATTTGGTTATTTATTTAATGGGTTATTTATTTAGCTAATTATTTAGATATTTATTCATTAGGTTATATAAATACGTGTATATTAATCAGAGGATTAGTCGTCGACTATTTCTAAAAATCCTTATATAACAAATTGAGGTTATCTATTTAATCGATGATTTATTTAGGTATTTAGTCTGTAAATTATCTATTTAGTTTTCCCTCATTAATCTATTTATCCACCTAGTTACTATTTGCTGTTATTTAGTCATTCATTTATTCATTAGGGTTAATTATTATTATCGGAATCTAATTTATTCAGAATCGCGTAAATTAAAATGAGTTAATACCTTAATCGACTAACGCAAATACATTAGGACAAAATGGATTAAAAATAAATGGATTAGGAGCAGTACCTTTTCACAATTTCTCAAATTAATTCAAATTTGAACCTTTGAGCAATCATAACTTATTCATTTTAGCTCCGATTTGAGTGAGGCTTGAACCTAAATTCATCTAAATTCATGAACTTTCCAATAGTATATAATTCACTATTTAATTAAATATATTTATTTTTAATATCAAATGATTATATAAAGGTTAACCTAAATAGTGTGCTAATAAATAAAATTTATATTGTACAGTAAAATAATTATCCTTAACCGTTTTATCACCGTAGCAACCACATAAATTAAATTATAACTAATGTTTCAACTTAATGGGAATATAGAAAAATACTAGTACTATTTATTATTCGATGGTCGTATAATTAAGTTCATGATTTAGTCATAATTCTCCTATAGCCCAGTAGCTAGACTAAACCACATATTTGCAAAGGGTATATCTCATATATTATGCTAGTTAGTACCATTGAAGCCATCATGACAATAGAAAGAATAAGAAACCTTAGACCTTAGCATGTTGGGATCCATTAGCAGACCGGAGTAGTATGAGCAGCCCTAGGTGCGACTCCAACATTTATATTTGTTTGCGCATGTTTGATTGTTGGTTGAATATTGGTTTTTCTCGCGTATTATAGTATTGGTGTATCGATTAGTCATGAGGCAACGTGTGCAGCTTCCAGGAGGTGAAGGTTGATCGAGAATTATATCAAGAGTAAGGACTATCTTGAGCAGGCAAGTCATCACTAATCCTTGAACATGTTGATCCCAATTGCAAACTTACTTTGTTTACAAATAAAATTGCATGCAATAGTGAATATCCTACTTGTTATTATGCCATGCCATTGACTATTGATTACCTTATTCCCTTGTACCCATAAATGCGTGTGAATCCCTAGTCATTCATGAAAAATGCTTAGTAATGCTAATTTAGATTCATGCACCCTCATATTTATTAAATGCTATATGCTTGGGCAATTACCTTAGGGAAGGTAATTGATATGCGGCATGTGGAGACATGAGCGCCACATTGCTATGACATTGATGACATGGTTTGCGAAAGGAGAAATAAAACTAAACAACTGTTTTAGACTGGGACGGCTGGATGACTTGAGTGGTGTCCGGTAAAGGTTAGTGCCGTCCCTGGTCAGTTAAGGACCGAGCCATGAAGCTAAGTATGAAACAACCCCCGTACAATCGTACTTCTCGAATGGGCATAGATCTAGCGGAGTAGATAGCCGAGCGGAGGCAGTATCCCTGCATAGTGGTCTTCTTGATGTGTATAAGAGGCGGGGCCTACGGTGGAGTCTCCACTGGTAGGACCGCCATGTGTAAATCTAAATTTAATTATAACTTAATGCATGTGTGGGTCTTCCCTTCCCGGGAGTGCCAGAACTCCTCTCACTGCTAGAAACCGTGTACGCCTAGAGTGCATGAGGATGCAAGTTCATGGAGCGGGTACTGCCAATGTGAGGTTATTGAAATGCTTTGCTGTGACGCATCTCATTCGTTGGGACTTTGGTTCATGTGTTGGGAAAGTCACGGAGTACGGGTAAAGTGTACATCCACTGCAGTGTGAGGAAATCAGATCTATTCGAATTGCCGTGCTCACGGTCACTGAGCACTAGGACATGTAATACACTTTCCTAGACTCTAAATTCTTAAACTGATTGGGAGGGGATATTGCATGATGATTTTTACGCTGGTGGATCTACTTCTCGGGAGGCGAGAAGGGGTAGACCCCAGAAAACCATGACGACACAATGGCAGGAAGCTATCCTTGGAATCACAATGGATGGTAGACAGAACCGTTGTTGATTAATGAACTAAGATATTAAAATTTGATAAGTTTATGCTAGGTCTTAGGCTTGTGAAAAGATTTACAAAACTTGCTTTACGCAAAAAGGACCGAAAGCCATTCCTTGAATTACCCTCTGTCATATGCATTTTTGTGTGGTGGCTTGCTGAGTGCTTTTGTACTCATTGTTACTCTATATATATATCTTTTAGCAGAGTGCTTAAAGAGATACCCTTGTTAGTACGCTTGCTTAACTAACAAGATGATCGGAGTGCGGTCCCGTTCTTGGTCTCGTTCCCTACTCGACTGCTTGTGGCATGTCAATCGGGCCCTTTTATTGTTTTGTCTTCCGCTGTTGTTTTCTGATAGTTGTTGGCCTGCCTGGCCCTAATATAAGCACTTAACCCCTTTAGCCTGAATTCATCCGTGATATGTTGTGATTCGGCTATGTATGTGTGTACCAACTACTGATCCAGGGATTGGTACGGATAAACATATAGGATTTCCGATTTCCAAAATCGGGGGTCTACACATGGAATAGTGAAAGAGAAAGAGAAAGAACGATGGTTGTTATGCATAACAACGGCTTAACATTGACTGTTAGCATTCATGAAAGGATTTTTTTGCATGAGGATGAAAAAAAAGATAATAAAAATATCTCAGTGCAATAATTGTTGAGTAAATTCCATGTATATCCTTGAAAAGTCACTCAATCTCTCTCATACCCCTAAAATTTACCCGATCTCTTCTATACCCTCGAAATTTTAACTTGATCCCCTTCATGCCCTTATCGTTACATTTTTCTTCATTTCACTGTTAAGTTTGGTTGCAAATATCTTTATGCCCTTGACGATGATGTAGGTTTGAATATAAACTTGAAAAATGTGAAATTTTTGTTTGAGCGCACAGTATGTGTATTTTATTGAACAAATGAGACTAAATAATTAGTGCATAAAATTTTAACATAAATTTTGAAAATAAAACAAATGTAATAAATTGAAATTTTTATTTGAAATTTTAATAGGATAATTTTTTTGATCGGGAGCATTCATACAAAAATGAGGAGCATCCATAAAAACTTATCGTGAGAATTAGTAGCCCATCTTTGTATGAATGCTCCTCATTTTTTATGACTTTTAATAAATAAAATAAGTACATATTATTTTTCTTTCATTACCTAAAAATAAATTTTGTCATAAATAATGTGTCGGACACAACAAACTCATAACTATAATAGTCTCATGCGACAAACATTTACATTTTCAACGATGTAATTCATAAATTTCTATGTTCAACCGTGTGTAAGGGTAAAATGGTCATTTTTATAAAAATTAGATGATCAACTAACGGTCAACTGATGGAAGAGGCATGGAAGGGATCAAAATCAAATTTTGGGATTATTAACGCCAAAATTTGGTAAGCCCCGAAATCCTTATCAGCTTAGGAATCGGATCGTCTTCAGAGTCCGAAGATGAGTCGATAGACATATCAAGTTGCCAGCAGTTGGATTTTTGATAGATTCGGTTAAGGAAATTAATCAATTAAAGAAAGCTTATCCAGAAGAGATCGAGTTCGAGGAGGATGCAGCATGGCAAGTTATCTATTAATTAGACACAGTCAATTAGTTTCCTTTTACTTTTAGGAAAGATTGTTTAGAGTCCGAATAGAACTTATATCTTTAGAAAAGTTTGTGTCTTGTCCAATAAGGACTAGTATCTACTCATGGGTATAAATATGTACACCCGGGGTCTGTGTAAGATATCTCTCGATCAATACAACTACTCTCGGCGCATCGCCACCCTCTTTCCCGAGGTTTTTATTTATCAACCGGCTAAACTTGGCACCTGACGCGGAGCTGCATCAGCTTTCCATCTCCGGTGAAGGGGTAAATCCTACGTTCCGCTGGCCCTACCTATTTATCATATATCTTAGTTAATCTAGTTTGGTAGCTCGATTTACTTGCATCGGCTGGGATCTGCTTTAGGGTTTTTGTCGGTATTGGCTAAATTGCTTTGCCAGATTAGATTAGCTAAGATATCCACCACTCTTAAAATCAATCGAAGGTTTGATTGTCTAGATATTATGTTTCTTTTCATACTTTGCACTGCATCGGCCCTAGTCATGCTTAGAACCATAATGTCTAGCCTGCTTTTCGATTGTCAATAAGAGTTTCATCGAGGTTTGAGCCGATGAGTTATTTGTACATTGCATCGGCTCACAAGGATTATATACGAGTTGGATTTAGCCGATGACAACAAAGGTTTCATTGTTTATCTAATCGTTTGAATTTAATGACATCGGACCTTCAGCCGATGTATGCTTTAACCTTCGGATCAGTGTTTATTTTATCGTATGACTATTAACCGATTGGTTTTTATTGGATTATTTTATTATTTTATTGCATTATTATCAGTCGATTGTCTTTATATCGTTATTTACATCAAGTGTCAGAATCTACATTGATATATAATCGATTGTTCAAAACCCTATCGACATCGGTTAGTATCAGCATCGGTTGGAATTACTCTATCAGGCTGGAATTTCTCCATCGGCTTGTCAGTCGATCGACTTTTTGATCTACTGTTTATATATCTTGTCAGTTGCAGGATGAAACTGACTGGCACGGCCGCATCTCATCAATTTTAGGACCTGCACTGGAGCTAAGCAGATCTCTCAAGCCTTCGTGTGCCACACGCAGGATCTACGTCAACACATCTTTTGGCACGCTAGACGGGACATATTTTGCGTTAACACGGGTATACAAGGAAGTAAGCAAAACTCAAAAATATAGAAGAGATTAGCTATAATTTTAGAGGCATACAAAGGATTTTCGCTTGAATGAATCATCTATTACCTCCCAAAAGTATATCACCTTTTCGCATACACGGAGGAGATAGTGTGTGTTAGGAGAGAATTTTTTTTTTTCGAACATGCAAAAACCTTGTGCATCGTTATATTAGCAGAAAAAGAGAGATTTTACAATTATGACCTGTGTCAAATCATGGGGGGTTAAGAGGAGAGGGAGGGGGCGCTAGAATAACTAGGGAAGAAACCAGACTCCTCCTGAGAACAATGAGGAAGGAAGAAAAAGGAGAAAGAACTAGTGACTAAGTGCCAAGAAGAGAAAATTAAGAATAGTCAACTAATTAGTCCTCAGTGGTAGTATGATGCCAGCCTATGCTATCGCCGGTTGCCACCAAATAGGTGTCGATTTGTTCTGACCGCTTAAAACCAATGGTATCATTTTCATGACAGAGATGTGTGTGTCCGAGAGCTAGAGAGGCGATTGATGACACATGTTGCTGATCGGTTTCCTGTCGCCAACGAGGTTGATGGGTGTTGCGTGCTGGTAGGTGATCAGAGAGCTAGTGTGGTGTTAATTAACGAGTTGTAGGAATTTTCTATCGTCAACAATATTCTGTCGTCAACAATATTTTGTGTCCTCCTTAACAATATAGTTCTTAGTAGAATCAGGTATGAACCTATGAGATACATTTCCCGGCCGATACGTACTTCACCACGAGATTGTATACTTCTCGTGCGCAGTTCCTTCCACGTACTATCTCTAATCCATAAAAAAATAAAAAAACAAATCTAGTACGAGACGTGACATATCCTACGAATCTGTATAGAAACTACGAATCTGTATAGAAGACGGGAGTCACTACTATAGAATCAATTTTTTTACGAGAACCCTTGTAAGTTGCAGGCGAGCTATAACTGGTCTCGCCTACAAAAATCGCTTCTCCAATGACAGTTCAAAGACCACATGCGAAAATACGTTTTCGTAGGCAGACCTCTTTTAACATGATGGAAAATCGATTTTGTAGTAGTGAAAATCGATTTTGGCCGTATGTAAAAATCAATTTTGGTCATATAGAAAAATCAAATTTACAGTAGTGAGTACTCCCTCTCTCTTGTTAAAAACCAAATCCTAGGATGAATCAGACATAGCGTGTAGATTCATCCTTAGAATTTGGAGACCGAGAGAGTACAGTTTACAAACAGTGTTACAGGTGTACATTGACACTAGACACCAATAGAGCTATCCACCAATAGAGCCATCTTTGTTTTTTAACACCTAACAGGAAATGGTCACCACTCGAAGTACACTTGAAAGTTGAAACAAAGTACTGGACGACACACATCAATTTTATGATGGGTATTCCATGTCTATCGTCATGCGTGCATGTTGGGTCTCGCACAAGAACACACTACTAAAAAACCGTTTTTGCATGTGGCCAAAAATAATTTTTGTACGTGGACGGACGGCTTGCCTACGATCAAAGGTCTGCAAAAAATCGAATTTTTGCATGCGGCCAGTGGTCACCTATATTGGCCACATGCAAAAATAAAAAATCGTAAAAAAATAAAATCCAAAAATCCTCCCGAAACTCTAGATCCGCCACTCGAACCCTAGCCTGCAGCCACCACTCGGGCCATTGTTGTCGAGGTCGTCGCCGTCGCCGTCAAGGTTGTCGTCATCGTCGAGGTCATCGTCGTCGCAGGAGGACGGCGACCGCGGGATCGGCGCTGGGGAGGGGCGGCCGCCGACGGACCCGCGTGGTGGAAGGTCGGCCGCCACCGGACTCCGTCACTGAGGTCGTCATCGTCACAGGAGGACGGCCGCCGCCGCCAGGCACCTCTTCTGTTGGCCTCTGCGCGAGGGACGACCTCCTCTGCCCTTTCTCGCACCCGTCACCGTCGGGAAGGAGAGGGGAGAGGAGGAGAGTTGAGGAGAATAGGAGGCCGGGAGAAGAGTGTGGGGAGGCCGGGGGAGGAGTAGGAGAGAGGTTGAGAGAGGAGGGAGTGGGGAGAGGAGGACTTAGTGGGAGAGAGAAGGAGAGAATAAAAAAAGAGTGGGTTATTTTCACATGTGGCTCATTTAAGAGGTTCGCATACAAAAATATATTTTTACATGCGGCCCTTTAAGAGGACTGCATGCGAAAATAAGCTCATTTTTACATACGGTCCCTTAAGAGATCCGTTTGCAAAAATCAAGTTTTGCATGCGAGCCTCTTAAGGAGCCGTATGAAAAAATGGTGGTCGATTTTTACAGATACGAACAATTACGGTCCGACTGTAATTTATAGGAATGCTCGTACAGATGTAGCAGTGACAAACGATCGATCTATTCAATCCATATCAACAGCAATCATCTATCTAAAGGGAGAACACGTTATTCCACTTGGAATAATGCTTGGCAAATTATACAAGTACACGTACGACGTCCGTTTTCCAGAATAATTAATATATCACGAGACTCCCATCCCATGAGTTGTTGTAACAGCAAGCCGTATGAGGTGATGACAGCTTCTTCTTGAAGCCTTTGATCCATGGATGGATGGATGGCAGGCAGTAGTAGTGCCCTCTATTTCTTCTTGAACAAGTACTGGGTCATCATCCATTCTTCACCGTTGTTGTATCCAAAAAGTTCAGCGACCGAGATAAAGAACGTGCGCCAATAAGCTAGCCACTTGGTAGATGCATCCCTCCCATAGGTTGCATCACAGACAGGCCTTATCGAAGTGAGGTTCGTGTCCATACACTTAAGCCACTCCTCACACTAGTACAGATCCTTTCATCTGTGATGGCCTCTAACATGCCTGAAAATAGCGGGCCGTCACAAGGAAGTCATCGCAATCGGGTCGAAAAAATACCCGATTGAGATATAGTCGCACAGAACATGTTAGATGGGTATAAAACTTAGACCCGTCATGGATGACACTGTCCGTGACGGGCACCAATTTGAGGCCCGATTGAAATAACATTCCATATCTCAAACGGGCCTCAAGTTGGGACCCGTCACAGATAACCATCATCCGTGACGGGCACCAATTTGAGGCCCGTTTGAGATAACAACTAGGCCCGTCACGGATGACCCTTATCTGTGACGGGCTTAAACTATAGCCCGTCACAGATAAGGGTCATCTGTGACGGGCCTAAACGTGAGCCCGTCACAGATGACCCTTATCTGTGACGGGCTATAGTTTAGGCCCGTCACAGATAAGGGTCATCCATGACGGGCACTGTCGGTGACATGGGACCGGGGGTGTCATGACTAGAGGCTTGGGTAGCCGCGGTCCTCCACGTGTCCCGACCCCCTCGGGGGGGTCGGGCCCGGGGGTGACGTGGCCGCCCCTTCCTCTGTCTCCCCGAGGGGTCGGGCCGCTCCCGTTTCGGCCCCGAGGGCTGGGGCGCCCCGACCCCCCGTGATCTTGGCGCCACGTGGGCGGGTTAGGTGAGCACAACAGGGCTCACCTACCCGCATTTATAGCGGGTCAGGCGAGCACACCACGCCGCATTTAATGCGGCGCAGCACATGCTTATCCGGTCCGTGCCCGGTCGCGGTGTGTGACCGGTCACAGACCGGTCAGATCGCGGGTTAGGTGGCGACAGGCGGCCGATGGCACGCCTCGCCCCGTCCCGTCGGAATGATGAGAGCCTCCTGGCTCTCGTCCCTAGCCGGAGCCGACGTGCTGACTCCTGGAGTTGGTATGTCAGCCCCGGTCAGATCCAATCCAGATTTCAGCGCAGGCGTAGCAAAAAAGTCGCCGGCCATTGAATGAAGGTTGAAACGGGTGTCCACCGGGAGAGCTGGCGAGCGGGGCAGAAGGCATGCACCAAGCTTGTCAGAGGTCACTTCCGGCTGTAGACCAGCCCTGATTGTAAAAAGAATGTTTCTTTTCTTAGGCAACTTGAGGCCCATGTGGTGACCCCTGATCAGATAAAAGGAGGCCCAGGCCTAGGAGAAGGGGAGGACTCCGGCAAATGCGTTGGAGATAGAATTCCCTTTGTATTGTTGGAGACCCTCAGATCCATCAGAACACAGGAGTAGGGTGTTACGCTTCTCAGCGGCCCGAACCTGTCTACGTCACCCGCGTCTTGCGTGTTTTCACTCTCGCTGACGTCCTCTAGATCGAGGGCGAAGAAACTCACTTAGCACCCCCGGCCGAACCGGCAAAGGGGGGCCCGCGCGGTCTCCCGGTGAGGAGTTTCACGCTCCGTCAGGCACCAACTTAAGGTCCGATTGAGATAACATCTAGACCCGTCACAGATGACTCATCAGTGACGGGCTATATACTAATGCCCGATTGAGATGACTTAATATCTATCGGGCATTAACTAAAGCCCATCACCGATGAGTATTTTTTTTATTTTTCATATGAAATGTTTATATTTGTAAGTTGAACTATAGCAAAATAATTAATTGCAGTATAATAATTTATTTTATGAGTCAAAATAATTTTACGGGTAGTAAATGATTTCAAATGAAAAAATTATCAACAACAAAGTTGTATAACTCATCAAGATCTATAACTTTTAGTTTGGTCATTTTTCTATATAATATTTTTTGAACCGTTTGAATTTGGATTTGAAAACATGACAACTTCAAACAATATTTTCAAATACTAAATGATTTCAATTGAAAAAGTCATCAACAACAAAATTGTATAACTCATCAAGATCTAAAACTTTTATTTTTGTCATTTCTTTATCAGAAAAAGTTTTAGTAACATTGTTCACAAATTTTACATATATGTGTTATAGTTTATAAAAACAGATAGAGATACGTCAATTTTGTGAACAATGTTACTATCACTTTATCGAATAAAGAAATGATCAAAATAAAAGTTTTAGATTTTGATGAGTTATACAATTTTGTTGTTGATGACTTTTTCAATTGAAATCATTTAGTATTTGAAAATGTTGTTTGAAGTTGTCATATTTTCAAATTCAAATTCAAACTATTCAAAAAATGTTATATAGAAAAATGACCAAAATAAAAGTTATAGATCTTCATGAGTTGTACAACTTTGTTGTTGATGACTTTTTCAGTCGAAGTCGTTCACTAACAAAAAATTCTATTTGAATTTATTAAACTTTGAATTTCAAATTTCAAATTGTTCAAATAGAGTCGGATGGAGAAATGACCAAAATAAAAATTTTGCACCTCGATGAGTTCTACAACTATGGTTTTGGTGACTTTTCCATTTGAAATTATTTATTAACCCCAATTTTTGTTCGAAGTTGTCAAATTTTGAAAATTCAAAATTTGAATGGTTCAAATGAACTTATTTGTACAAAGGACCAATACAATAGTTGTAGATATCGATGAGTTATACAATTTTATCAATCCAATTTTGTTGTTTGGATTGACAAGGATTTTGTTGTGTGTGACATTCTGGACTAAGGCTTAATAGGATTAATAGAATACTCATATCAAAAAGTTACAACTACTTTTCCGGAAACCGATTCTCCAAAAAACTTTGATGTTAAACGTGCTTGGCCTAGAGCAATTTCGAGATGGGTGACCGACTAGGATTGCATGACATGCCTAATAAAGGCCTGAGACTAGCCAAAAAATAAAATTTATTTTTTTGGGAATAAAATTTATTTTTTTTGGATTATACTCATCTGTGACGGGTCTAAATTATAGCCCGTCACAGATGAGGCCCGATCGAGATGAGTGTCATCCGTGACGTGCTTTAGTTGTAGCCCGATTGAGATAGGTCATCCGTGACGGGCTATAGTTTGACTGGTCGTCTGGGTCAAAGCTATCGGTGATGGGCATTAGTTGAGGCCCGATTGAGATAGTTTCATCCGTGACGGACTTATGTCCGTTTGAGATGATTCCTCACATCACTGACCTTTGCGCTGTGTCGGACGCCATACCCGACACAGATGTGGGTTGCATCCCGACACAGATGAGAGTTATTGTTGTAGTGTCACTAGTACATGAAAAACAAATTTAATTAAGTAATAAAAATGACAAATAAAACACAACAACAAAACATTTTCTGAAAGATCACTAAATCTGAAATACTTTCCTCCCCAGTCAAGATTAGGGAGTGCATTCAAGGTTTGTTGGTTAGGGAATGTGGTGAATCCATGCAGGGTGTGCGGATTCTAGAAATACATGAAGGTTGATAATCGATCCAATTTATTAAATTTAGACTATAGTTTTATTTCATCATGCAAATCTATCTTGGAGCATCGTTTGCTCAATGGAGGAAATCAAGGGTTTTTTAAATTGTAATATTACCATTTTGCAATTGTTGCAGTAATAAAGAGGTTGAGTAGTTATAGGACACCATTATATAGAGGGAAAAAATGGTCTAACAATGACACATTGGTATGTGTTAAACAGAGGACGCAATTGTTTTGATATGTCTCAACTCTCAAGACGCACAGCATTGGAAGGGATGGGAGAATAGAGCTTGTATACTTCAGTAGTAAGGGTCCTAGGGATATTGTACCTAGTTCTCGCATAATGTGTGCCACTGACAAGCCAATGATCTATCGCAGATACATTTTCCTGCAGAAAAGAGTGTAGGGATCAATATTCATATGACTATTCATCAAACACTTGGTAATATCTGTATTTTTCAATAGCTTCACAATAGAAGACATCAACCGAAATTTTCAGGAAATACCTAGCTGATTAAATATCACTTACTTGAAAGTAGAGGAGGAGGCTTGCTGATGGCATTGTTCCACCATAGAAGAAATATCTTGTCATCCAGTCATCATCATTATTATCCTGTTGAAAATTAATGGCTCAAATCACTAATTTCTAGAATGAGTGCAAGGACCACCCTTGAAATCTCAAGTGAGAGTCATTAAGGTTCAAAAGGTAAGGATCAATTGTGAAGAACGTGAATTAACTAGAGTCACATATATATACTGCAAATAATCATGTAGCTAACACAACCTTGGTGAACATAAGGAAAATAACCATCCCTCCCTCTCGCACGAAGTTGCAACAGGGGGACGCAGAGGATCATTAAATGTACCTCAAAGTGGTATGCAAATGTCTTGTGACAGAAATACTCCACAAATAGTAAACTGTCCTCTTTCATCCACACAGATATCTTCCTAAGAAGTGCCCCATAGTTTTTCATGTGCTGCTTGAAAAACAATCCATTGTCACTAAACCAAGGACAGTTGAGGGATAGTACAAAACTTTCTAAAAATATTTCGACCAATATTTTCCGTTTTCAAAAATATATTCGAAAACCAAAAACTCTCCGAACCGTTTTCATCCCTATACACAGCAGGCAGCATGAGCTGTCAATTCTGAAGCTTCCGATAAGGATAAGACAACTGCAGATAGAGAAAATTCATTGGTCAATGCATATAGCTTTCAGAATTAATGTCCTTGTACACGCTACAGGACCTGGGAAATTCGTCCGCAGATCGATCGAAAGCGCCTTGTGGATGTTTGGTTTTCGGAGTCTTTGTTGTTTATACGAGAACCTATATACAAACAAACTTGTTCGATCAACGGGTCTTTTTACCCCACGGTTTTTTATGTCTACTGTCACATATAACCATGTGAAAAATTATAGATTACACATGATCATATAAGGTCTATAAAGTGCTTGCCTAATTTCTAGTCGTCTTATCCCCATAAATTTACCCATAAATTTACTTGAGGATAAAGTATTAGACATGTATATAATAGGTTGAGACAAATATATTTGATATAGATCCCTATTTCGTATAACCATTCCCATCATTGATATGAGAAATGTTGTGCAAAAGATAGGATATATCATTTATGTGATGCATAGTATTAATCCATTAGGCTTTATTCGGTTAATTCCTTCCTAAAAAACTGAGAGAGATTTGAAGAGGATTTATTCCACACTTATTATGTGTAGAATTATTCTTCCACAATCTTCCTTGCTCCCTTTCTCTTTAGGATTAATTAGGCTGAGTTCGCGTGTTGCTCTTCGCAGCGCTGTGGTGCTTTCCGAACACAAACCACTGTAGCTTTACTGTTTTGAACTGTGGACGGCACTGTACTATACTGTTTGTCACTGTAGCTGTTGCTGACTCCGTCCGTCAGTGGAGAAGGCGCCGTGAGGCACCGACAAAAGCCGTCAATACGCGGGCTGAAGAAATATGTTAGCAAGAAACAAATAAATTTATGGTGTTTTGTATGAATATATTTTCAATAATATTTGAAGAGATGTATCAATACGTCGAGAAGTCAGTATTGATCAAAATAAAATTAGCCAATCATATTTGCTGAGATGGTTGAGACGGAAAGGAGTGCACGAAATTTACTGGAAAAACACTGATTAAAATTTGTACATAGACCATAGGGTATGTAACAACGACAGCACATAATTGACGCGTACTCTTAATATTGCGTCCAGCATGATAAAATCGAAATGTTGATAGGGACAAAGTCTAATTTTTAAAAAACAACAGTAATGACTTGAAAAATGCTAAAATAATAATTAAATCCAATACATATCTCAGTTACATAATAATTGACGCGTATTTGTAATGTTGTGTGCAGCATTAAAAAATTTAAACGTAGTTAGGAAAAAAGTGAAATTTTTTAAAAAACTCAGCAATATCTTGAAAATTGCAAAAATAATAGTTAAATCGAATACATATTCCAATTACATAGTAATTGACGCATATTTCTAATATTGCGTTCAGCATTAAAAAATTAAAACGTAGTTAGGGAAAAAATCCAATTTTTTAAAAAATCAGCAATGACTTCGAAACTACTTAAATAAAAATGAGCCTAAACATATTCCAATTACGTAATAATTGACGCCTTTTTGTAATACGGCGTGCGACATGAGAAAATTTAAACGTAGTTATGAAAAAAAGTCTAATTTACAAAAAACCAGAGCCGAGGTTGGAAACTGCTAAAATACGTGTTACATCCAATACATATTTGAATTACATAATAATTGACGCGTATTTGTAATATTGCGTCGGCATTAAATAATTTAAACGTAGTTTGGAAAAAAGTCCAATTTTGTAAAAAGCTCAGCGATGATTAGGAAACTGCATAAATAATAATTAAATCCAATATATATTCCAATTACATAATACTTGACACGTTTTTAATACGGCGTGCGGCATCAAAAACATAAAACGTAATTACGAGAGATGTACCAATATTTTGAGAGGTCAAACATCGGTCAAAATAATATTAGCCAGTCATTTTTGCTGAGATGGTTGAGACGGAAAATAGATTAATTTTTGTAAAAATCTCAACAATGACTAGGAAACCAGGTAAATATTAATTCAATGCAGTACAGAGTGCATGCACCTAAAAATTGATGTGCCTACCTTATTAGGAAAACATGAAAGAAGAATTCTCTATCAGAATAAAAACAATACAATTTCAATAATTGATGCAATTCATGATATTGTAATAAGGTAGTACATAATCCATTTTACAATAAAGCTGACGTCTACTGATAATGATTAAACAACGCATCCGCAATGCAATCACGCCAGGTGGTCATAGCTTGCTCGCTATTTGTGCTGTAATACATCTGGTCGAATGATGTGTGCTGTGACACCACGGGATATCCATTGTACAGAGGATTGTTTTGACGGTAGTACACGTCAGCAGCACTATCCATTTTGAAGTTGTGCAGAGCAAAAGCTGCATGTATTATGTGCTTCGGAACATTCTCATCTCGAAAGTAGGGTATTTCCTTCAGTACCTTCCATTGTTTTTTGACGATGCCAAATGTTCTTTCAACAATACTTCGCAACGATGAGTGTCGGTGGTTAAATGTTTCTTCTCGTCCTACAGGTGGGGGCGCACCTTCATCTCCTAGTTGATCCCTGTGGTAGCGTACACGTGGGTATGGTGGAAGACATCCCATCCTACTAGAAAATCCAGAGTCCACAAGTAAATACCTTCCTGTCCAACGTAGCAGCACAAATGTTACGCATTAGAGGTACCTTCTAAAAAATATTGTATGTTCATTTTCATAATATAAATGTCAAAAAAAATGCACTGACCGTGGGGTATCCTTGGGAAATTGTCGGGATAATATTGAACTGCCTCGGTCAGAATCCTTTGATCATGCACCGAGCCTGGCCATCCAGCATCACAGAACATAATTCTCCCGTAGTGATCGCAAATAACTAGAACATTTTTGCTCGTTACATGGTGCCGGTTCATGTGTTCAATAGACGTGGCAGCAGATGTCACGACTTGCACATGTGTGCCGTCTACAGCACCGACCGACTGATAAAATGGTTTGATCCAGTCTTCATTCAAAAACTGAGGATGAGTTTCCGTGAAGTTGGGATCCACAGGTTTCAAAATATTCCCCGCCAACGCGTTCATACTGATCAGTACTTGGTGGAAGCTAATGGACACAGTTGAGCTTGACCGTACGAAACGATTGTTCGTGTCTCTGTTCGAACGATTTCCTGCCATAGCATACAAGAACATCCCAAGTTTTTCTAACGCACATACCTCGGATGTCCCAGTGAGGTCATATGAAGTGACCAGTAGGTCATGAAGGCTGTGTATTTGCTCCGCACTTAAACGGAACATGGCCCTACATTGCCTTTGATTCGCCATAGTTTCCAGCGTCCAACTAATACCGGTTTGAATCGGTATTCGTCTCGGAGCTCTCTCATTTTGTTGGAAAATTGCAATGAGTAAATCGATGACATCATCTTCGTCATTGCTGCTTGAGTGCCCTCCTGTGCCGTGCGAGGCAGACGCACCAGTACTCATCGCCAACCCTTTCAAAATGACAAGTTGCAAAATTACAGACAGAGTCACGTATATGTGTATTATATGTGTATTATGTCACGTATATGTGTATTATATGTGTATTATGCAGGAACTTGCAAAATGGGAATAATAGCTAACATTGCAGTAAAAAACATGTAGAATTAAAACTTGATATGTCACAAAAACGAATTATGGAAAATTGCCATCTTGAAAAGTTAAATCCGCAGTTGTTACACTAACTCATACCCTAACTCAGTTGGCAGGATTATTTTGAAAACATGGTACAGTTCTAGAATTATTGAAATACAACAACAATGGAACAGAGGAGGTCGTGCTTCACTGAAAACCACTGGAGGCACCTGCACCACTAGCACCCCCACCACCCTGTGACATAACCTGGATATAATCGAGGCGAGCTTCGGCTATCGGGATTCTGATGAAGCATGCGCAGTGATTGGGATTTTGGAATAAACGACAAGCAGCGTACCACACCGGACCGGTGATACGGTGCCCATCGTTTTCAACCAACTCCAAGCATGCTTCAATCCCTTTGGACTTAGCTTCGGCTGCCTCTCTTGCCTGGCTCTGCAATGAATCACACCGTAGGTCGACAAGCCTGTGCAGGGCCTCCCCGGAGCTGTCGCTGCGGGACTTCTTCGAAAACCCCCCTAAGGCAGCACTGTCAGTGGCTGCCCTTTTTCCCTTACCCCTTGACGACTGCGGTGCTGCTGCAGAAGGCATTGGAGGCATGTAAGTGGCTGTGAGCTGCGCAACATCAACATGTTGCCATTGAGCTTGAGCTTGTGCTGGTGATGGCGATGCTCCAGCAACATCTGAATGGTTGCTGACAACGGTGCGCCCCCTGAACACCGCATTGTGGAGGTCAATGTGCTTCAGAGGATCATTCTTGAAGGTCATCACGCCTTTCTTCATCTGCGAGGAGGTTTTCATGCACAAGTCAGTACTGAAAGACTAGGCATACAAGCTCTAAATACTTGAAGACAGAATTGCTCAATTGGACAAATAAATATTCAGACTTGCAACTAGAAAACTAGATACACATGATCCCAGGAGGAGAGCTGAGAGTGTAATGTCAGTGCATGTCACATATGCAGTCCCTCTCACAGTGAGTGTGCAGGCAGCAAAAATAAAATGTCACAATGAATGTGTAGTGTATGCTGCTATAGACCCTAACTTAGAAGTGATTAGGAACATCTGAATATCAGCATGCACTTACCAGGAAACAACTCACCAGGAAACTAGCACAAGGTGCAAACAACATCAACATGTGCACAGGTTAACTAAAAGACCAGGAAGCAAGCAGGCTGCAAACAATCAGGTTAACTAATAAAATTGGAAAGACATGCACAAACATGCTGACAGTCTCAAAGACAGCCCAAATCACTATAGTGTAGACAGTAGAAATCAATAGCCCAAATCACTATGATATTTTCAGAGATCATGGTTCATAAAACTTAATGTTAGGTTGGAGATCCACCAGTATTATAGTGCACATCCCTGTTTATTAATGATTGGTTTCTAAGCATAACATGACAGTAGCCAGATTGTTTATCATAGCTGAATGTCTGGAATTGCATGCATTCAAATTAGGGGATGTGCATTTGTGTTATCATCAGAAAATGGTCCTATTCCATGAGCAGATGTAGTTCAAAATGGAGTAGGCTAGTTGTTGCCATTTATTACAGACTACATCAGAGGCTATTGAGCTTGCAAAAAACAAAATTAAGGTACTGAACTGTTGTTGCCAGAATGAGGCAGCCCAAAAAGAGGCAGCAAAATCATCTTCCCACTGCAGTTCAATTTATAGTTTAGCCTTGACATGTAAGGCAAAGCTTTCTTATCTAAATAAAGCTGAAAAATATGCAATCATGTATATGCATGTGTAAACTAAACCAAATGCAACCCTGAACAACCAGGGCAAACTGTTCAATGGCCCAAAAGAAGGCTCAAATCAGAAGTCCAATCCACCAAAGCAGTCACCAAGTTCACCATACCTATTAATAAATATCAAGATTACTGAACAGCAGAACATTTCTCAGTTAGTGCAAACTCAGCAATGTTGCAGATAGATGACTAATAGGAGTACTCTACAATCAAAGATAAAGGGAGCAGCCTGGACATATTGCAGTGCTAGACTGCAGAAATTGTATTATTAAGTACACTTCATTTTCCTTGCTACTGAAAACATAGGCATTCAATATGTTCATATATAGTTTATCTCAGAAATGGTCTGTTCATATTATTCCAGCTTACAAAGATAAGGGTATTGATACTAATTTCAATTTGTGAAACTATATCCAGATTGACAAACAACCAAAATGCAGCATGAGTTCAACTGGTTAAAGCATTACCACAACAACATACTACTGCATGTGTAAATCAAAAGGGGAAAAAAAGGACAGCAGGTAAGCTGTGCCAGTAAGTGTGACAGTAATCACCAATAGCTAACATTCCAGGAGTAACTAATTTTTAATCTTAACCAAATCCAGTCTCCCAAAGGCAAAAGTTAAACAACATCATAGTGACAAGTGACTAACCAATCAATGAACTTAATGAAAAGATTATACAAAGTACTTGGTTAAATACTGTTAGTCTCCAGTGAACCTCAGAAGTTCCCAGTGCAGGAGAGTTCATCTCTTGCAGACCTGCAGTGTTAAACATCATGACAACTAGTAGGAACCCATTCTAGAACAATTCTACTACCTGAGAAAATGTGGAACAGATCATATTCCTGGCTGGATGCTTCAGAACCAAGCAAGCACATGGTAGGAAGGCCAGGATATCTGCACCTCGACTATGCCTTAATCAAGACAGAGACCCTAGAAACCCTAAAGAAAGTTGCACCATCCTCACATACTTTTGTGGCTTTGAGAGATTCTCTTATGTGCATTTTCAAAAGTTAATTTCAATTTTGCATTTGCAGTTTCACCATTCTGCCAGCATTCTACATAAAAGATTTGATTAGCCATTTAGTTCTGTATTAAGTCCTTTTGTGGTTGGTTTAGGGGGTAATTCTTCAACCATTCTAGAAATGCACATTCTTAAAAATGCCAATCACAATCTGCTAAAATAGACAGAAAGTTAGTATGAGACAAAATTCAATGAGAAGCTTTCGAAATTTGAGAGACAGAGCATGTGGCTCCCCAATTATTCAGGTTGATGGAATGTAGTAGAAAGCAGGTCAAAGTATAAAATGACAAGCAAAACTGAATGACGGTTTCAGGTTGATAGTATGTGTGAGGTGAGATGAATTTGTTTACATGCATCAGAGTATTCAGTACTGCTCCATGCATGTGTATTCACTAGGTACTGTATTCAACACAACCAAAATGCAGTATGACTTCACCTGGATAATATAGTGCACCAGTATAATTAACCTTTTTTTCCTGAATATTAGTCAAAGTCATATCATATCTCACTCATTGGCACATTGCATTTGCATGCAGAAATAACAGAGTAGCACATTCAACTATCACTACCAGTGCATAATGTCATGCATTTTTTCACTCATCATCCATGCATCCAATTCCAAAAATCAGTGACTTATACTGAGATGGACACATGCATAATGTAAACGATAAGTGACGTACCCCTTCTTGTTGTTCCCACCAGGCGTCGTCGGCGACAATGACACTCGTATGTAGATCACGACCGAGGCCGGTAGCCTACGACTCAAGCCAGACCCACATGTTGAAGCGCTTCCGACAGTCACGCCAAATGTACTGAACTTGGCTCCTGTTCACCTTCTTCCTACACTTCGCATACATTTTGGTAGCCAAATTGTCCAATGCCACGGGCTTGGGATTGCTGGTGGTGATGTTGTGAGCTGCTATTTCCTCCAAACAACTTTCCAGAAACAAGCGGACCTCCATATCGGTCCAGCGGCAACGGCCATCGGACATCTACTATTACAAGTCATGCAAAGTTTGTGGTGAAATAAAGCAACAAATCGGAAAGCTGGCATTACCTTTCTTGATTCGGCGTCGTGGACGACGTCCCAGTTGATTGAACGCCCGACGGTTGCAGGGCTCACTCGCCGAACGAACTCGATGACCACTTCTGGAGATTTTGCGCACACCTTGGTTAGGGCATTGGCGACGTGAACCATGTTGTCCTCGAGGGCATTGGCGCTGCCTGCGTCGAAGGTGTAGGAGTCGCAGGAGCCCTCACCGGACTCCAGCTCGGCAGCCCAGATGGATGATGGAAGGGTTGGAGAAGGGGATTGAACCAGCACTGGGCGGGATGCGATTTGCACGCGTTCAACCTCTCGCTTCCGCTTCCTCCCTCACGTATCCATCCGAGCAACCATAGCCTCTGCCTCAAATAGAGTGGCGCCGCTAACACCGCCAGCTTTGCTGCCTTGTCGCGCAGAATCTCGCCAGTCTTCTGTGCCGCACAGGATGTACGACGTCTGAATCGCCCACGCGCGGAAAGTTACCAGGCTGGACAGGACGACAAGCGGACCGAGCATGCCAGCCGGCTTTCACCACCTTCGAGGACGACGGTGACCGCTCGCTCGCACTGTGGGCAGCACCAGTGGTGCTCTGCTCAATCGATGGACACCGGCTGCTTTCGGCCAGCTTTTGCCAAAAGCGCCTGGTAGACGACGCGCTGCGGCTAGGGGAGAATCGATTGAGGGGAGGAAGGAGAGCCGCTACGCGTCGGAATTGATTCCTCCGCTCCGGGCGCATTGGATTGCCTCGACGACCGCCGAAGCTAGCCGTGCGAGGTCGTGCAAGCGAGAGGGACGAAAGGGGATCTGGATGGATCGAGACGCTGGACTGGGTCGACGCTCCTGATGGCTGTGGCATCCAATACATTAGCGCTGTTTGCTCTGTCACGGTGAACGCTCGACGCCGAAACGGCGCGGTCATCCCGTCCCTGCCTCCGTCAACTGTACACAGTGCCGCGCACATGGATACACAGTGCTTCTACAGTGTTTGCGTTTCCCAAATCGCGAGACGTTGCGAAGAGCAACTGGCGAACTCAGAGTACAATACCTCAAACATCCCTATTGAAATAATCCTGTCAAAAGAACGCTCCATCTCAAATTTGTTGATGTCGGCCACAAAAATCTCAACATTTGACAGCTGGAGTTCCCTGTGACAGGAAAGAAGTGAAACACTATGGTCAATAACCGTAATATAACAAAACAACTGACCCTGACGGCAAGAAGGATGAGCATAGTATTAAATGCATCACTCACTTGCACTGTTCTTCTATAAAAGCCTTCTGCGTCACCGAATTGCATATCCCTGTAACGCTGAAGGTTTCATATTTCTCTGCAATGTACAGAGAGAGATCCCCAGCCACACCCAACATCAAGAATGGTTTGACCACATTGTATCTGTGCTCTTTCACAATACAGCTCCATCATTGCAACCTCAGCATCCTCTAGTGTGGTCGAATTATCACGGAAGTAACATGAACTGGAAGATTTATGTTAATATTTGGTATTGAATTAACCAATGAGTTCACATGCATGGATAACTAGAAAAAAAAACCCGATGAAGAGCTGCAAACATTTATTTATGCAACTGAAGTTTAACAGGTTAAACTAGAGGTATGTAATTCTCCAAAGAACTACCAATTAAAGTGATTTTTTTTCACAAGACTAGGTAACCGTTTGGCAGTCAAAACACTCCATCACCTACTCCAGTAATGCATGAAGTGACGCACTAACCTGTACTTGAGACGTCTTCCAAGCACTAGCTTGAAAAACGAGGTAGGTACTCATAATGTTGGGCATTTGCTGTGCTTGTTTCGATTGCAATTGGCATCTCTTTTAGAGCTGCATCAGAAATCAGATTTCATGAGTCCATGAGAAACATTGACTTGCACTTGGACATCAAAAGTAGCATGCACAAAAGCATATAAATATTGCAATGGACAGTTCTACTCTAGCGAAATCAAAGAAAGCGATATAATAATACATTATGTTGATCTTCCTAAGATTAACGCACAACTATCTATCAGATTTAAGAGCACTCATTACGTAAGAAGCACAAATATATAACGGATTTTCCCTGTAACCAAAATTAATAAATATCCCAGAATTCACACGATGCACTGCCAAGAACTAAACCCAGCAACATGCATAATACAAAACAAACAACAAGAAGATAGATCTCATGATCCCACAACTACTCTCAGGACATAAACCAAAATCACAAAGGGAAAGGCGAATATTTGCCCAGGTATTGGGTAGGTATAGTAGTATACAGTGGATAAAGAGGATAAGGTGGTGTAGCTGGAGTTGCATAGACGGGTGGTAACCAGGGTTGCCCTTACCGTATTGCGCCCGGTTACCGCCGTCCGACGGTAGCGCGGTTACCGTGCAAAACCGTGACAAATTCGAAAATCAAAAATTTGAATCCAAAATTTAGGGCAAACCGCGGTATCGGCCGCGGTTACCGTGCGGTATGGCGCGGTTACCGCGCAATGTGTGATCCGAGGAAGAACGAAATGAAAAAAATTTTTAAAAAATTCAGAGAAATGCTTAAAAATGTGTAGAATTTGGGGATAATAAGTAAAATATGTAGGATACTTATGTGTATACTATAAAAAATTTTAGCAGGATTTTTTCTATATTACGGACTTGAAATCAATTGAACGATACTTGTGGGTATACAATAAAAAATTTTGGCAGGATCTTTTCTATATTACAGATTTGAAATCAATTGAACAATACTTGTGGGTATACAATAAAAAATTTTGACAGGATCTTTTCTATATTACGGACTTGAAATCAATTGAACAATACTTGTGGGTATACAATAAAAAATTTTGGCATGATCTTTTCTATATTACGGACTTGAAATCAATTGAACAATTCATAAGATGATAAGATAATATGTCAACAATCAACAATCAACAATCTCAAGATATCGCACAAAGTGTCCACATGTCCACAATATAACATCCACAATATGATAGTTCACATAGCAACATATCAATATAGAGCAAGCAATACAAAAATAGAAGTTTTGTTTTCAATGAAAGAAAATAGAAGGACATACCAACATAGAGCAAGCTATAAGTTCCACTGATTATATGCCATGTTGTACTCCTCTGTGGACATGAGCATCAAGCCATGCGAGTGTAGCAACCCTGCCTTGTATTCCTCCCAACTTTGACCTGTCCATGATGATGTTGTTTGCCACTGAGCATACAATTGAGCGTACCACTGGGGCTCTTGCCACTCGTACACCCAGGTAGGAGAGGGATAATCAGAAGCTTGGGGACGATTGTACGCATACGTTGGATAGCCACTTTCAATACTAGAGGCACTGAATGAGCTGTAGCTATCCTGTGGTATGTCAAGATGCTGTCGTTGTTGGTGCTCACTCAGTGAAACCGTAGTTCGTTGAGAGCTTGGAGCACCGTGATCACGGTCCTGAGTCGCGTGAGTGAAGTCAGCCTCACCTGCAAATGAAATTGTAGGAAGAAAATTAATCAATAGTGAAATGCATGGTAAAGGTCTAAATGGTAATTGAAGCACATCTCACCTATGAATTGAATAGGGCTGTGGTGACTTCCAGAAGGCACTTCAGTGGTGCGTTGCCCTCCTTGACCACCGTTGTCTCCGTCATCTGAATCAGTTCTTGAGCTACTATCATTCGACTCTTGGTAGTCTGGGCTTCCTTCGGTCTCTTCATCGCTATCAACATTGTACGACTGTGGACCTTTGCCCTTAGCTCTTTTGGATGTAGGTGCTTTTGGTGGCTGCCGAGTCTTCCTTTTTTCAATATGAGTGTCACCTACATTCGCATCAGCCCACTCAGCAATAGAAGAAGCTCCCGTGGTTCTGCGCAGGTCAGTCAAGTCCACTAGGTTGGCTACAAGTGGACTAGGCACGGGGGCGTCACTCTCAGTTGAGTCTTCATCTAGTTCTGGGTTAGCATTGGACCGAGCATTATCCATCCATTCTTTAACATGATTGTTAGTTTCATAGAATGATAGGTCCGCTAGTCTTTGAAGGGGATCGTCATCCTCCTTCCTAACTTAGGCATTTGCTTGCTGAATGCGCAGACGAAGGTTGTAGTTCACATAAACTAGTTTGTTGAGCTTCTTGTGGGTAAGTTTATTACGGACCTTTGTGTGTACGAATGCGAATGTGCTCCAGTTCCGTTCACATCCACTTGAAGAGCAACATTGACCAACCATACGCAGCGCAAGCCTCTTTAAATTTGGCGTGTCTAAGGCAAACATAGACCACCATTGTGCTGCACATGCCAATTTTCATGTAAATTTACAACATTGAATACGTGTAAAGCAGCAGGACATATGACATGTGCAAATGATTACAAACATACCAGGGGAAGTTTTTCCATCGGTGGCCATCTTTCTTGCAAGGGCCCTCCCAAATTCACCAGTCTTACGGTGATACATCTCAACCTCCAGCAAAGCGGTGGCGGCTGTATCGATGTCCGTCATCCACTCAAAGGCCTGACGGAGGTCTTGGAAGACGGAGGCACTTGGAGAGTATTGGTAGTGAGTCATAGGGTTCAATGCTGTTGGAATATGATCCGAATTATAACGTGAGTCTTGTGGGGACGCCTGGAGGGCCCATGGTTCGGGTATGTTTATTAGCGGATTTGTTTCCGTATTTGACTGCAGTCAGTCCATCCTATAAATACATCTTGTAAGCCGCACGGGAAGAGCCGACGACTTATTGTATTCCCTGCGTTCTGTAAACTCCCTCAATATAGTGAAGATTGCCGGTCGGCGCCCGTGGTTTTTTCCCGCAAGGGTTTTCACGTAAAAATCTGTGTCTCGTATTCGATCTTGATTTGCGTTATTTGCTAACAAGTGGTATCAGAGCCAGACATGAGATTGTGAAAAAAAAGGGTTTTATTCCCTGTTCTTGGCCGCCGCCACCGCCAAAAAAAAAAATTGTTCCGCTGCTCATCGATTTCGACCGTGCCGTCTGCCGCTACGGTGTCCGAGCGAGCGGTGGTGGAAGCTGCGCACGGGTTTCTAGGCAATCTGTCCTGATCGTCGTGATCGAGTTCTGCTCGTGCTGTGCTGAACGAGTTCGTCCGCCCGCTGGACTGCTGGAGTACGTGTCCTGATCGAGCTCTGCAGGTGCTGGTGCTATGCTGATCTGGTGCTTTGCGTGGGAGGCAGAGAAATTTGTTGATTGCTGACGCGAATCGAGACTGCAAGGTGACGTTGATTTCTGTTTTCAAGGGTGAATTTGGTGAATTGTGTTACGTGCACACGATAAGGCTACCAGGAGATTTATTTATTCAGTGATTTGCTGATCGTACACGTGAAGTGTACTAGACTGCAGGTTTCTTGTTAGGGTTACAGCTAAATTTCTGCAGATTATTTCTTCTGATTATTGCTATTATTTTTTTTCACCATGTCTACAGTAAAGTATGATATTCCTCAACTGGATCGTGACACAAGGTTCGCTCTTTGGCAAGTCAAGATGAGGGCTATTCTTACGCAGGCTGATGTTGATGATGCACTTGATAAATTCGGTAATAAAGATTTAAAGTCTTGGACCGACCAAGAGAAGAGAAAAGATCGTAAGGCCTTGTCCCAAATTTAGCTTCATCTGTCAAATAATATTCTGCAAGATTGTCTGCAGGAGAAAACTGCAGCTGCTTTGTGGCTCAAGTTAGAGTCAATTTGCATGTCTAAGGATTTGACAAGCAAGATGCATATAAAGATGAAGCTATATACTCATAAATTGCAAGAGGGTGGTTTTGTTATCAACCATCTCACAGTCTTTAAGGAGATCGTTTCTGATCTACAGGCTATGGAGGTAGAATATGATGATGAGGATTTGGGACTTATTCTTTTGTGCTCTTTGCCTAGTTCTTTTTCAAACTTCAGAGATACTTTATTATATAGCCATGATACACTAACTCTTGATGAGGTGTGTGAGGCGTTGCATGCTAAGGAAAAGATGAAATTGATGGTGTCTTCTGAAGGTTCTGCTTCCAAAGGAGAAGCGTTGTCTGTTCGTGGGAGGACAGAAAATAAATCTAACAATGGCAATAGAGGCAAAAGTTCTAATCGTTTCAGAAGCCGATCAAAGTCTCAAGGTAGAGGAGATAAATTCTGCAAGTATTGCAAGAAAAACAATCACTTTATCGAGGATTGTTTGAAATTGAAGAATAAGAAGAAGAGAACTGGCACATACAGAGAGAAAGGTAAAACCAATGATGAAGGTAATGTTTCTGTTGCTGCTTCTAAGGCAGAATATTTCGATGGTGATTCTTTAGTTGCTTTTGCTGAATGTGCTAACAGTAATGATGAATGGATTCTTGATTCCGCTGCCTCATTTCATATATGCTCTAATAGAGATTGGTTTGTCACCTATGATTCTCTCCAAGGTGGAGGTTCTGTTAGATTGGGTGATGACAGTCCACTTGATATTGTTGGTATGGGATCTATTCAGATTAAGATGCATGATGGCATTGTCAGAACCTTGGCTGACGTGAGGCATATTCCAAGCATGAGCAAGAATCTTATTTCTCTGAGTACTTTTGATGGTAAAGGGTACAAGTACTCCAGTGGAGATGGAGTTCTAAAGGTGTCAAGAGGTTCTCTTATTGTGATGAAAGGTGAATTGAAATCTTCAAATTTGTACCGTCTTCGTGGTACTACAATTACAGGTGATGCTGCTGTAATTTCTAATTCATCATCTAATTCTGATGCTACTGATCTTTGGCATAAGCGTCTTGGACATATGAGTGGGCAAGGCTTGTATTAATTGTGCAAGAGAGGACTTCTTGATGAACATAACATCAGTAAGTTGAAGTTTTGTGAGCATTGTGTGTTTGGCAAACACAAGAGGGTGTCTTTTAATCTCTCTACTCATAAAAGTAAAGGTATTCTTGATTACGTGCATTCTGATTTATGGGGACCATCTCGCAAGCCTTCTTTTGGTGGTTCTCGTTATATGTTGACAATCATTGATGATTATTCTCGTAAGGTATGGCCTTATTTCTTGAAGCATAAATCAGAAGCATTTTCAGCATTTAAAGAGTGGAAGGTTATGATTGAAAATCAAACTGAGAAGAAGATTAAAAAGCTTCGCACTGATAATGGAATGGAATTCTGTTCTAATGAATTTAATACATATTGCAAGTCTCAAGGCATTGTTAGGCACTACACTATTCCTTATACGCCTCAACAGAATGGTGTAGCTGAGCGTATGAACAGAACTATCATCTCCAGGGCCCGTTGCATGTTGTCTAATGCTGGCTTAAATAGGTGTTTTTGGGCTGAGGCTGCTTCCACTGCTTGCTATGTGATTAATCGTTCACCCTCTATTCCTCTTGATAAGAAAACTCCAATTGAGGTATGGTCTGGTTCTCCAGCTGATTATTCGCAATTGAGAGTTTTTGGTTGTCCTGCTTATGCTCACGTTGATAATGGTAAATTGGAGCCTAGAGCTGTTAAATGCATTTTTATTGGTTATCAATCTGGTGTTAAAAGTTATAAATTGTGGAATCCCCAGACTTAGAAGGTTATGCTTAGCAGGAATGTTATCTTTAATGAGACTGTTATGTTTGTTGACAATTCTTCTGTTGATGCTCCTATTGAGGGAGAGAAAATAAGTGTGCAGGTGGAGCACTTAATTGATTCACCAGATTTTGATAATGTTGCTATGCAAGATGCACCTATTGCTGAAATTTCTCCAATTGTTGATGATTCTTCTGCTATTGAGCATTCTTCTCCAGTTGTGCAGTCTCCACGACATTCTATTGTTGTTGATAGGCCTAAAAGGCAGCCTAAACCTGTTAAAAGGTTGATTGAAGAATGCAATATTGCTTATGCCATGAGTGTTGCAGAAGAGATTGAAGGTAATTCAGAACCTTCTAATTATTCTGAGGCTATTACTTCTCCTGATTGCAACAATTGGATGACCGCTATGCAAGATGAGATGGAGTCACTTGAAAAAAATGATACTTGGGATTTAGTGAAATTGCCCAAGAATAAAAAGTCTGTTCGTTGCAAGTGGATTTATAAAAGAAAGGAGAGTCTTTCTCCTAGTGAGCCAGCAAGGTATAAAGCGAGGTTGGTTGCTAAAGGCTATAGCCAGATTCCAGGTATTGATTTTAATGATGTTTTTCCCCAGTTGTTAAGCATAGTTTGATTCGTACTTTGCTTAGTATTGTTGCCATGCATGATTATGAACTTGAGCAACTAGATGTTAAAATTGCATTCTTACATGGGAAGTTGGAAGAAGACATTTATATGAACCAATCTGAAGGTTTTATTATTCCTGAAAAAGAAAACCTTGTTTGCAAGTTAAAGAAATCGCTTTATGGTTTAAAGCAATCTCCTAGGCAATTGTACAAGAGGTTTGACTCATTTATGCTCTCTCGTGGTTTTAAGCGGTCTGATTATGATAGTTGTGTTTACTTGAAGATTGTTAATGGCTCAGCTATTTATTTGCTTCTTTACGTTGATGATATGTTGATTGCTGCTAAAGATAAATTAAAAGTAGCTAAATTGAAGGCACAATTGAGTAAAGAATTTGAGATGAAGGACTTGGGTGCAGCTAAGAAAATTCTTGGTATGGAAATTACTAGAGATAGAAAATCTGGTAAATTATACCTCAGTCAGCGAGGTTATATTGAAAAGGTTCTTCATCGTTTCAATATGAATAAAGCAAAACCAGTGAGTACTCCATTAGCTGCACATTTCAGATTATCATCAGATTTAAGTCCAGAGTCAGATAAAGATATTGAGTACATGTTTAGAGTTTCATATTCCAGTGCAGTTGGTTCTCTTATGTATGCCATGGTTTGTTCTCGTCCTGATTTATCTCATGCATTGAGTGTTGTCAGTAGATTCATGGGTAATCCTGGTAAGGAGCATTGGAGAGCTGTTCAATGGATTTTCAGATATTTGCGAGGTACTTCTAATGCCTGTTTGCAATTTGGAAAATCTAGAGATGGACTTGTTGGTTATGTTGATTCTGATTATGCTGGTGATTTGGATAAGAGGAGATCTCTCACGAGTTATGTTTTCACCATTGGTGGTTGTGCTGTTAGTTGGAAAGCATGCTTGCAGTCCACTGTTGCTTTGTCTACAACAGAAGCTGAATATATGGCTATTTCTGAATCTTGTAAAGAAGCTATTTGGTTGAGAGGTTTATACTCTAAACTTTGTGGGGTTTCTTCTTGCACTTCTATACACTGTGATAGCCAGAGTGCTATTTATCTGACTAAAGATCAAATGTTTCATGAAAGGACAAAACATATTGATATCAGATATCATTTTATTCGAGGTGTCATTGCTGAAGGTGATGTGAAGATATGCAAGATTAATACTCGTGATAATCCTGCTAATATGTTGACAAAGCCTGTTCCTGGAGCTAAGTTTGGACTATGCTCAAGCTTAGTTGGCATTACAAATTAAGTCCTAGTGACTTTTGGCGCCGGTGATTATTTATTATTGAAGTGAGTTGATTGATGATACTTCATTTGCTACAAGATGGAATTCGTCTCAAGGTGGAGTTTGTTGGAATATGATCCGAATTATAACGTGAGTCTTGTGGGGACGCCTGGAGGGCCCATGGTTCGGGTATGTTTATTAGCGGATTTGTTTCCGTATTTGACTGCAGTCAGTCCATCCTATAAATACATCTTGTAAGCCGCACGAGAAGAGCCGACGACTCATTGTATTTCCTGCGTTCTGTAAACTCCCTCAATATAGTGAAGATTGCCGGTCGGCGCCCGTGGTTTTTTCCCGCAAGGGTTTTCACGTAAAAATCTGTGTCTCGTATTCGATCTTGATTTGCGTTATTTGCTAACAAATGCCGCACCTGCAAATCATGAAACAAGATCGATGAGAGTCGTACAATACCAATTTTCTCATCATGTAATGTCGGCAACTTACTGGCCTTGATTAGAGTTTCATTCGTGAGGTCGTGCATCCTCTTGTTAACAATTTCCATGTATGCTTCAAATTTATCCCTTTGCTGGGCAAAAAGACTGTCGTACTCCATTCTTAACAATTGATATCTTAGAAGAACCTCACTCAAATTGGGGTTCTTGTCCTCGTCAGCAAACCGAAGGAAGGAGTACATCGGCTGAACTGAATTGACTACTGCTTGCAAGTTCTCCCACCAAGACATGCTAGATAGGCATGCGTGTGCATACCTGCCCTCAGTTGTGCCACTGAATTTGCTTTGCATGAACCCAGAGGAAGCCATCCACTGCATGAACAAATCTCGCCTCCTAAGGAAGCTGTCAAGAAACATGTAGTTTGTGCCGAACCTTGTAGCATTCCACTTAACCAGTTCACCACCTATAGCAGACACCATCATGGCATGCAACTTGGAAATGATTGTATAACCATCTGCAAATTTTTCTCGCACTCCCAATCACCATTTCATGGTCCGGCATTTTTCCAACCTCCTTAAGCATCAAGTTAATTGTGTGCGCCACACAAGGTTGCCACACAATTGTTGGATACTCTTGCCGCAGCAGTCTGCAAGCCTTCTTGTAGTTAGACCCATTGTTAGTGATAATCTGAACGACATGTTGGGGGCCTACTTCGCGTACCACCTTTCTTATCTCCTGCATTGGACAATCATAAAAATTAAACAAGACCTCAAACACTACATTTGATGTTATCAAATGAGGCTAAAGTGTTGAAGGAACGTCGTCATCTTTAGTACGAAATTAGCATCTTGGCTTTGGCCCGTGGCATCAACAGAGTTGTGGAAAAACAGGATTCCATTGCAATATATCAAAAAGTTGATAACCGTCATACCCGTCGTTCCTGTCCAAGAATCACACATTAAAGTAACTCCGTACTCATTCCAATCACGCTTGAACCTGTCGAATTGCTTCTTGACGTCCTTCTCTGTAGCGTCAAGATACTTCCCATCAATCTCCTTACCGCTTGGAGAAGGTATGTTTTCACCTACAATGTACAAATGCCAAATAATTAGTGTGCGAACTATTAGAACAATGTAAATCCATATGAAATGCATACATACCCCACTTCTGTGTTTCTCGAACGGCGCTGACAAAGTATGGATTATCAGCATTTCTTGCAGGAATGCCGGAGGTGTAGAAGAACCTTGCCCATGACTCACCAATGGCCTCCCTAGCTTGCCTTCCCTTCTTTGTGAAGAATCCTGTATCGATGTGTGTCTGCACAGGAGACTTGGCAGATGCTAGGTTGTAATCTCTCACAGAAGGTGACTCCCTATGAGATGTAGCCCTACGCAAGAAACTGGCAATTGGGTTGCTTCTTCCTTTCCGTGCCTCGGGCTCAGCGGATCCACTGCCACCGCCATGCCCATATGTGCCACCTCGTTGCTCCACACCCCTCCTAAATCTCGCCTCTTGCCGTGAGGCTTGCATGGCTGCTTCCATTTGTTCCTTCTCGTCGGCATCACCTGTTAGGTGATAATAGTTGACCCCAGCCGCTTCAACCCTTCTTGCCCTCTCACTGTGACGAGTATCACCTGCATCTTTTATCCTGTCCAACTCGCGCCTGAAGAATTCGCGGACATCTGGAGGAACTGAATTGCAATACGTAACCCCCTTCCCTTTTCCAGCCAAATGAATTTTAAGCCGAGTTGCTCCACCCCCAGCCTTTCTCTGATGACAATACTTGCAACGCCATCCAGGTGCTATGCTCTCCCCGTGCTCCCACACCGGGTCCCTACTATCTGTCATATCCACCCTGTATGTAACATACGCGAAAGGTATAGTATTAGAAATGAAATCACCAACGCTACATTTTTAATTCACTAATGACATATGTATAAAAATTCTACTTACACATAGTGACATATTACTAATAGACGCTTCGAATCTAGCTAAAGAATTTTTTTGAA
Organism: Oryza officinalis; assembly: GCA_008326285.1. NCBI lineage: Eukaryota > Viridiplantae > Streptophyta > Magnoliopsida > Poales > Poaceae > Oryza > Oryza officinalis. Next base: position 36,797,037 of record BDMV01000006.1, on the reverse strand, counting down.
ATCAAATTTACAAAGTGCATCTATATTTGTGGTTTACAATTACAAAATTACAAACCACGGTTTTCGCATCCATATTACAAAGTACATCTATATTACAAAGTGCATCTGTATTACAAAATTACAAAATTACAAAGTGCATCTATATTACAAAATAACAAAGTGCATCTATATTACAAAATTACAAAATTAAAAAATTACAAAATCACGATATACCGGAGAATTGTGCGCGGTAACCACGGTTTTATCGCGGTTACCGCACGATATTGCGCGGTTACCACACGCTATTGCTACCAGACATCGTCCACAAATGTGACGGCAACCGTGAAAATACTCGCGATAACCGACGCAAATCGCGCGGTTACCGCGAGAAACCGCGCGGTAGGAGCAGACTTACCGTGCGCTAGCTGGCGTGGCCGATTACCGTGGTCTACCACGCGGTTACCGCGGCTTACCGCGCGGTTTACCTTCTCGCCGGCACGGTGGCGACGAATCTGGGCGCGGAGTGGCCGCGTCAGGCGTCGCCAAGGGTGAGGACGGAGTGCGAGAGAGAGAACAGAGCGAGGGGGTGACGGTAGAGATGGGGGAGATATTTTCTCCTCCCCAGGCCTCTATGGGCCTGATGCACAGTTGCATACAGTAACGGGCCGGCCCATTTTTTTCTATTTTTCTAATTTTCAAATATATTCTCCGTTTTGCTCTCAAATTTGAATAAATTTTACTCTTTTTTGAGAAATTTCTTCACCATAAAACACTACAAATCAAGCTCTACCGTCACAATTTTTTTTGATTTTTTTCTTTTTTAAAAAATTTTTTGAATTCAGCCGAAATTCGTTAAACCGTACCGCGCGATTACCGCCGGTTTATCCGGTAACCAAGGAGGAGACGCTGCGCAAGCAATACTCGCACCAGCCGTCGGGTGACACTGTCTGGCAGGAGGTTGCGCTCCAGCGCATGAAGCGTAGGGTGCACCACTGCCTTGTATATCCATGATGCTATCATTGAAGCCATCTACTCCAGAGCTACCGGTGTTGTGTAGGTTGAGAGTCTTCTATATATATATATATATATATATATATATATATATCTTTTCTAAAATCATTTTCATGATTATTATTTATAATGAACAATTGTTTTTGTAAATGGTTGTTTTAATAAATTTGGTTTGAAAATATATGTGGATATTGGTGTGAGTGTGTGTGATTAATGTGGGTCAGGTTGTGATATCTGTGTCTAGAAACTGTTGTTTTGTCTAATTGTGTGTAGGTGACTTGTTGTCAGCCTTAATCAATGATAAAGACCGAGACTATGTTCAGGGAGAAGCAGAAGTCTGGTATGATCGAAATACCATGTGAGAAGATGACTAGAGTCAAAATTCTTGAAGGTCAACTTCGATCAACGACGAGATCGGACTGACGGTCAAGCAAGTCGAGTGACAAGATTGAATACGAGATGCCACATGATAGATAGACATCATGTGGAAAAGATTTTCGTAACGGGTTTTGCGAGGTGTGCGTACAAGCATCGGTGTACGCGAGGGAGATCGGGAGAAAAGAAGTGAATCAATGGAGTGGTACTGTATTGTTGCTACAGTAATCGTACTGTAGTGTGTCAGCTGTGCATGATGGGCTGATCGTGGAGCTTGGCCATAGGCCATAGCAGTCGGTTGTGGGCTCGTGTGGTCGGCCCATGTGGATGTGGAGACGATTTCCGTACAGCGGGCAGGAGGAGACCGAGAGGGGCACGTGTCGCGTGTGGAGAGGAATCCAAACCAGTGTGGATTTTCTGTGGCCGGTGTGGTTGCAGATGCAGATTTAGGAAAAGAACAAGAGAGTTACGGTTGGTAATTTGTAATTTTATTTGAAAATTGAGGGGTAACGTTCTATTGAGAATAGGAGTTGTACTTCTATTTTTGAGCAGGAGATTTTCGGTATAAATAGATAAGAGGGTTATGTCTTGAGGGTAAACTAAGCTTGTGAGATTAGAGAGTTGATAGCTCTTTATATTAGGGTTTCGTGAGTAACTTGTGAGGGGTGTTGTGGCTGCGCCTTCTGAACAATACTTGAGCAATAAAGATTATATTCAATCATTAAGGCATCGATGATCTCTTTCAGTTTCGTAAGTTTTACTTTATTGTTCAGTTTTGGCATTAACTTATTATTCCTCGTTTTGCTATGATTTTGTTCAAGTTAATTCATCCAAAACCTTTCTAATTCTTCAAAGATCAGATCTGAAAAGTTTCGTTGATTGGTTCCTGGTAGATTCGAATTTGCTTAAGTTTTAGGTTTTGTTCAGATTTGTTAAAATTTTGAGACAGTTGTCTTTCGAGGGTGTTTTCTCTTAAACCATTTATTATTTTGCAAATCCCTTCGGTGGAGTTATTTCTTGGTTTGTCTAATTTATTCTATCAAGATTTGAACTCGATCCAACAGTCGATTTTGGAGAAAACGTGTTTTTACCAAAGCTCTATCGTGTTGTTTTTAGGCTAACGGTTAGATCGCCCATTGACCTACGGTCCAACCAGCCTATCCTCGGTCAGACCAACCCAAGTGTGTCGGATAAACCGCTATACGTGTATTTCATTGGTTTTTGAGGTTGGGATGTGTTTTGATCTATTAAAGTTTGATTATTTGATTTTTACTGACGTAATCTATTATTCACCCTTTTTCTGTTAGGTACTTGTATTCGATCTTACACTTTTGAACTAGCATAGGCTGGTTGAACTTAAAATCCTATTGAACAAAGTAGAAGGAAGATCAATTTAGTAGAATTCTTTCTCCTCGATCGATTCCTTGTACTCAAAACCATGAGCAGCATGTAGGTGGAAGCTTAGCTATTAGACTAACTCAACATGGACTTGTATTTATAATGGTTATCCTACAACCTTAGGTTGATAAAATGACAGTTCTCGGATGTATACTGGTAGAGGTGGTGTACAATCATGTCAATCAATCCTATCTAATTAGAGAAGCTGGCTTACACTTAATAGAGATCACCATGTGGGGATTAAAAGCTTCATCTATATAATCTGCTCACTAAGCATCATTTGCCATCAGCATGCGTCATCCATGATGTCACATAGTGCATTCAAGCAGTAAAAATGTGATTTTCTTAGTCAATATGTGTAGCAAAATGTCCTGCTCTTAGTATACTACACCTGAGCACATCTTATTTTTATCTGCTTATCTTTACTATGATACACATTCTCCAACTGAAAGAACTTTTGAGATTGAGCTCAGCATGCTGTCCCCATTCTCCAGAGAGATGTACGTACGTTATCTTCCTCATCAATACAACTATACCTTATGTTGATTTAAGTCCCATTCTCCTTCGGCCGACCCAGCAAAAAAAACTAATGTCCCATTCTTACCTATGTCATTTAGTCATTATATTTTCTGTTCTATCCGATCCTGATTTTTTCCCTTCTAGATGGTACCTTTGCGTTCTTCAAAACACATATGCAAAAAAGATTGCAGCATGTTTTTCAACTGTAATATAGTAAAACAAAACATGGTTAGTTGCAGAAATTATAGAAGGAGGTTATCAATCGAAACTTACTTAGCATCTTCGTTTTTAAAACGAAAAACTTACTTAGCATAGCATCATGGGGCATTGTCAGCTAATTTAGCAGTTTGTTGTTATTAAGTAGAATAAATCAATCGGCATTTTCTGTAACTTACAAGCTGAAGCATGCAAGAAGCTACATGATACAACAGATTTGAAAATAATTGTCAATGATACATGAGCAGATAAAGCTCAAGAACTCATGTGTATTATTAACAGATGTACCCCTGAGTTTTTGTTGCTTCCTTAGCTACCACTAAATTTGAAATCTTGTCAGCATCTTGTCTAAAAAATGACCAAAACACCGCAGGTATTTTATTTAAAAAAAATTGTTTTGCTTGAAAGATTCTGGATACCAAAAACATAGGGATTTTGAAAACATAAAACTCAAACTCAAATAAAACTGAAAAACTAAGCCATTACAAAGTCAAATTGGAAAACTTCAATTTCTTAAAAGAGATTGATTTCACTTTTAAAATACCAAAGATATTCAAAACATTAAATTTGACATATGCAGTTTGGTCGATTTGTATAACCATGATCGCATAGACATTCAAAAGGTGCCATAAGTATTAATAGTTGCAAACCAAGTATAGTCTAAGAGACTTGGTATCCCATCCCTCTTTTTCCTTATGTGGATTGTTCTCGATCGATAAACATGTCTGCCGAAGGGCACTTTACCCAGTTATGTGGAAAATATAAAGTGGAATATATATTAATTTCTTGAAAAATTGGCCTCCTCATTACATATCCTTTGGGGTCTATTTATAGATTTACAGCCACAAGTTTGCAACCTAGGGTTTTTGTTTACTCGGGAATTGACTTAACCGTCCTTATGACAGAGTTTACAGGGGCTACAGTAGTCTTTTGGCCCAACAAGCAGGCCCACGGGCTCTAAAGATCTCGTCCTAAGTTGCCTGTTGGGCCTTCCTGGATAGTAGGCCTGTTTAGGCCCAACTGGCTTCGTCACCTGGTAAGGCTTCGCCACCTGTTGGTGAAGGGTCTTTGCTTCGCCGTTTGCAGGTGCTTCGCCCTTCAGCACTTCGCCTCGCAACTTAGTGATTGTTTTGGCAGGTTCGATCAAAGGCCCTCATGACATGCCTCCAAAACAAGCCCCTCACGGGCTAGGGTGAGTAGGGAGCTTCGGCCGAGATCGTGTTCGATGCTAGGTATGGCATGAGGCGCCCTCTTTCGAGCGAGGTTCTTGTTGAAACATATTACGGGAAAACAAAAAATTTCAGATTTTTGGTTAGTACAATCGCCATGTTCTTGTTGTTGGTTCTTTATTTTGCTAGCTGAGCTTTCTATTTCACCTTTACGTTGCTTCTGAGGCCGCGGTACTTCTTCTCGGCCCTCTAGTCTGTTTCGGCCTGTTACTGTGCAGCCCATGGGCTGCGCCCATCTCAACGATCGGAACAGGTGAGATGTGACCATTCGGGAGACGTTGAGACGTTTCCCGTCTACCATGTGTCACGCTGTGAGCAAGGCAGGTGTGCGACGCGGGGGCTATATAACCCCTGGCCGGCCATTCTACCCCCACCCTAGTCACTTTCACTGCAGTCAAATTTCCTTCCTTCTCTTTGCATCTTGCTGTTGTGCGTGCTTCGTCGCCTCCTTTCCGTTAAAGCTCCTTCACCCTTTCCATCTTTCGCCATATGGCTCCTCACAAGCCTTCTTCAGACTCAGCTTCAGGAGTCGATCCCGGTAGGATAGGAGACGACTTGTCGTCCTACTTGGGCGTTTCGCTCATCAAGGAGGCTAATCTCGTCGGCCTGGTGGCGAAGGGGTTGATCGCCGAAGGCCAGGCGATCGCGCCTGGCGAAGCTGTGGTCCCGTACCCTGGCGATAACGAGACAATTGTCTTCGTTACGTTCTTTGACGCAGGGCTCCGCTTTCCTTGCGATGACCTCCTTCCCCAGATCCTTCGGAAGTTTTGGCTCGAGCTTCCTCAACTTAGCCCCACAGCACTTGTCCACATCGCCGTGTTCGACTGGATGTGCCGGACTTTCGACTTTCCTCCCTCCGCCCACCTCTTCGCCTTCATATTTCCCATCGTCATGTTTCTGAAGACGATGTCAATGCCGGCAGGGGCGAGAAGACGATCTTCGACAGTGTGAACTTCAATGTTTGCCCCGACCGTGCCGACCCGAGCTCTATGTCGAAGTGGGGCTGCCAATGGACGAGAAAGTGGGTTTACCACAAAGTCCCTTATCCAGTTGGATCAGAGAACTTCGCCACTCTTCGGACGTGCCACCGGGCAATCGACACAGAGACAAAGTCACGCGTCGCCGTTGATGGCACGCTTGAGTCGCATTGGAGACTACTTCGGAAGATTTATTGACGATCTAGCTGTCGGGACTTGGTCGAGGAATTTTGCATGTTGAGGGTAAATCCCTTAGCACACGACTAGGGTGTTTCGCTCGATCTGGTCAACAAGGCCTTTGGCCTTGCTCGCATCGTCCCCCTGCTGGCCAAACACGTATGGTTGCTCACTTTATTCTTTTGTTTTCTTCGGTGGGTTTTAGTTAACCCTTTGCTTGCTGCTTGACTCCTCCTCCTCTTTTTCTTTTAGTGCTTTCACTAGGCGAGGCCGAAGCGGAGGCGAAGAAGTTGATTGGGGACTTCATCCCCAAGGAGTACGGGTCACGCTCGTTCGTCAGCTCGAGTGACAAGCGAACCGCCTCTTCGCCGAAGAACTCCCTGCGCGGGAAAATCCTACCAAGGAGGTGGTGCTAGGCGATGACGCTGAGCCCTCGTCCCCTCAGAAGAGGAAACAAGCGGTGGCCAAGGCGATGGCATCAGGTAGGGCGAAGGCACTTCGCGCGTCAAAAACCACCACGCCTGCCTCCCACGAATATGGTTTTGACACAGATGATGCCGAGGACGTCGAAGTGGAGTCCGACACGGAGGCGGACAATGAGGACGGTGAAGACCCGGGTGAAGACACGGTGGATACTGATGTCACCATTTGCCTAGCCGTGAGGGGTGGTGAATCTCCTGGGTACATGCCGAGCCCTGGGACGATGCCGTTCTTGAAAGACGACGACGGGACAGGCGCTTCGCCACTTTGCCCCCAATACCTAGTCGCGGGTGAAGCCCTAGCAGCGATCGTGCAACGCGTCGTCGGCGTGGCGAGGCAAAAGGTGGCGAAACAAACTCGGCCCCTCAAAGTCGTTGGGGGCGTGATGTTGGCGTGGGGATTCAGCGACGGCGAGTCCTCACCTAGCTTCCCTGTTTTGCCTTACGTGCCCGCGCCCATTGAGCACGTTGCATCATCATCGACGGAGCCACGACCTTCGTCTGTTGCCGCCTCCCTCTAGACGGACATTGCCGCCACGTTCGGCGGTCCGCCGACAGTTACCCCAATATCATCCTTAGAGCATCGTGATCACAAACAGCCGGTGGTCGAAACGTCGACTTCCAAAGGCATTCTTTCGGCGCCGTGCTTTATTTGTTTGGACTTCGAGACTCGAGATGAACTGATTCCCTTCGTCAGTAGGCTTTCACAGCTTGTTTCGCCGCCTACAAGCGCTCGGCTCTTCGCCGATTTCAATGATTTCGATGAGGGGAGTCTCGCTATCAAAGCCAAGTCGTTCGAGTATGCTCTTTTTTTATATATCCTTCTGATATCTTGCTCTATTTTTTAGGCTCTTTCGGCCCAAAGCAATCCGAGCAGGTTGCTCGGGCCCGATTGGACGATTACAAGAATTGTCTTGGGAGATGGAGGCCGTGGAGAAGCGCTCGGACCTTGATAGTGCTGTTATGGCCGAGGCACCGAAGAAGTCCAAGGCCGAAACCAAGGCACTATGGCCAGAGCAGGCGAAGCTCCAAACTCAAGTGGATGACCTTACCGCCTACTACATGAGCTCCAAAGCCCAGATGGAAGCACTTCGGGCTCAGGTGAAGACCACCCGCACCGAGGCAGCTCGACTACGCGAGGTGGTCACTTCGGCCAATGCTGCCATGGCCCAGACACAAGAATCCGTTGCATAGGCTAGCCACATCCTTCGCCTGGCGTTGAATTGGCTAGGCGCTTCGCCCGGTGAGCTACCGGCCGAGGGGGCTCCTGCCATTAAGTTCACTATGTGGAGTGTTGCCGCTCATGGGGCAATAGCCAATGCAACTGGCATCTTCGGCGATGGCTGTGCCCGCATCGCTGACGGGTTTGTGCTCTCCATCCTTTGGACGAATGGATGTGCGCACGTGGCAGGTTTCACGTAGATGCTCTCTGAGGACTGGCCAGAGTCAGCTAACTCGTTAAAGGATGAGTTGCAGGCTTTTCAAAAACAGTACTAGGGGCCACACGAGAGCGAAATAGCCCACGAGCATCTTCAAACTCAGTTGGCGAAGCGGGCTAAGGCCGATGCTGCTACTGTTGCTAGACTTTCTGTGGACGCATCCAGCGCGGCTGCGATGGACTACGATGCTCCCGCAAATGAAGCTACTGAGGATCACCCCGAGGTGTGAGGCTTTTGCTTTCGCATTGCATTTTACTTTTTGGTTTTAGCTAACTAGCCTTGTCTAGATAGTAGTAGTTTGGCTTAGGATGGTCAAATCTTTTGTAATGAAACATGTGTAAGGCTTTCCTTTCGACCACCTTTTTATATATAACAGTTGCCCCTCTTTCACATTTTTGCGAACTGCTTGAGTTTTGCTGTTTGGTCAGGTCTCTTTGTAGGTTCGTTGCCAAAAATTTTGTGTTCGGCCTCTCCCTGGAGACTGGCGGTGGCCAATTTTGAAGATGCGGCGAACAAAGAGCTGACAAAAGCGAGGTATTCGGATTTCCACGGGCGATGGCAAATGACCGTGAATGGCCGGAGCTTTCCAGGGCCTAGCGTGGCGAAATGGATGCGTAAGCATCGTGGTCAAACCGTTGAGGATTTCGACCGGGACTATTGTCAACGTCAGGAGGCGATGGCCTCTTTCTGGCGAAGTTTCACTATGTCCGATCGCCAAGCTGCTATAGCTCGCCGTAGGTATAGCATAGTTTGTGTAGCGTCCCCGACTCCTCTTAACATCTTTTTCGACATAGGTAGCGATACTGATCTTGTTTCGTATAGACCCAAATTTAGCTTTAGTTCTCCTAGTTATTCTAGGAGTTATCTTAGTTGCTTGGAATCCGAATCCACTCCTTCACCTATCAAAGGGAATTCCGAATGAGGTTGTTCTCCTATTGGGATGTAATTTATTTGTAAATGATGAATAAGGTTATCTATTCAGTTTTCGCTTCCCATGTTTTTGTTTTTTGGTCATGGACTCCTTTGGTCACGACTTCGTTACATGATCTTGTTGGTTACGCGACAACTTTGTGTGTTTCGAAGGCTCGCCTATTTTCGCCCTACTGTTTGTTTTGGCAAGCGCCCTTGCACTAAGTGTTTGCCCAAGATTAAGTGTAGGGATAGTTTTAGAAAATGGGTCGTCACAATTTCCAGATACATCCGAGCGATTCGTTTTGCCCCCTTACTTTTTCACTAATCAGGCATGAGGACACAGATTTATACTGGTTCGGGCCTCCACTATGGATAATAACCCTAGTCTAGTTTGGTTTTTTTTTCCTCTTTTTTTCTTTTTTTTCCGAGGTGCCGAAGGCTTACATACTGTATGTACACATGGCGATCAGGTGCCACCCTTTTACACATAGTATCGCTTAAGCGAAGCAGCGTTCCATGAATGATCAAGTTCTTCACCACCCATCGTCACTAGTCGAAATGATCATGTTCGCGACCGGTGTATGACGAGGTAAGGACCTTCCCACTTGGACTCCAGCTTTCCCACTGCCATCGGGTTCGCTTTTTTCTTGAGGACAAGATTTCACAGCATGATCTCTTTGGGACGAACATTTTTGTTATAGGAAGCCAAAGTCGCCTCAGAGTACTTCACCATGTGACCCAAAGCTTCGATTCTCACTCCCTCAATGAGTTCGAGTTATGCCTCGTGGCCATCGTTGGCCCCAGTAAACACCACTCTTGGCAAATTAGCCCCTAACTCGCTTGGCGTCATTGCTTCATCGCCGTAAAGGAGCATGAACAGCCTGAACTTACCAGGCCTAATAGGGGTCTTCCAAAGCGCCCACAGGACTGGGAGCATTTCTTCGAGCCATTTCCCCTTAGGGGCTCCTTCCAGCATTTTTCTGAGCGCCTCTAGGATTTTGCCATTTGCTCTTTCGGCCGCTCCATTGAATTGCGGGTGTGCTACTGAGGTGACATTGATTTGCAGGTTCAGCCCCTTGCACATTTCCTTGAACTTCTCCGAATCGAACTGTTTCCCATTATCTGTGATGAACTCTTTCGGCACCCCAAATTGGCATATGATATTTTTCCATATAAACTTCTGAACCGCTGCCAACGTGATGGAGGCAAGGGGCTCAGCCTCGATCCATCTAGAGAAGTATTCAACTGCCATGATAGCGAAGCGATAGCTATTCTTCGCCGTTGGGAATGGACCGATGATGTCCAGCCCCCAGCGAGCGAAAGGCCATATAAGGGCGATCGGTTGTAGGTTGTACTGTGGGATGGTCTGGCTTCGCCCATGCCATTGGCATCCTTCGCCTTTTTGTACATATTCTACACAAGTGCGCAACACCGTTGGCCAGTACACACCTTGTCGAAACACCTTGGCCGTGATTGTTCGTCACTTGATGAGGTCCACACATTCCCTGGTGTATTTCTTTCACCATTTCTTCACCTTCGGCTATGGACACGCATCGAAGCAAAGGTTGCGTCACTTCGGACTTGTACAGTTGGCTAGAGATTAGCTTGTATCTTGCTACTCTCAGCTATAAGCGCCTTGCTTCGGTTTCTTCGTCCGGCAACCGCCCATTGCTTATGTGCTTGATTAACGGGATTCGCTAGTCATCTCCCCCTTTGGAGGCCCCATCGGGTGCTATATTCAAGACCTCTTCTCCGGGTTCATCTTTCACACTTTCGGTGTATAGCACTTCGAAGAAAATGCCTGGCGAATACGGTCCGCCCGTTGCCGTAGCCTTCACCAGGGCATCTGCTTCTTCATTTTTCCCTCGGCGTAAACGCTCGATTGTGACGCCTGCAAACCCTTTTTCCATGGCTCGAACGGTGTCCAAATATTTTTTTCATGTCGTCCTCCTTCGCCTCAAAGGACTTGTTTACTTGCCCCGCCACCAGGATGGAGTCTATTTAGATTAGCACTCTACTGGCCCCCTAGGCCTTCGCCTTACGCAGCTCCATTAACACCGCCTCGTGCTCCATTATGTTGTTGGTAGTTGTGAACTGGAGACGGGCGGCATACCGGATTGCCATCCTAGCCGGCGATACAAGAATTGCTGCTGCACCCACTCCCGTGTGACCAAGACCCATCGGAGTACATGGTCCAGTGCTGTTCGACCGGGTCAGCTTCCGGTATATAACGCCTCGATTTTTGCCTCATCGAAAGATATTTTAAAACTTTTGGTTCTTTGAGTGTATTTAGGATTTTGTGCCAAAGATCTCAAGTAATTCATTTCCTAACTCAAAATCGTGGCCAAATCTTTTCTCCTAAATTAAATTCCTATGATTCGAATTTTGAAGTTCGAGTTTTTGCTCTTAAACCTTTCCAAAAATTCACGCAGTTAAAATTTTGATTTCGGAATTTTTGCCCGTGCCGACGAATAATTCTTTTCTGTCCAAAGAGTCTAAAAATATTTATTTTTGGACTCTTACCACTCGACAGATATTTCATGTACGTGTACATATCAGAACCAACAGTTTGTTTCATTATCGAATTTAATCACGCACCGACGAGACTGGCAAAAGCCGGGTTTTTCCTCCCAATCATCCCCTCCTAAATAAAATCCCCGCGTTCGGATTCTGGAATCCGAATCACGTCATGAATCACCCCTCCAACCAAATGTTTATCCATCAAAAATCCCAAACAAATCATTAGAGTTCACAGTCCAATAGTCCTTTTACAAGTTCAAAATTATCTACAACCCTCAGGCAAAATGACAACTAACAGGCATACATGCACGCCATTTCTTTTCCAGAATGGGGCAAGTAAACAAAATTATGCACGCAAGGTTGGCCGAGACCCCTTGCCCAGGGTTCACCAAACCGTTTTGGGTGGGATTACCGCTACCTCATGGTTTGGCGGTTATCGCGGTAACTGCACGGGTACCATCAAAATCATGTGGTTACCGCGAGGTATATCGTGATTTCAAAAACTAAAAAGGTTACCGCATGTGATAACCGCGATAACCGCACAGTTTTGTAAACCCTGCCCTTGCCCTACCTACACCCATCCATCAATTGTCCCTCCCTCCACTGCATCCGCACTGTCAGGCCCCCGACCCTTTTATTCTCTGCACCTCCACTGCCTCCTCTACCAGGCCCCGGTTGTGTGCATCCCCACCTCTCCATTTTCCCTGCATCATTACTTTAGCAAGACAGACAGTGGCAAAGAAGCTATGGAGGGGGAGCAGGACACGAGAGCAAGTTTGGCCGAGCCCCCCCTCCTGCTCCACCCTTGTCACCATTCGCCAGCCGCGACGGCTATAAAAGCCTCCCGCTCAACTCAGAGGCAGCTTCTTTTCACCCACCGCTCCCGACCCCGAACCTTGTTGACATTGTGGCGAAAGACTTGGGTATGGTGGGACGAACGGTGAGGCTAAGCCTTAAACTTGCACTTGCGGTGGGCTTGGCATCGTTGCTTGAGGCATGGGTGCCAGATAGCCAAGACCGCCCAAAGCGTCTTGAAAGGTTGGCGGTGGTGCGAGAGCTGGCGAACGCGCAACAGGCGGATTCGCCGCTTGCCACACAACTGCGCTTTGGCTTGCTCCCCCAACGGTCAGAGCCAAAGGGGGTGAGACCGCCGATGGCGGTAATTGTGTGTGCGGCTGGCCTGAGCTTAGTTGTTGGAGAAAGGCTTGAAATTGTGCTTGAAGAGCCGAAGCAACGTCGGTCGCGGACTGGGAAGCCGAAGCTTGGACCGGATGTGCCAAAGGCGAAGTTGGTTGGGCGACTTGTTGAAGGCAGACTTGCACATGCGAAGTCGAAGAGGAGCAACTGCGGTTGGGACGGGCGTTGCTGCTTTCACGAGCATTGGGGCCGATGGTGGTTGTTGCATCACCGAGACTGTAATGCTTGGTCTAGTTGTTGTCGCTGCCCTGGCCTGCATGATCGCCTCCTACGCCTGTTGCTGCCAAGGTTGTTAGTATCTTGATTCGTATCCTGGTATCTTACGATACTATGATCCTACGAAACCGAAACGATACCGGTCCCACCTAGTATCCTAATTTTCTTAGTATCTCGATCTTATTATTCATTTCCACACGATCCTACGAAATCTTAGATAGTATCCCGATACTACGATCCTACCAAATATTATTTAAAATAAGATGGATTGAAAATAATGTGAATAAATATGCTCAAGTTTACATAAAAACCAATTAAATTTATCAAAATCAATATTATATGCTTTAATTTATACAACATATTAAATATTTTATATAAAAATATGTACTTTCCAAAATTTGATAGTATCCCGATCCTATGGTAGTTTTCCGATACTATGATACTATCAAAAAAAATCCTACCTAGTATCTCGATACTGATTACCTTGGTTGCTGCTGTTGCATTTGCCGGAGCATATCCTACAATCTTGCCATGTCTTGCCTCATGTTTTCGTACTCCGCCCTAGGCACGGTGGGTGCTTTAGCTTCCGTCGGCCGGCTTCCCTCGGCCGTGGTCGCCGTCGAAGCCTGTACTTGTGCCGCTGGTGCCACCCGAGAGTGGGCACCTCCCGCTCCGACTTGTGCCTAAGGTTCAGCTTTGGCTTCGACATCCATCTCTGCCTCGGCTTCGGCTCTGTCTTCATATCTTTGTGAGGCCGTTCTCCTCCTCATGTACTTTCTCTTGGGTGGCATCAGCTTCGGTCAGGGTTTTTCATGGACGGCGCCAGCTGTTGTCGATTGACAAACGCACCTGTCGAAGGGCTGGCTTCACCCAGTTATGTGGAAAATATAAAGTGGAATATATATTGATTTCTTGAAAACAATGGCCCCCTCATTACATACCCCTTTGGGGTCTATTTATAGTTTTACAGCTCTAGGTTTGCAACTCTAGGGTTTTTGTATACTCGTGAATTGACTTAACCGCCTTTTATGACAGGGACATTTATAAGGGTTACAGTAGTCTTTTGGCCCAACAAGTAGGCCCACAGGCTCTAAAGGTCCCATCCTAAGTTGCCTATTGATCCTTCCTGGATAATAGGCATGTTTAGGCCCAACTGGCTTCATCACCTGGTGAGGCTTCGCTACCTGTTGGTGAAGGGTCTTCGCTTCGCCGCTTGCAGATGCTTCGCTCTTCAGCACTTCGTCTCGCAACTTAGTGATTGTTTCAGCAGGTTCGGTCAAAGGCCCTCGTGATATGCCTCCAACATGGATCACAGTGACTTACTAGACGTGGTGCTGCCAGATGCCAGCAGCAGCACTACTCTTATCTCTCAACTCTAGTGGCTGCCATGAATCCAGCGATGGTAATGTGATCCAACATCCAGTCATTATCCCAGCATCTCCCCAAACTCCATTAATTCAACCCACATCCCAACATGTCTCCCATCTCCAGCAGTGAAGACGGATTACTACCTCTGTTCAACTGAAGGAGTTTCAAGCAGAAATCCGTGAGGTCATTGTGATCCGCCTGCCACTGCTAGGAATAAACAGAGAAGAGGAGATCAAGAGAGATAAAAAAGGCGGAACAGAGAGAATTCGCTTTGCAATACAAACTTAGCAGAGGCGTCGGTAGCAACTGACTCAGCACCACGCATGCCCAGAAACTGCACCACTTAAACAATATATATGTAACTTCAATGAGTGACTGTCAAGTTCTGTGAATAAAATACACCTACTAGCTAGTTACTTTGGTGAAATTTACTCAAGATTTCAAACGTAAAATAGCTCTTTCATGGCAAAATCTTGCTGTTAAAATCTTACGTTAGCTGCAGTAATTTGTTCAGGACTCAGGTCCATTGCCAGTGCCTCAAGGGCAATCAAAGATGCCAACAATGCCCAAGCACAGCTGAAAACTCATTTTACACTGGAAACTCTTCAAGCTATATTCACATGTTTATTAGCTATATAATGATTTTAGTACCTGTGCTATGTGAATTTAAATCCATTCATATACCTTTGTTAAATTAGGCTTTACTGAAGCATTTCAAATTACAAGAATTATCTCACTCCTTATTGGTCTTTAGAGCATCCAAAATAATGCATAAGCCAAAACCTCAGACCCACAAGAGTTGACCAAAAAGGCACAAAACAAGGTTTTCATTGACAGCAACACGAACAAGTACAGCTTACATGTAGTCATGTACTAACAAGGATAGATCAACTACTAAATGACTCCTTCCATGCTAACGAGCATACCCAAATTGCTAAGAAAATCTTATGCTTGAGTTAATGAATTCAATTTCTAGCAACAAAGAAGTACTAAAAAAGTATGCCACTAATCTTTGCCTTCCTTTTTGTGCATGATTTCATGGTATGCGTTCTTCTATACAAGTAAAAATACTAGTTTCCTTAGTTTCAATGTTTCCCAAGCTGAAACAACCTTTTTTTGTAATGGATCAAGCTGAAACATTCTTGTTAAACTAATCCAAATAGCAGCTACATGCTTGGTTTAACGAGTTCTTTTTTCAAAAAGGGAGAGGCTATCCAACAGTTAATTGAATTTCTCAATCAAGTACAAACCAGGTTGGATTTCAATGCCCATTTCCTGCAAATCAACATAAACTTGAACTCCTATAAAAGTAGTGGCATCTAGATGACAATAATCATGCAGTAAGCTAGCGTGTGATGTATTGCTTAAGCTACCAATTATCCAGACACAATATATTAAAAAAATTGCAGTAGTAAATTCCAGAGAATGAAGAAAACAGGTATAACTAGATTGCGATTTGCAAAAGCACCAAGTCAAATCAGGTTTGATTGTATTCACAAAAGGCAGGGATGCATTTCAACACTGCTAACTTAACTTCATACTCCTCCGTTCCTATTTATTTGGCACCAATGACCACTTTTCATGTTACCAAATACTTGTCATTGCACAATTCCAACATTTTTTTCCAATTTTGCCCTGTATTTTGCTACAGTTTCCTCCTTTAATGGTCTAATCCTAGCCAGTTTAAGTACTTGGCTTCTAGAACCAGAGCACCCTCATGCCTCTAATGGTAGATGTTTCTAGTAGCACCTGTTTTTTTAAAAAATTTAAACTAAGTATCTAAAACTAGTTGCGGATAAAACAAACCAAGGAATTTTAGTCATTAGGAAAAATTGAAGTTGCAGTCATGGGTGACAAGTGACAAGTAAACCAGAATAGAGGGAGTACTAACAAAACAGAATTGTATTGCTAGTTTCATTCTTGAATCCTATAACCAAAATCTGAATGAGATTGTACTTTCTAAGAATGAGAGCACAGATCCATAAACATTGTAAGGCATCTCATAATCAATACAGAAAGGATATGCATGAGATGATTCCAGTGTAAGATGAAGAAAGATTGTCGTGAGCATAGTATAAAACGTAAGCTGTGAAAAATATCAACTTCAACACTTGACAAGAAATGAATACATTTCATCAGGAGTATGAATCCCTGGATGCCACAAACATTCATATAGGATGCAGCAGGCAACCTTCAGATATAATCTGACAAAACAAAAGCATAAGAGAGCATGTAACTATCTATCATAACTCATAACTCATAACTCATAAGAAGAAAGACATAAGAGACTGTTTTCCCTATAGATAGAGAAAGAGACTGAAGGGAAAGTGGTCGCAGCCATTTACGAACTAGATGGATGATATAAAGAAAGAGGTGGCATATAGCTCATACAGTGAACATGTGCCCAGAACCAAGTTTCTCAAACCCACAAGAGAGCTGTGTATGTTTGTATTAATAAGAAGGAAACCGTACAAGTAATCCTCACCTAGGAGGAACACAACACCAAGGTTTTGGAAACCGGTTTACGAAGAAATCTTGGTAGGATGCGTATCCTCTGCCATACGGTCCATTGACATGTTGACGACGGGCCCACATGTCAGTGAACTGTGTGACAGGATATCGATCGATCCTGGTAACCCAATTTGGACCAGTTATCGGATTTTAGCAGGCAAACTTCAATATATGCTTTTGAAGTCAAAAACGTTAACTGGTCCGGTAATGACTGGAAAAAAATGAATTTCGAATTTAAATTTGAATTGTTCTAGCCGGTGTGCTGTGAAACCGATCCTGGCGTCTTATCAGTAACCACACAGTTCTTTGAACCTAGTCCAACAAAAAGTAAACTAGTACAGAGCACTCTGGACTCTGGAATGCAAGCATATTACTGTTTTAGTGCGGACTATAAGTGTTTAATCTGCCAAATATAAGGACTCAAAGTAGAAAAAATCTTATGTTTCAGCATGCCAAGATTATGAACAAAAGAAGTAGTTTGTGAATACGCATATCTATGAGTGAAACCGGTGATATTCAGTGCAACAAGGCTGGTTATGTCTTGGTGAATCTGTTACTTTGTTTCGCGATTGGCGTCAATGAAATGACGCGGCATCAGAATCGATAATCTAGATTGACCACCACATCCAAAATTAAAGACTAAATTGCTAGGATAATATGGCTAAATCTGTAGAATGAATGGCTCACCTGCAGGATCAAGATCAGAGAAATGATTGAACACTGCATCATTTGAGAATGCCTCTTAGTCAATGCCATGCCAGTCCAGACTGCTGTTCGTCCGGCAGAGTGGTCGGGTGCCTCGGCTGATTTGCCTTCTCCAAACTGTGCAATCCTACAGATGTACTACTCGTTAATGCTTATCATGCATTCATGCCGTGATGTTTGCATCTAGAGAAATCGCGCAAGGCAATGCCCTGAATCTAGTATTTCTCACTGCATAGGTTGAGAAATCAGAGCAAACGCATTAACACAAATCTATTTTTATCGTTTTCGTCACCTCACCTTCACCGTCTCCTGCGCTTCTCCCTGTTCGTTTCCCCTCTTGTTTGATTCTCTCTCCGGCAAGATGGAAGCCCTCCGCTCCCTTCCCGCGCCCCGGCACCTCCGCGAGCGATCGAGATCCCTGTCTCCTAGGGTTTACCACAAGGGCCACGGGCCACGGCCACACCTACCTACCGCCGGTGAAGCGCTGCCACCGACTCCTCCGAGCATTCTCCGCTCTTCGGGGAGCCATCGACCCGCTCCTTTGCCTCGCCCTGTAGTGGCCGCCGCCGTTTGGGGCGGTGGCTGCGTTGCGTGCGTCCTCTGCGCGACGCGGCTATGCTGAAGAGGAGCCAAATTTGGATTGTGGCAAAAAACGGCAACGACTACTACGCGGCTATGCGGAAGAGGAGTAATATGAAGCAGAATTCTAGCCGACGAAAAAACTTTTTTTTATTCTACAACTATAGCTTCTAAACGAAAATTTATATTGTTTCAGGGAGATTTTGATTCTGCAAGAAACATAGATAAACAAGTGATCGGTCAATTCCGATCATTCTTTTCCATTAGGCCGACAAAGAGAAACCGGCCGGGATTTATTAAGATTAAAGATAAGTTTGTTTACAGTAAACAACACAAAAGTTGTTGATCCTAAGATACACGGTTGCAAACCAAACTGACAAAGACCGGAGCATCCCTAGTCAAAAGCTAAAGGGACTACAACAATGAGAAGTTATGGCTATGGTTGTGTGATCAGCGCGTCAAGTCCAGCAATCCTCCAAGTCTACCATTCCTCTATAATGACGTTAGCTATCTCGTTTTGTGTCTAATCGGTGGCGCCGAAAATTCCAACAGTTGTGATTAACATCAACCAAAATAATTGAAAATTTTTGCTACAAGACACTTAAAATTTATGTAATTTATTGATAGACATTGTTAAAACATGTTATGGCTAAAAGACACTCTAAAAAGCTAATAATTTGCTAGACACATTCGGCTCAATTAGATAAGGCCCCTATGGCCAAAAGCTTCTGACATGAGGATGCCGTGAAGATAGAATATAATAAATGTTAGTGATGTGCTTGCGATAATGACAAATTTAGAGTTGCATAATTTCATAATTTTCACTCTGAGGTCATGTTCAAAGCGTGTGGCCCCATGGGCATTATCGTCTATTTGAACAATTTCTCTTTTCAATTAAGCCAAAAGTATCCTCTAACAAATAATCAGTTTTCTAGGGTGACTTTCAGCTGTGACACGTTTTTGCGATGTCTATCAGCAAATTACAAAAAATCATGTAGCGAAATTTGTCATAACAATTTGATCGGAATTGACCAATATTTGGACCGAAATGCTATGCTGCTTTGTTGCATGCTGTTTTACGTGATGGAATGATACATACTGGTCATTTCGGCTGAAATTCGAACAGAATTGCTTATGAAGAGCGGCAGGAGTACTTTGGCAATTGGCACGGATAATAGGACAATTAATCATATCTCCTAGATCTCAAATCTGGATCCTCTGCATTATAACTTATAATTCTGAAAATCTACAGTACCCGGCATTAGTGGAACTGAGGCCATCCGATCAAGATCGGAAGGACAGTGTTTTCGTTCCTGTTGCTACGGTAAACCAACCCTGTTTATTGTGTTTTTTTATTATGCTCCTCACATAAACAAGGGTTCTCTGCATTAATGTAGATGATCCGGATCCCCTAGATTTCAGGATTTGCCACTCCTACGAATTTAACTTTTTTTTAATCTTTTAATGACATTGTTCTAGCTTCTAGGGGTACTTTGCACCATTGCTTATAGTGGATCTAACATGGGACATTTTGTGGTTATAGTTGTACCCCACGTCTTTTGGCAAACAATCTACGGTAAAGTCACAACAACCATTGTTTAAGCTTAAAATCATCCCAAACTCTATTCCAAAGAAGACTTCACTTTTTTTTCTATGGAACAATGCTTTGGCAACTCTTTACCATCATCACACAATTCCAAAGAAAAGGCTATTTTGGAATGTGCAATCAAGAAAACAGAATCAAACAGAGGCCGACATGGGCAACGCGACAATGGCCAGGAAACAAAATCCTCCTGCCCAACTGCGAGCTGCGCACGGCGCGCCCCGGGAACGGCGAAGCTACGCGCTCTGCGCCGCCTCGAGGAAGGCGTTGAATTCCGCCCTCGCCCTCGCCAGCCGCGGCGTCACGCATGGCGAGGTCGGGCACGACGACGCCGCCGCCGCCGTCGAGAACCTCACGTGCCGCTGCGAGGACGACGTCGACGGCCTCGCCGGCTCCTGCCGCGACGACGCCGACTTCTTGAGGATCCCCCGCGGCTCGCCGTGGTCGAACACGAACGCCATCTTCACAGGCGCCTCCGTGTCGTCGGCGCAGCTGCTCTTCGCCACCTCCTGCGCGAAGTACTCCGCCTCGTGCGCCGCCAGCGCAGGCGCCGGCGCCACCGGTGGTGGCGGGCTCCACGAGCCGCACTCGAACCTCTCCAGCGACGCCAGCCGCGACACGCTGCTCCGCCGTGGCCTCGCGCCAATTGACTGCTGCCTCTGCATGCTCGACACCACCGCCGCCGCCGCGGAAGACTTCTTCTTGGAGAAGCCCGGGATGAACATGCACAGCGCGCCGCAGTTGAAGCCCTCGTCCTCACCGGCGATCGCCTTGGGCTCGGCGTCGCCCTCGTCGTCGTGCGGCACCATGGACCTCCCCTCGGCGCGGGACGCGCTCCGCGCCAGCGCGGGGGCGGCGGCGGCGGCGCCTGGCGCGGCGACGTAGTGGGCGAGCGCGACGGAGTGCTGCCGCGCGAGGGCTCGCATCGCCGCCGTGGGGCTAGGCGTCGCCGCGGCTTTAGTGGTGGGCTCTTCCCTTTTCTCGGCGGCGCCATGGACGGGGGAGGAGGTTGCCGAACACGGGAGGCTAGCGCCGACGAAGTTGGGCCGCCGGAGCGGCGGCAGCATCGGTGACGACCGCACCACCACCTCCGTGAACACGGACGGCGCCGACAGCGGCGAGTCCTCGTCGGCCACCATGCCGAGGTGGCGCAGCGACACAGGGTCCACTGGTATCTGCCTCTCCTTGTCCATGGCGCCCATCGCCGTCGACGCCGCGCTCTCGCCGCCGTCACCGCTCTTCACCGGTGCGGCCAACTCCTCCTCCGGCTTCTCCACCGGTGCGGCCGCTTCGCCGGCGGCGAGCTCGAGATCTTCCTCGCGTGGATGCATCTGCATGGTGGGCATGATCGCGTGGTACGTGGTGCATGAACTGATGACCTATCGACGGGGTGGCGGTGGCGCTTAAAAGAAAAGGGGTTTTGACTTTGGGTGGAGGAGTAGTGGAGAGCATGAACAGGCGTCAGGTCATGGACTTAGTGCCGGATTGGTGGTGTCTTAGTGGCTCAACACATTTCTCATTTCATTTCATTTGTGTCAGCAACTCAGCATTTTCTAAATGTCAAGCAAAATAATATGCTCGAGGGAATTGCATTACCTATTTTTTATATTCTACTAGTAGTTTGTAACCACTAAAACATAAAATTCTATTAATTCATCAGCGTACTAAAAGTCTAAAACAACTATGCAAAATAAAAAAACTTTCATGCTGAATTTTCTCTGAAAAATACTTCCTCCGTCCCATAATAAGTTTATTTTTGGCTCCTCCCATTTATTCTAAAATAAGTGTTTTTAAGTAATCATTACATTGATGTCTGTGAAATTAGTGAATGCATTGAGATTTGATGTAGGAGTATTCTAGTCATTTTGGTTTTGTATTGGTATATAGATAAAAAAATGTACTTAAATTGGGACGGTTGGAAGTACATCGTCAAATTTGTAAATTGTAGCGAAATGATTCACATCCCACGGGCCGAATTTTCTTGGGCCTTCGTATTCGACAGTCCAGAGTCAACCATCCAAGACACGCCCAGAGACGAGGCCTGATAAGTTGAGGACAAAACAGAAGCTACAGCTTCGTGAGACTAATGCCAAAGCAAAAATGCATTAGATGAATGCAGCTATTAATTGATCAGCAAGGAACTATCTACTTAATAACAATTGTGTAAAGTTGAATCAATCTACCAGAATATTGTCCACAAGTGTGGCATAAAAATTAAAAAATTGCGAACATGATCTAGCAAATCCCTGAGAAAATCTAGGCTTGTTTAAAGTTTAAACACAAGGAGTGCAATGGATTTTGCCTGAGATTTGAATCTGCATACAGGGTTCATGCATTGAATTGTAAAGTCAACTAACATATTATGATTATTGTGGCCTGAGAGATCTCATACCTGAGATTTTACTCCTTCCAGTATGTGCCGCGCGGTAACACCATCACCACGATTCAAGGCGGCTGAACTGCAAAGGCTGAACCACTGAAGGCAACTAGCTATCTCAATGATTAGATGATTACCATCATCATTCATTTTTATATAGAAGTAAAACAGGATTGACAAATAGGGCTCATGTATAGTTCACAAGTCAACCATAATGATGATGAGTTTTGAAGGATACTAGGCAAGTTATCTTAGCTAAACCACATGGGAATAGTGAAATGTACTTGGACAGGACTTTTACATATGCCTCCTAACAAAGTAAAGCCTCCTTCCTATTCAAACCACATCATGTTTCAAAATCAAGGATAAGAAATTCCTAATATTCCCATCACCTATCTAGGCCATTATAAATACCTATCTTGCTGTAGCTGTAGCACATCAACTTTGAGAAGAGTAACACATTTTTGGTTGAAGAGTAACACATTTGGTCGAAGCACTATATTCCAGTGTTCCAGGAAATGGAAATCCCAGTGATAAAGATAAATGAGCTGCATGGCGAGAAGAGGTCAGAGACACTTCAGCTACTCCATGATGCCTGTGCTCAATGGGGTTTCTTTTGGGTAAGCAAGAGAGATAAAATTCTCGCCTTCATAGAAGAATTCCTTTCTACCACAACTAATACGAATTCCTTTTTTGTATGTTAGCTTGAGAACCATGGGATCAACGAGGATCTCATGCACAAAATCAAGGGATTGGTGAACAAACACTACGAGCAAAGCATGGAGAAGAACTTCTACAATTCTGAGACAGCAAAGAACCTAGGTCCTGATAATGTTGTCTCAAATGTTGACTGGGAGTGCAGTTTTATGTATCGTCACCAGCCAGAATCGAACATTCATGATATCCCTGAGCTCATCCGGTGAGTTTCATCTGTAAATTGCAACCAAACATATTAGTTATATTAACATGAATCAGAGTAGTCGTCTCCAGTAAATGTCAAAACTTACAAATCAGAAATTTTCAAGGCATTCTAATAAAATGCAATGAATCATGCAGTACCACGCTTCCTGAATACGCTGAAGAAGTAATCAAGTTGGCGGAACGGCTAGCAGAAGTTATGAGTGAGAACCTTGGGCTTGACAAGGATTACTTGAAGAAAGCATTTTCTAATCCTTCCGTAGGCATAAAAGCGGCCAAGTACCCCAGGTGCAGTCATCCAGAACTTGTGATGGGGCTCCGCGGACACACTGATGCTGGGGGAATCATACTTCTACTCCAAGATGACTTGGTCCCTGGTTTGGAGTTCTTGAAAGATGGTAGATGGATGCCAATACCACCAACACAAGGCAATCGAATTTTCGTAAACCTTGGAGATCAGGTTGAAGTGATAAGCAATGGAATATATAAGAGCATTTGCCATCAGGTAGTACCCAATAAGAACGGGAGCCGCCTATCTATCGCAACATTCTACAACCCAGGTCCTGATGCTATAGTCTTCCCAGCTCCAAAGCTTATGTATCCTAGTCAATACCGTTTCAAAGACTACCTCGAATTCTATTCCACTACAAAGTTCACTGACAAAGTATCAAGGTTCCAAACTACAAAGATGATATTTAACTGACCGACATGTCAAAAGCTACAATCTGTATGGTGTACCTTCCTAGAGGAGAAGTCAAGTGGTCCTCATAAAAAGTATTAGTTGTACTGCCAAGTCTTTATTTTCATTAGAGAATAAAGTGCTTGCTTTAACTTTATCTATTGTAACTTATACGTTAATATCAAATGTATGGATTTCAAATTTCCACGTCTGAAAAAAATAGCTGTGGCAAAGAATAATTGGCGGTGAAAAAAATTATGTGGTTATGCTATGTTAATATGCTACGACCACTGAAGACTTAATACGCTAGATTTACTTCATTGTCTTACTGTGATGATATCGTTTTATGACTTATCATATGCCACATGTTAAACATGTGAAATATGACTAGAAAACAGTTACACAGCAAGGACTATGAAGCATGTTTATACAAGAAATCATGCCACTGTCAGCTGATTCATTCAAGAACAAAGAAGTGCCAAACTTTGTTTGGGCATTAGGAAAATAGGTGTGTGCCTATGGCAGAGAATTATGGCATAATAGAGATTGGTGTTCGGGCTGGGCCAAAACACATGCCACACTTTCTCCTGGTCCCATTTGTCATACACTCATTTCTTTGCAAAGATATGCCACAAGTTCACCAGAAAATGTGTGACGTGCCATACATATCAAACAAAGAGCTGCTTTACAAAAAATCCTCCACTGGTAGAAAGACCATGCACATTATAATTTGATCGTCTTGTTAAACCAAAGATAGGCTCCCTCTATAGATAGATGGAAGTTTATTAAAAATAGAAAGATAAGAATAGCTATCCCCTCACAATCGTAACCTCCCATGTAATTCATACCGCATTTTGCCTGTTATATAAACATATGCTGCCTCGAGAGAGGTGAGAACGCTTCCACTAAAATTTACATGGTACCAAAGCGACCTCCTAATAGATACATCTATTTGCCATGAGCGCATCATCTTCGTCTACTCCAGCTAGTGCCTTGCCGTTTGATGTACCAGTGACAGAGAAGCTAGGCAAGAGCAATTATTTGCTATGAAAGGCACAAGTCCTTCCTACCATGAAGGGAGCCCAAATGTTCGGCTACCTCGACAGCACCATCGTCACCCCATTGAAGGAGATCGGCGTAAAAAAGGGTGACATGATCACCTAGGCGCCAAATCCGTCATACACCTAGTGGATGGCCTCGGATCAACAAGTCCTAGGCTATCTGATGTTGTCCCTCACACGGGACATTGTGACACAGGTGGTGTATGTAACAACGACGACACAGGTATGGAAGGCGCTCAAGGATGTTTTCCTTGAAAACCCGTGCATATGCGGTCAACGCCTAGATTGCACTATCTACTACAAAGAAAGTTAACATGTCAATCAAAGAATATATCACTAAGATGAAGCCTTTAGGAGATGAGATTGCAGCTACTAGAAAGCCGCTTCATGAAGAAGACATCGTGTCTTACATCAAGATTGATTCACAATCAACATCAAGACCAGCGAGTATGACAACACGAAGTCTTCTTCATCAAGCGGCTTTCCAATAGCCACAATCTCATCTCCTAAAGCTTTCATCTTAGTGATATATTCATTGATTGACATGTTACCTTTCTTTGTAGTAAATAGTGCAATCTAGGTGTTGACCGCCTGTGCACGAGTTTTCAAGGAAAACATATCATTGAGCGCCTTCCATAGTTGTGCCGTCGTTGTTACATACACCACCTGTGTCACAATGTCGCGTGTGAGGGACGACATCAGATAGCCCAGGACTTGTTGATCCGAGGCTATCCACTAGGCGTACACCAGATTTGGCGCCTAGGTGATCATGTCACCCTCTTTTACGCCGATCTCCTTCAACAGGGCGACAATGGTGCCATCGAGGTAGCTGAACATTTGGGCTCCCCTCAGGGCAGGAAGGACTTGTGCCTTCCATAGCAAATAATTGCTTTTTCCTAGCTTCTCTGTCACTGGTACACCAAATGGTGAGGCACCAGCTGGAGCAAACGAAGAGGATGTGCTCATGGCTAATAGATGTATCTATGAGGAGAATGCTGTGGTACTTTAAATTTCATGACAGATCCATTGCTTGAGTGATATATAACAGATTTGTACTCCACGTGTGAACACAAATAAAATTTCCTACAGTACTTCAATTGCCATATTACATAAGAACTTCCATGGTTTCTTGAAAAAAAACATATCCATTTTAAAACTCAAATAAAACAGTTCATTCATGAAATCACATATTTCAGATAATCTGAAATGTAGACTCACCAGATGTTCACCTTTGAAGTTTCTAAGGAAGCATTTCAATTTGCCGTTCGCAGTTTTGCTAATATAGCTTTAGTCAGGAAAGTGTCAGTTTTCTCAGCAGCGCTCTCTAGCAAAACACTGTGAATCTTAGATTCGCGCCAACATTTCGAGACAAAGCAGAGCAGAAAATTACCAAATTTCAGTGATCTTGGGAGCTTTGATGCCATCTCATCAATCACGGACACTAGATTTTCGGTGCTGCTTGATGTCAAGCAAATGTCTTGATTCAGTATGCTGTACAACAGTGCAAAGAGGGATTCTGTCCAGACCAAATTACTACCGATGTTGCCCTGGTGCTCAGGCATACAAACTGGCCTCCGCTCTCTCTCATCCCCTGAAAGCAATCTATGGCAGAAGGCAGTGACATGCAATGGATGCAAGCAATCCTTGACAATTCGTGTGAGCACATCGCACTGAGGAACATTTAGCCCTTCCTTTCTAAGAACCAGTGGTAAAAGGATAGCCTCCAGTGCAGCAGCTGGGTGGCGCTTGCAGAGATCCAATGCAGCAGAAAGAAGAACTGATGAAACTGGTCTTTGAATTTCGAGTAACTTCGGCAAGAAAAGAGAACACAGCATAAGCGCTGGGCCTTTTCTATTCATTCCATCTCCGTCGAGCACTAAACTGGAAAGCAGAACCCTCACGGTATCATCATCAGCTCTCCATGGCTGAACTATGCTAAAAACAGCCTCAGCATTCCCAGACTCGACACAAAGCTGCTGCAAATCTTTCGCCACACGCTGGGCTACCAAAATTGATTCCGCCATCAAAATCTCCTTCTGTAGAGCCAGCGCCCTCTGCATGGACAGTGTCCCAAGAGGAGCCGGAGGTGATGGAGATGGAACGAACTCCGCCTCCTGCATCTCCGAATCCTCGTCTTTCTCCAACACCAAGGAATCCAAACCAACTCTATCGAAACCATATCCACCGCTACAAGCACCACTTGCCTTGACGCTGCACCAATCAAGAGGTAGCCATGGAAGGGCAGGACGTGTCCTCGCCGCCACTTCTTTGAGCCACGACGGCGGCTCGTGGAATCCATCAAGAATTTCCCCAGGGGCATCAACGCCGCCTCTCTGGGGCAATCCATCGAGCAGGTGGCGGGCGCCGCGGCGGGCCCAGAAGTCATACCTTCCAGGCGCCGCGGAGAGGACGCGCGTAGCGAGCGAGCGCACGAGAGCCGGGTCGAGGAGGCCGGTGGAGGCGGCGAGGAAGGAGAGCGCCTGCGACTGGACGAGCGGCGGCAGGGTCTGGAAGAGGATGGCGTGGGGATCGGAGGGCGGGAGCGTGGGGGCCGGGGAGAGGAGGAGGCGGAGGAGGGCCGCGGCCGGAGGAGGCGAGGTGGGGCACTGCACGTCGCCGGAGGAGGAGGAGAAGGCGGCGGCGTTGGGGCCAGGGGAGGCGAGGAGGTAGCGAAACAGCGGCAGCCATTGCTCCATCGTCTCGGCGGTTGCGCGGGAGCGTGGGCGGTTTCCCGTGTTTTCATTTCGAGATAAAACTATGGGAAAAAAAAAGGAAAAGTACGTTGAAGGTCTCTTACCTTGTCATCGGATTCCTTCAATCATAACCAGATATATGTTATCCCTCAATTTACAAAACCGGATCACTTTGGGTCCTTACGCGTCAGCCTCTTTTCCTCTTTCTCCCTTCTCCCCTTAGCCTGTTGCCCTTGTCCACCCATGCCGCTTCTCGCACTCTCCGCGGCCAACTCCTCCTGTGTTGTCATTGCCGTGACCGTTGCACGCCGACGCCGATGTGGAAGCAGTCTCCTTCAACGGTCGCGCCCACTCCAACTATGACTCCAGCCGGCGAAAGAGTCACGAGTTGTGCCGCATCACGGCCCTCCCCACGCCACCGCCACGACAATGCCTGGCTCGTCGGGAGGTCGAGGCAAGCCACCACCGCCAAACGCCCTAAGCTCCTACAAGCTCACCGACGACGGCGATTGCCGACTTGTCCAACTTGCGCATTTCTTGGCGTGTAGAACGCCTCCTCGCTTTGCTCCAAATCCGACATAGTCGTCGTCTTCCAGTCAGACAAGCTTGACGGCCGCCTCGTCTGCCTCGACAACAGCAAGACCTCATGGACGCGACGACATCTGCTGTAGTAGAGGGATGGGACGAGGTGGCGGCACTGTCCTATTGCGCCCGCCGCATTGGCTTGCCACCCCTTCTCCTCGTGCGCTGTCATCGAGAAGATGAGGACGGCCGATCGAGCTCGGTGATGCCGTCGCCGCCCAGCTCCTCTCCCGTCGGCCGTCACCCGTGCCCGTCGCACCGGCCTTCCGCAGCCTAGCTCCTCTCCGTTGGTCGTCGCCCGTCATTGCCTGTCACGCCCAGCTCCTCTCCCTCGCTGTCGGTCACCAAGAAGAGGGGATGGGAGGAGAGAGGAAGAGAGGTGGAGAGGGGAGGAGAAGTAGACGCTAACGTGTGGGGCCCACGTGGGTTCCACGCTAACTCAGTTTCCACATCGGATAAAACCGGAGTCAAAACCGTCTAAGGACCCAAAGTGACCCATGTTTGTAAGTTGAGGAATGACATATATCTGGTTTTTTGGGTAAGAGACTATGTTGTAATCCAATGATAAGATAAGGAACTTTAGATGTAATTTTTCAAAAAAAAAACAAATGAAAACTTTTCTGAAGCACGGCCACGTTTGGCATAGGCCAAGTAAATACTGGCCCATCCGGGGATACCCTCGTTTGGATAGGCCTTAATACCGGCCCATATACGTGGGCCTGGGTTGTGGTCTGTTCAAACAAATCCATATGGGCCGTAAATGTACACTTATATCGGCCTGGGTAGTACATTTAAAGATGAGTGATTTTACGGTTGTTGACAAGGTACCGGTAGGTATGCTGTGTACAATTTAATATTTTTTGGTATTTCTTATATTAGAAGACGAAATTGTCATAATTTCTTATATCGTCCGGACGGCCCTGAGATTTGGTGCTGCCGCATACCCGTGAGCCCGTTTCCAGTGTTGCCTGCTCGATCTCTGATCGAATCGTTTGGCTAAAACATGTTAAGGGTGTGAGATATTAGCTAGCTGCCGCTTTGTCTTTTTCTCCTTGTTTGTTTTCTTTGGTCAATGAGTAGTGATAAATCATACAGCAAGGGTTAAAATATACTTATATCACGTTTGAAAAGCAATTATATGTTACATCACAGTACATT
The DNA here is from genome assembly GCA_008326285.1 of Oryza officinalis. NCBI lineage: Eukaryota > Viridiplantae > Streptophyta > Magnoliopsida > Poales > Poaceae > Oryza > Oryza officinalis. The sequence goes on along the minus strand of BDMV01000006.1, from coordinate 36,768,159 downwards.
GCACTTACATATGTATGTTACTAGTTACATATGTAAATTTAGTTATATGTGTATGTAAATTTTTATATTTATCTTTTATTTTGGCAGAGCTTACATAGTAGTTTTTTTAGCTATATAGTTAAGTTATGTACAAGTTAAGTGTCAAAATATTTATTGCATAAATATATGTAGTTTGTAGTGTAAAAATGATTTGACTATTTTTTTTGAAAAATATGACGTCATAAATATAGATAGTTCCTTAGAAGATACTCTCTTCTTTTTTATTGTACGACGTCGTTAACTTTTGACGTGGCATTTGATCATTTATCATATTTAAAAAAATATATAAATATCATTTATTTTGTGGTGACATATTTTATCATGCAAGAGACTATAATCTTAACATATACTTTTACATATTTATACTAAATTTTTGAATAAGACGAATAATCAAACGTTATGCGAAAAGTTAATGACGTCGTACAAACAGAGTTGATATAAATTTACACTAAAAAAATTTGATAGCTATTGGTATCTATGAAGAAGTAAATTTTCTCTTTGATATGGGCATACTCAATCCCAGGCCATCCACGTGGATAGTCCAGGATTTCAGTTCCAAACAAAGCCTGGTTTACTACTAGAAACGAATGAAGTAGCCCTAATGTGTTTGAGTGGGCCCCACAAACACATTGCTGTTCAGCACAGTACTCTATGAACAGTAATACCGTTTGTTTAGGACAGAGAAGCACGTACGATAGTGAATTAGTGATTGGGATGTAAGGTTGGGTTAATAATCTAAACCGTTAATTTGCATTTACAGTCCACACAACATTAGTGGCAGCATGCGAATATGCAATACTGAATGCATTGCATTGCATTCGGGATAAACAAAACGAGAGAAAAACAACAAATGGCGACGAAACGACATTATTCTGACAGTGCGAGCTGGAAACGAGCATGCTCTTGCTATAGCTTCTACAGTATCTCACGAGCGGCTCCAAATCGAATCGAGCAATCCTAACCTAACGAACGAATCATCACCACCATCATCATCATCATCCATCAGACGAATCCATGGAAGCAATCACACGAAGAGCACAGCAATCACCAACCAGAAAACACCCCGCTTTCCCCTGTTGGCACCAACCGCCAGAATTATTGCCATGGATGTCGGCCTGGTCTAGCTGCAAAGATCGATCGATCGATTGGTCAGTGGCGTGTGGTAGTGATCTGTGGTGATGAGATGCTCCATCGAACCCCTCCTAATTGCAAGGGCCATGCGTGCAATATATTCCATGGAAATGCATTCATTCATTCATTCATTCATGCGAATGCAAGCTGTGAAGATTGTTGACATGGTTGTTGGGTGAAGAAGAATCGAGGGAAGAAAGGAACTGGTCACCAACTGATCATGATATATCTTTGCTGGATCGTCACATAAAACTGTTGGTTGGTTATTACTCCGTTCCGTCATTTTCTTTATGGTTGCAGCCAAGCTAGGGAGCTGATGATCGGTGACACTGGCAGTTTCTTCATTGATCTTGGTCGTATGTCCAGCTGTTTTGCTCTTGTACTGAGTACTGACTTGCCAACTAACAGAAACAACTCAACAAAGTTCTCTCTGTTTTTTTTTCAAGCCCCTCTGAATATCTATGAATTTTCTGAAGGACTGATTGTCTCTGAATTGACATTAACTAGGGCTAATATAGAGCTCTCGTAATTTCCCATGTAGGACTCAGTCTTCCATCACCATCAAAATCTGAATATTACAGGGATATTCAGTAGTCAGTACTACAGTCTATAGATGGTAAAGAACGAGATGAACTGCATTCAAATTGCTTCTTTACCTTTTTTTCCCTTCTCGTTTTTGGACCAAGCATCGTTCCTCCCTCTTGACATTTTTGAAGTTTTACAGACAGAAGGATGTTGCCTAAAATTACGAATAAATCGTAGCTGAATTTTGCTCTGCCTGTACCTTTGATACTTTGAAAATAGGTCTCTGATTGTACTAGAACAGTACTGGCCAAACTTTTTCCCAACTTCTCACGCATCATGCAGTTGTGCATGCAGTTGTACTGATTGTACATGCAGTTGTGCAGCTCGTGCGTCATGTTAGCTTATGTGTATATTAATTTACACGTATAAATCTCACCGTTTAATTTCTGGGAAGGACAGAGAGATATTCATAACATAAAAAAGAACTACAAGATACTAGTACAAGAGAATAATTATTCCCTCTTGGTACAAATCAGGTGACAATAACTTATCATTCATAATGCTAAGAACTGTTCAAATTTACAACTCAACGTTGCAAATTTTTTCATAGAATTGAAGAAAATTGGAGAGAAAGAGTAAAGCGAGCCAAGGATCTGTGCACTGATCTCAAAGCCATCATAAATGGCTCAGAATAAATCATTAGCAAATAATAATCGACGGCGACCGTACACCGGCCGCCAGCCGTGACGGGAGCCACAGTTCCTGCAGCCGCTCCGGCGTACGGCCGGCCAGCGCGGCAGCCATCAATAAATAACAGTACTCTAACTAGTTCATATACGTATACGTATGTACGTATACCCAGCACCAGCCTGTATCCATATCTACGCCGTATGTATAGATATAGACCAAGAAATTAATACCCCTCCTCTCCTCCCCCAAATCCCCAAATTCTGCAATTCCCCTGCTAAATTATCCACAATTCGAATCATCTCCATTCCAGTTCTTCCTCCTCATGTCGTCCTCGTCATCAATGTGACCCCGGACAAGTCGCCGCCGAACTCTTCTAGCAGCACCACCATGTTCCCGCTAGGGTTCAGCCATGATCTTGGAACATGGTACCTGATCAATTTCACGCAACACAAGAACAGAATCCGATCAAATTCAGCTCGTGGTTGGGCCGGTAGTGCCAGGATCAAATTTCTTTCAGATTAACTGTTTTGAGTCAATTTTATTTACCATCTCTGGGAGGCGTCGCCGCAGTTGGCTTGGCACTTCTTCTCGCTGTAGGTACCGGCGTAGCTGCAGCCGCCGCAGTTGCCGGAGGCCTTGTACGACCAGTAGCGGCCGATGAGGTGGCCGTTCACCCACGCCTGGCCTTTCCCCATGCTGCCCAGGTCCAGCGCGACCGGCGCGCCGCCGGCCGGCGCGTTGAAGTAGGCCCTGTGCCACGTCACCGGCAGCTTGCCGGCGGCGCCACCCCACTCCACGGCGGAGCTCCCGCTGACGGAGTGCACCCCCAGCTTCTCCCCCTTCAGGCCGATCTAAGCATAGAGGGCCGAGATGATGACCAGCTTTAAGATTCGTAAACTTTTCTTTTTCTCATACACGATAGAGATTTTGTGTAGATGGAAATGAGAGTATCAGGCTTATGCACCACCAAAACATGCAGTAGTCAGCCATTTGTAAACTTCTCCTGATTAATCTAGACAAATTATATTTTCTACTAGTAGAATGATTTTTTTTTACTAGCACTCATTTCTACTGGTGATAATACTGGTAGTGAAATAGTACCAGTAGAAACCACCCTAAAGTTACTTAGGCTAAGTTCGACAGATATAGTTTCCAACTTATCTACTTTGTTTTTTTGTGCGTACGCTTTAAACGGTTAAACGGGGTGTTTTTTACAAAATATTTTTATAGAAACGTTATCTTATAAAATCATATCAATCTATTTTTTTTTAAAAATAGTTGATACTTAATTAATTATGTACTAATGAGTCGTTCTGTTTCATGTGCATGAGAAATTAGCTTCCAACCTCATCTAAAGAACACAGCCTAGTAGTATACCTGGTATGTCCATTTCTGTTTGCTGAGGTCTCTCTTCCCCTCGTTGAGGCCGGACAGCGTCACCGGGCCGAGCACGCCGATGTTCCACGTCTCATAATGCGTGCCGACGTTCTGCATCACAGCCAAGATTAAAAAATTTCAGCATATGTATCATCTGAATTCTGAACATGAACAGTTCGATGGACGACGAGGCAATCGCGGTCTGAAATCTGAATGATGGATCTTGAACAATCATCTCTGATGAAATGTGATGAGAGAGCTCACCGGGAGGCCAACGGCGGAGCTGAGGATGGAGATCTTGTTGCTGCCCTGCCACATCTTGACGTACCCGCTGTACGTCAGCTTCGGCCCGTCGTAGCCGCCATAGGCATTGCCTGCAACACGATCGGAATTCATTCATCCAAGATCAATCTTTGGTTTGTCTGATCAAGAAAGAAGTCAAATTCAGTGAGAGTTACCGAAGTATTGCCCATTGACGAACACCTGCACGGTGTGCCCGGCGGAGTAGACGGTAAGCTGCGGCCATTGCCCGGACTTCAAGAACTGCTCGCCGGCGTCGATGTTGACGCTGCCAACACACACAGTTCAGTTAGCAAGTAATCTTCAGAGGTCGGAACAAGTTTCAGAACTGATCGGAGAAGAATTTGCAGGTTAATTTGGTTGGAATCGGATCACTTACTAGGTGGTGTACCACAGGTAGTCGGACTTGTCCCACGTCATGCTGAGCTGCTCGACGAGGCCGTCCTTGGTGAAGGCGGTCTCGTCGAGCGAGTTGGTGGCCTCGCCGTACGACTGCCATGTGAACCCGCCCACGGGGTTCATCTTCGCCGGCGACGACGGCGCCGTCACCGTGGCCGTGTTGTACACGGCGGTCTTGCAGTCCGGCAGCACGCTGATCGACCACGCCGGGAGGTCGTACCGCCGCCCGTTGAACGCCACCCTCGCCGCCGCGCTCGTGTGGAAGTTCGACAGGAACGCCGCGCACGCGCCATCGCTCGACCTGAACACGTACGCCTGAAACCGAAAAAAAAATGATCACGGCCATGAACATGCAGGTTACTTCCTCTGCTCTCTGTACCAAAATAAACAAACTTAATATAAGATTTGACACGTTTTAATACTATGTATCTGGACATGATTGACAAATTTTAGTACTACACATATTCATATTTATAATACTAGAATGTGTCACATCTTATAATAAGTCTGTTTATTTTGAGATGAACAGTCTGAAATTTTGCAAAAAAGAAAAAAAGAAAAGTGATGAGATGGACCTTCTCGTAGTTGCCGATGTTCTGGACGGTCGGATCGCCGGCGACGAGCGCCGGCTCGGCCTGCTTGATGGCCTTGTGCAGGTTCGTCAGGTGACCCCATTTCGGCTGCCGAAGCAGGCCTGAAAACAGAACACACAATCCTTGAGATGTTCAGACTTCAGACAAAACTGAAAATGAAGCTGAAATTTCGCGCAGATGCGCAACAACCAGTACCGTATTCGTCGATCGGCGCGTCGTAGTCGTAGCTCGTCGCGATGAACGGGCCGCCAGCTGTCCGATCGAAGTTCGTGCCACCATGGTACTGAACATAAACATGATGTATGTACATCAAACAAGTCAACAACTGGTGTGAGACCAAACGTGAGACCCATGTGGGTTCAGGTAAGGGTTCTAAGGTAAGCCGGTGCACTGACCATGTAGTAGTTGATGAAGGAGCCGCCCTTCTGGATGAACCTCGCCACGGCGAACGCCAGATCCTCCACCGGCCGCTGCGGCACCGTGCCTCCGAAAGCCGTAAACCTTTTAACACATTAGATGACGATTCAGATTCAGATTCACATTTTTGTCATTTCAAAATTTTGATCCATCAATTCAGTTTTAGTTCAGTTTAGTTGGATTGGGTTATTACCAGCCGCTCCAGGCCTCTGTCCACATGGAAGGCTTGTTCTTGGAGTTGGGGGTAAAGTCGTCGCAGTAGAACCCATTGCATGTGTTGATCTGTGTGGTCATCCATGGCGCAAGGCAAGGATTAACAAAAGAAAAAAAGAATATGTTCAATAAAGGAGATTTCTTCTTTTGTGAAATAAAGCATAAGCATAAATTGCAGGGCATGCTTAATTGTTTGGCACCAACAGGCAAAGTTGGCAGCCTTGCTGGAAAGGAATGCTGCTGGTAGTGATGTCCTAACGAAAGCATGGGCTAGGCGCCAGCAAAGTGGAGTGGTTAATGCAAATTTATTAGCTATTTTAAGTTTTTTACCCATCTAAAAAAATGGAATTTTTACCGTTGTTTGTTGAGACGATACTAACAAGTATCTTTTTTAGTTACTAAATTCACCGTTAAAAGTTACAGAAATTTTATAGTTCTTAAAAATTACACTAAGAATTTGATACCTTGAGATGAATATCTCCCATTACCTTATCAAAGATGATAAAATTATCCTAGAAGTTAAAAGTGGTATCAAGGACCATAAAGTCACTCAACTTAGTTACATTTTTTTGTAAAAATTCCAGTTTTTTGTTGACACAATTGCAGTGAGAAATGAGAAGAAGAAAAAATAAAAGAGAAGAAAAGTGACAGTTAATTATTACCACGGGGTCGGGGGCGTCTTCCTGCTTGCACATGACCCAGGGCACGCCGGCGTTGGTGGCGACGGCCATCTTGGCCGCCCAGTCGACGTACGGCTTCGCGCCGCTGCCCATCACCGACTCCATCGGCCCGTACTCGTTCTCCACCTGACAATGCGCGGCTCAATTCAATTTCAATTTCAATCCCATCGCGTTGCAGGAATCAGGATGCTCCGGCGATCGCCGGCGATCAATCGTCGATCTGCTCATGGTCGCCGAGCTGAAAGATTGTGTGTCTGGTTGACTATTACCTGGGCGAGGATGATCGGGCCGCCCTGCCACTCGAACAGCCCTTCCGATTTCATCATCGACACGATCTTTTCCACGAATGTCTGCATCGCCGCCTGCGAAACCAAAACAGAGTAAAACAGAGTTGCCCCGCAATTTGCAGTTTTTTGTTCTTCAGAAACAAATTGCTCTGAATTTGTCGCAAATATTTTGTCAGCACCTTGAATGGGCCATTGTCAGTCCTGAAGCTGATGCCCGGGACGTACTTGAGCCAGACAGGAAACCCACTGCAAAATCCAAACCGAAACAAAAATTTTCAGAAGTAATAAAAAAAAAAGAGCTCTGAATTTTGACGAATGCTGCTGCTTGGTTCGTTTGGAATTCGGATTTCTCACCCGTAGTTCCACTCGGCGCAGACGTAGGGGCCGATGCGGAGGTTGACGTAGAGCCCTGCCTGCTTCACCAGCTTCACGAACCTCACTAGGTCGTACCTGTCGCTGAAGTAGTACTGCCATCCATGGCGATCATCGCCGAGAAAAGAACAATTGCAGTCATCTTTTTTGTCCCCATTTTTTTTGTTGGTTTCAGTTTGCAAGAACATACCTGTCCCTGCACTGGCTCATGGCCGTTCCAGAAGACGTAGGTCTGGATCACGTCGAGGCCGCCGTCCTTGGCCTTCTGGATCAGGTCCGGCCACATCTGACGCCATGGAAACGGGAGGAATTGGTCAGGAGAGCTCTGAGCTATGAACTGCTTCGCTAGCTTTGGATACGTACTTCGGGGGTGCTGCGAGGGTAGTGGATGGAGCCGGAGATGAGGATGCGGCGCTGGCCATTGATGCTGAGCGACCTGTGGTCGTAGGTGACGGCGGCATTGGCCACGGCGGCGGCCGCGATGAGCAGGAGGACGGCGAGGGCGCCGCGGGACATGGTGGCGCCGGCTAGCTACGCCGGCCGGTAGCCGAGCTCGAAGCGTGCGAAGCGAGTACTTCCTCTTGGTTTCTTGGAGATGCCAATGGAGGAGGAGGAGGAGGAAGAAGAGTGGGAGAGGAGAGAAGCGGTGGTGGTGGGCTTTTTATATGTGTAGTTGATTTCTGTGTTGGATTCTTTCTCAATTTCTCTGAATCTTTTTAATTTCTTGGTTTGATTGTTTTCCCTCGCTTTTGGATTACCGCCATTCTGTTCACCATTGGAGGGGAAGAGAGAGAGAAAGAGAAAGCAAGGCGTGAGGGGTGAAATGGTGAAAACGTGAAGCAGAAGCAGGGGAGGAGGAAGAAGAACTCTGCATGGGGATGAGTTTTTGGCTGATGCTGCTGAAAGGGAGCCCTGCGATTGGAGGAGACGAATGGGGCCCACTGTTCATGTCTTTATCATTTCTTTTTTCGTCTTTTTAAATTTCTGTCTTACATACAAGGGGTTGCTTTTCTTTCTTTTTCTTTTCTTTTCTCTTTTCCTTTCGTGTAATCTTGCATTTTCCACGCTGGATTTGCCAGGGATGCGTAACACGTCAGCCCAGCTCGACCCTGTCGTGTTGTTTGCCTGCTTATGTCCTCCCTTAAGTAAAAGGGTTTTTTCGGGGGTTTGGATATGTTTGCGAAAGAGATTTTTAGAGTAGATGACAATGCGAACAATATTATGCAAGAAGGGTTAGCTTGGGAATTTGGATATCATGACCGATGGAGTAATCTGTTACAAGTTTATTTAATGAATTAAATAACCTAGCCTTTACATCCAAGCGAATGTACACAGCCACAGTATTACAAGCCTCAAGTACTTAGACTCACACTTACATCAAAGTTCAGAACACAAACAAATGGCAAGAAGTAATTAGACTTGAAAAAAGACTGAAAAGCACACAAGCAACAAAAGAGACATGATAGTCTAAGCTTCCAATCTCCTTCTCCGGTTCCACCCAAATTTTGAAAAGAACTCCATCACTCTTTCTTTCAAGAATTTGCATCCATTCTTCATGTTGTTGCTATCATCCTCCTTAAGTAACAGTGACCACTGGCGTGCCCAGTGCACCCCTTGAAATTACCTGTATAAAAGAGTTAGTTTTTGAGACTATACCATTCCTAGAGAGCCATATTGCCCAACATATTTTCGCTATCCCTACAAAAGGTTGATCCCTCAACCTAGCAGAAGCCACTCGACCAACAACCAAGGAGATTATCAACAGAACTAGACGTTACAAGTTACGTCTAAGATATTGATCACGTTCGAAATCAAGCTCATCTGAAAATTCGTCCAATAAAATCTCTACTTCTTTTGAAAATTCTATCAAATACATGTTTTTGAAATCACCCTCTAAAGGCACGCAAGATTATTCCATACCGATAATCGCATAGAGAAAAACTACGAATGATAAAGAGGGGAAACTTGGTAGAAGCAACAGAAATCTCATACTAGCATAAACGGCATGATGGTCAGATATCATGCCATCTATTCAGCAATGCCTTTTACTTCCAATGAAAATGCATCCGTTCATCCTAGTCCCAGTCATCCCAATTATATTCCCGGATGGTCTTTGTTCATGAGCGGTTGATGAATTTTGGTGGTTGATGAAGCTGTTACACTCACTTTTCGGTTGTAGCCATTCCTAGAAAGCATTCAAGATTGATGGTCAGAAAAGTCTAATACTTATGCAGGAGTGGATACGAAGGAACCCCAAGTTTTAGTAGCTTATGGTTAAAGAGAACGAACAATTCTGGGAGAATTTAATTGTAGCAGTACTCAATGCTAGCAAAATCCTAAAACGAGTTTGGATACATCTTTGATATAGAACCTGTTTTGTTTCGGATATAAAAAAAAACTAGATATGAAAGGAAGAGCTTTCATATTGATGTTACTAAGAAGAGAGGTGAACACGCCCGTCAATCTCTGACGGGGTTCGAACACGGGTGAGCATAACACACTCCAACGCCTTTGGCCAGACGCAGCTTTCAATATCAAAAAATCGATATTAAAATGGTGGTTAATTCAGATCGAAATACCGTAAAAATACAATATATTTTTTTCAGATAATGAGAAACGCAGTATATAACCTTATGTCAAAATGTGATGATGTCTTGCAGTGACACAAAATCAGTCATTTTGCCGATGAATAATTAAAGCAGAAATGCTAATTCTCTGTATCCAAAGCTTAGCCTTTTTCGTAAGGTAAAAGCTGTGCTTCTTAAAGGTGTAGCAACTCGTAACTAACCCCATGACTTTTTTGCAAGATGAGAGAGGTGAAACCGAACTTTGAGATAAGGAGAAAAAGAAAATGTGAAGCTATACATGCCTCCAACGCATGCAATGCAGTTCCGTTATTTTCGCAATCCTCAGCGAGATCGCCATGATTGAAATGCATCGATCCAGTTTCAATGCGAGGACTGCACGGTGAACGTGTGTGCGTGTTGTCACGAGCTGCACACGTGGCAGGTTTTGGGAGCGGACACGTCTCACAGCTCCCGAACAAGAGTGACAATCAGCTAATCAGCCCATCCGAAGATGATAGTCCAACATGCACATAATGCATAAGAAAAACGATATGAAATCTCTTTTTTCATAGTTAGGAAAACATAGGCCATGCAGGATTATTATAACTGGTACTCTATATCGGTAAAGTCGTAAGTGCATGATTTCACTAATTAGGAGTAAAATTTTGAGGAAGCATCCATCTTTATTTCTCTGTCTCCATTTATTGAATTGTGTGTGTGATGATTTGCACGTGGAGGTGTCTTTCCTGTAACCGAAAAAGGGAAAATCTACGCTCACATTGCATCACACAACAAGATTCAAGTATGCAAAATGGCTGCTAGCTAGCTACACGCAAAGGTGATTATTCTCTGGTAGTCTGGTACTGAACAGGACACTGGTCTGATGATTGGAATCAGTGCACCATTCGATTATTCCCCATGCATGCGATTTCTTAAACCTTACTAATCTTCTAGCTACATGGCTCGAGACAGTGCTTAGTCGTAAATTAATCAGAGAGGACAATAATCATCGTATCGACGTGCAGCTTTTATCTTTTATTAAGTAGCACATAAACAATGATCAGTCCTGCTTAGCTTTGTAGTATCATCTATGCCTTTCTGAGTACTGCTGATATAATTAAGTACAGCCTTTAAGCGTTAGAATATATCTCTGTAATGAATGTTCCAAGACCATGTATAGTCTCCGCATTTCAAAATAAAATACATATTTTATTTCGTTAGAACAAGACTTTTATTATCATGATCGACAATTGTGATATTATCATATTATTTATATGATACAAAACATAATCATAAGTAAATGCTTTTGAATATGAATCCAATAATTAAATTTAATTTTGTGTCACAAAAATTATATGCTAATAGAGTAATGGTTGATCAAACCTTTCGTCTCAACGAAACAAGATATGCCTTATCTTTTTAAATGGAAGGAGTATACAAATATGGAGTGTGTGGTGACTAACATTGTGATTAGATTAGCACTGGAAACCAAGCAAGCTAGTGGTTAAGACCATCTTTTCGGCCTCTCCATTGCGAGTGATAATGATAGGGTGTCAACGAATTGTCATCACCAATTGAAAATCATAATTTGATTCTCTTATTATCATGACCCTGAACAAGATCTCTCAACAACCAAAAGCTCATCACTCACTCACAAAGCTAGCTCACTAGCTGCACCGACAAAATGCGTGCTACGCGGAGGTTAGAGAAAGAATTCATGGGTCAATTAACTAGTTGGTGTGATTAATCCCCCATTGCATGACGTCTCATAAAAAAAAATTAAATCCCCAACGACTATGCTGAACTGCGCTGGCTAAAGCTAGCTCATCAGTTATTAGTCATTACCGTTCATGCACCTAATTAAAGAAATTAAAAGGTTGATTTGCTTGACAGGCAGTTCTATATATGTAGGCCCGAATTAATTTTCATTAGGGAGAGAGTGGCCACCACATTGTGAGGACCAGCATTTTTGAACTAAAGTTGTAGAGCCCACATGATAAGATACGCAAATCGAGTTGTTTTGATTTATTGACTGTTAAAATTAAACTCTATAGTCCTCGTGTGAGAATGGTCACATTTCTATTTTAGAAAATGTGAGAACGGTCACTTGTTTGTTAAAAAAACAGTTGCAGTGGACAGACCAAGGTCACTAGCACTAGAGTAAAGTTCTGTTCTTTAAAGATGATTGGACTTATTATCAATAATTATTTACATTAATGAATTAAATATTATATTATAAACCTAAAAGCACGGCAAACAAATTATCTAAACAATATTGATGTAAAAAGTTCTTTTTGATAAATTATAGTCTGAGAACCGTGATAAGCATAATCCCATAAGTCCATAAATTGAAAAGAGTGGGTCCTAACATTCTTTCATATATACAAGATCTGCTTTTTCTATATTCAATGAAATTGGAGCACTTCAAATGCCGATTCGTTAAAAAAAATCTCCCAGAGTAACTAAGAGATCATTGTCAGTGTAATGTAATATATGGAGGACGTTCTTGTGACATCATTGCCTCATTGGAATGATTAGCTATGCATGGATATGTAAAACAAAAAAAATTAGTACTGTAGAGCCAGCTACTAGATCATGCATGAGACAAGACTTTCTCTAGACAACAAAAGAGAACATAATAAAAAAAAAAGACAATGAGACAAGATGGCAAATTGCATAATTAGGAGAAAACAAGACAAAATGACAGCTACCTTAGGGACAATGGATCGTGACAACAGTGCGACTCAACTAAGTAGTAATATTTAGTCGACTAATTAAAAGAAATTAAACCATTAATCCCCATTTTTGGAATCCAAGCTTTATTATTGTTGTTTTTGCTGCTGCTGTAGAAGTTAAACTGTTTCCTATGAAATATCCTCATTTTAGGGTTTCTTTGTAGGAATGAAAAAAACGAAAGAATTAAAATAATACAGGATTATGACAGAAATGCAAGTGTAAAACATAAGACTGCAAAATACAAAAAGAACATAGGAATGACCGTTTGATTGGACCATAATAAAAACACAAGAATTTTAGGGCCCCTTTGATTTGGAGAAAAAACACTGGAATTTTGGAGGATTTCAATTCTATAGAAAAAATTCCTATGAATACCTTTGAAACAAAGGATTGAATCTTATTCTATCCTTTGAAAATCCTATAAAATGGAAAATTCTATAGAGATTTTGAAGGAAATTTAGCAAGAGCTTTAGGGCCCATTTGAATCGTAGGATTGAAAAAACAGAGGAATAGAAAAAACATAAGATTCCGATAAGAATTCAAGTATAAAATAGAGAATTACAAAACACAAAAAAAACATATAAATGACTATTTGATTGGACCACAGGAAAAACGTAGGAGTCGGATGAGAAAAATAGATTCAAATTTTTTTTTTCAAGAGGTTGAAGTTCTTGCTAAGTTCTCTCTAAAATCTATATGCAATGAGCCATTCCATAGGAATTTCAAAGAATTTAAAAAGCCTCAATTCTTTGAATCAAATGGCCACATAGGAAAAATTCCTATAAGATTTAAATCCTATGAAATTCCTACGTAAAATCCTTTGATTCAAAGGGACCCTCAACCTCTTGAAAAATTTCTTTTGAGTCTATCTCTTATCCGATTTATATGTTTTTCTAGCGGTCCAATCAAACAGTCATTCCTGTGTTTGCAATTCTTTGTTTTGCACTTGTATTCCTATCAAAATCTTGTGTTTTTTCTATTCCTCCTTTTTTTTTTCATTCCTGCGATTGAAAGAGGCCCTTAGGAAAGATAAAGATTCAAACGAAGCTTCCCATAAGGTTCTGTATTATGTTAAATTTTCTCTAAAACTTGTATGGAATGACGTATTCCATAGAAAATTTATAGGATTCATTCATTTGATTCAAAGGGCTATATAGAAAAAAAATCTTATAGGAATGAAATCTTCCAAAATTCCTATGATTTTTCCTTTGAATCAAAGGAGGCCTTAAATGGAACCTAGCTAAATAGTGTCTTCATGTGCAGATGGCTGGATTTTTTTATATTTTGGCCTTTTTTAAAAACTTATTTTTATAAATAGACATATAGAAAAACTTATGCTAGAAATATACTCTTTTCTTGCGTCAGGGTCATTGACGTTGCGGTTCAATGACTCGATGCCAATGACATTGGCACTGACATCCTCGTTCCATTGCAAAAGCTAAGTTATTGGTGTGAAGAAGGTCGGTGCCAATGTATTGACCCCCTTTCATATCAGTAATTTTGCTTCCACAAAGAGGCGAGGGTGTCGGCGCCAATGACAACCTTGGCACCAGGGTCATTCGTGCCGAGAAAAAAGTCTATTTTTAGAATAAGTTTTTTTGTTAAGAATCTATTTGTAAAATAAGTTTTCAAAACAGACTAAAATGTAGAAAAAATCAGGTGCAGATGGTGTGATATGAGGTTTGGCTTGCCATGCTTGGAGATTTTCTAGGGCCCAAAGAACAGCCAATACCAGAGCAAGGCAACAAGCCAACAACAATGAAGTACCTCATGAGTTGGGCCTACTCTAACAACTCCAACTCATCAGTGACCAGTCATTACTCATCACCTACACATACATGGCCGTGATAAGATTAAGATCTAATCTACAGTGTCAGTACATGTATGGACAATTTAAGTACAACTAATGAAACATTATGCTTTGCTGATACGTAGTACCTTTTTTATTTTCCTTGGCCAAATAATCAAAGGACTGATATTCTGAAAAAAAAGAATAATAAATTAAATGAGAGGACAACTGTTATAGGATTAGACAAGAGAGGACGCAACCTGAAAATTTGGCATAAGGCATCAATAAATTGATGAGTCTACAACTAAGAGTGCCAGGAAGGAATGCTTAAAATTCAAGCCTTTGGTCATGGAGAGGCCTGGGACCAAGCTGTTTTTTTGTGCATGATGCATGCTGATATGATGTGTATCTCTTTTCATCTCTTCCATAAAAATAAAAGATATCTCCACAAGGAAATTCTTTATGGTGAGAAATGATGCAGAAAAAAAAAGCTTGATTTTCATCACTAGGAATCCTCTGCAATGCTCAATGCCCCTGCATTTCTCAAACATCAAGGATCTGAATCAGTTCAGATTGAAACCACCTTTGGGTGTACTGCCTGTCAACAATCCTCCTAATCCTTCCGTAGTTCTGTCAAGTGTCAAAGTGTCAGGTCTCTATCAAATATAATCAAACTGTTAATTCCGTTGGACAGGTGATGGATAGTGTCATGGGAGACAGACCAACTTCTTTGGATTAATTGACAACTCCAATGACAAGAACTAATTCTGTTTGACAGCATGAAGTCATGTGCTAGGCACCAAAAGTCTTAAAGTTCTTGCTTGATCAATAAGCCTATTGACCGAGCCTCTGAAAAGAAGCATCAATTCATCAACCTGGTTGAGAGTGTGATCCATCTTCTTTCTGATGGCCAGAGTTTGCTTTGCAAAAAAAATGAAAATTACTTTTGTTATTGCAATATAGAATGTCTACATACAAGATATTACTATAGAAATTAATTATTTACCAAGATCGTGGTTTAACATACAAAATTAATTAAAATATTAAGCTTGAGAAAGCTATAGATCGTGGTTAACATACAAAATTAAAATATGATTGCAGTTTAGTGATGAACATTGTAAAAATACCACTACAATGAAAGCACATGGCGGCGATATAAATTGCAGAAACATGAACCACTGCAGGTTTTTGGTGGCATTAACAAAGAGGGTAAGAATACTGATAGCACACCTAACAACAGCACTATACTTGTTGGCAATCTTGTTTCTTTTGTTTATTCATTAGGGAGCATCTCTCGCTCTCTTTCTCTCTCTACCAAATACTAACTACCCTTGATTGACCTTGGTCGAGTCTTCACACAATTTTCAAGTCAATAATTGAATCATATCCCCCTTTGGGCCATATATCTTTCTCATCCATAGTTGTCCACTGATCAAGATAACTGGGAAATAGTACCCACAAACTTTTGATCTTATACTAGTACTAGAGATGGACATATTTCTCTAATAATCATATTAAATGACAACACAATTTTTTCAATCCGAGTAGCTTGTAAAGTTTTCAAGACAGTATCAGCACAAGATAAAAAATAAAAAGAGGAGGATATATTCCCTTCTTTTCACTTTCTCATAGCTAACAACCGCATGCTACAAGTGGTCTGGATGCCAATGTCAATTGGCACTCAAGTATCAACCTCTAGTTGGAACAAAAGCAACAGCGAGTAATAGACTAACAGTAACAAGAGAATGAAAAAAGAAAGTCAGATCCTCCGTTTTATCTGATGAACAGAATAAAAAAAATCTGAAGTTTGTACGTTCCTATCTTTCTCACTGAAAGATGCCAAAATACTCAGAAAGTGACGGTGGAAACTAGTAACAAGACGCAGCTACGCAACGTCGCTATCCTGTTTATTTATGAAAATAAATAGTACTTGTTATGCTTTTTGCTGATGAAATCTACAAAGAATCATGCACCTTACAACCGCGGTGATCTAATCTGTATATCTCTCCAGACCTAAGGCCTGGAGGAGTTCAAGATCAGAACGGTTCTTCATGACTGGTATATATCCTATACAAAACATATGTGCCAAAACAAGAGATGAAAGATGCAAACCTTATCACAATGATCTCACCTTGTCACTAGCATATTTAATTATAATTATAGCAACACGGACCAAGAAAATCTCCTGCAAAATATTAATTTCTAACACCTCGAAAGCAAAAGAAAGGCATGTTCAACTAATTTCGAATAAGTGCAAGGGTTTGGACAATCAAGCTACAACATACTGTTTTGCAGTCCAGTGAGGTAAAAAAAGAGTTCACTAAGGTAGAAGAGGAGTTCAGTTAGGTTAAGAAAAAAGAGAGAGAAGAGTTCAGTGAGGTAAAATTTGGCTTGCAATTGCCCCTTTTTGTTCTTGCCTGCAATCTCATTTGTCATCTAGATGCTCAGTTCACACTGCAATACATTTTTTTTTACAAGAGAACACTTCAATACAGGATTAACAAAGATAGAGTCTGTCATGAGAGAGAGAGAGAGAGACAGAGAGGACAAAGGCACATGTTTTTTTTTCATTTTTCGATCTGTAAATTTAGATATGGGGAACAGGGATATATATTATGTTCCACAAAAAAAAAAGCAACCAATTTGACCTGTAAAAGTATGACGTGCAAGTAATATGCATATGCTCATCCTATCTCCTGAAAATACTGAGCTAACCCCTCTTCCTTGCTTCCTTCTTGTTACCCTCTCGTGTACCTTTTGCTTAGCTTCCTCTGACAAGTAAAACAAAAGGGTGTTATTTCTAGGTTCTAGGAGGCATGGTAGCTAAGCCTGACAAATAAACCAATCTAGTGATCTAATCCAACCACTCAAATCTTGCATCACAATTAGCAAAACATGTACTACTCAATACAATATTACACAATATTGACTACAGATCATATCTCTTATGACTAGATCCACCAAGACTGCTCTGACGACAAATTTCAACACCTAAGACCCTCTTATCCAATGTGCCAGTACGCAACAACTGCACCTAGTTTTTTAATGTAGAAGCACATGCTCAGGCACAAATGGTAGGGGCAGCTAGGCAAAGAACATACACACACAAGGGTGTGTTGATCTTGGATAGCACATCAGCTTCATGCAACTAGCAGCTTTCCACACGCAATTTCCTTATCCAAAGCTCTGATCTTCAGTTACTTCCTCACAGTTCCATCCTACTGGGAAATCTTATCATTCTTTATTCTTATCTGTCAAAACAGCCATTGCACAGCCCCAGAAATCCTATCTGTAAGAGTAACAATAAGTTGATGATCAGCAAAGGTATTAACTGAAACATAAGGTAGATGAACTTATTTTCTGCTCAAAGAAAAATTGGACTAGGAAATCTAAACCACCACCCTGAACCTATTGTAGCACTCCAGCTGCCAGGATCTCTGCATTCTAAGCCACGTTTTAATGCCAATCACTATCATTGTTCCAAGAAACAAACATCAGAACTACAGCAATATGACACCAACAATGCACAAGGGAGCTTGGCCTGATTGATGGTTTAATAGCCAGAGCTCCCCATCCACAAACTCTAATACTGAAACCAAAAACAAGTGAAGCTTCGACTTCAGACTTTGATACCTAGAAAGTTAGCTGGTTCAAACAAGACCAGCCCTTCGTACCAGTTGCATACTGACAACATGTTAGCATCTGAAAACAGAAAAAAAATGCCACCTGTTAGTGGTGGTTTGCTCACTGCTTTCAAGATGAACGCTTCCTTCATCCGGCATTTTTGTCGACAATCTTTGAATTGGTGCATCCATGGCCTAATTCATGATCTGCCCTTAAACACACCACCAACTATGCCATCGTAGGAAACAACCAATTCAGCTCCAAAGAGGGCAGTGTAGCAACGTGATACCGCCAAAATGCAGCAATGACCTTATACATAGAACACAGCTCACTACTCTGTGCTTAAGGCCCATCCAACCATATAATGTTAGTTGTTGCTGAACAATGGGAGCACCTAAGGAAGATGGAATCTGACAGGGATATTTGCCGGGTGGATAAAAAAGTGCAGATCTCAAGGACCACAGTGTAAAAGAAGCATAAAAGCATCAGGCATGTCTTCCTTGTGCTATATAATCATGAACAAATGCGTGAAAAATCTGCAAAAATGTAAGCCTGCACTGCAGAATCAAAGTGTACGTATCCTGAACGCCACATTGGTCTGAGTAGATCATGAATCATGATGGATTGGGTGTCATGGAATTACTTTTTTATATTTCTTTACTTCTCCTGTTACTCTTTTAGGTACAAGAGATTCTGAAATACATTTAGGAAATTAAAAAGCAATCTTGCTGGATGAGATTGACACTTCAGCTACTACGTTACAAGCCTACCATTATGGTACTGGTGGTCCATCTCAGAGTTGTCACAGCACACCGTAGGGACGGTGATTGTGACTAGTATCAGGTCAATGATAAAACTGATAACTAACCCATTTCAGTACATGAGAACCCATGAACGGGGATAAGGCACAGAAGCATGCTTTTGCGTCCTTGAATTCTCAACACTCACGTTTGATCAAACAGTTCCACATAGAATGGAGAACTTGTCACCTAAGCATTTAATTCAAGGGCATTTATCTTCTCTTATCCCATTTGTTGAGAAGATGCATGTAATGTAACTATGGAGTTAGCTTAGGTTAATGACAGTGACATGAAAAATAATTATTGCAATCTTATCTTAGAAAATTCCGCACAATCTTATCTGACAAAGATGAGTGCTGGGTGTTGAACACAAACTTCAACATCATCGCAAGGATTTGCGTGGAGAATGACCGCTGATATTTGACAATGAAAGGAAAATTTGCCACCAGATACCTTAAACCACAAGACTTTAACCACTACCATGCCCAAACTTGACCGCGGCTATACGAAACCGTTAGACATGGAATGCATGGAAAAATGACCAACGTGATTGATCGGACAATTCTATTCTTTTATGATTCTGGATTTTGGATTTTCATTTGAATGCTTTCCAAACTCCTAAACTGTGTGTTTTGTGCAAAAGAATTTCTATATAATTTTTTCTTGGAATACTTTTCTAAAGCAACTCTTCAACTTTGTAGTGGTTAATTCATTCGTTTGTACCCTCAAAATAGCGATCACAAAAATAAATCCATCAATTTCAGCTATCCCAAATGAAAGCAATAAAAAAATGACAAAAATTGAAATTCGTGGATGCGCAATATTATGTAGTACAAACTTACAGACTACCTTTGACATAACATTAAATCTGAATCTCCTGAGAAGGTCTCCCATTCTTAATCCTCTGCTATACATTGATTGATCTCACTCCACTATGGTTCTATCCCTAATTCCCTGTACACTTCAGCACTTGTCCAATCGTATGTGCAACAAGCGACTATCTGACGGTAGTTTTCTACGATCACTCACTGGTCAGCAGGGTTCCTCATCTCGAAATTACTACGACTACCCCCATGGTGAAAATTATTGTACTAGCAACTAGCAATGCAGGTCTAGTTCAGTACAGTACAGTACAGTTTCTTTCCTGAGTATAGAGGGTCCAAGCAAATTGCATACCAAACGCTGATGTGAAGCGACCTACGGATCGAGATTGCGCGTTGAGCGAGACGCAGAAAGAGAGAGATGGTTTGGGGGGTGGTGAGGAGATTTGAGGAAGGAGAAGGTCGTCACCGAGGAAGCGGCGCGGAGTCGTCGGCGGAGCACGCCCCGGCGGGCGGGCTGTTCCCGCCCGGTCGCCCGGAGACGCTCCGCCGCCGCGCCGCCGGTAGTTGGCGAGGTGGGGTGGGGGAAGGGCGATCGCCGCGGCCGCCGTCTCCTCGCTGGTCGGGCCATCAAGTTGGTGGGCCAAATTCGTAGATGGCCACTCCGTGGGCCGATTTAACTGGGAGACCGAATTCGTTGAAAGGCGTTAGGTAGGCCAAATTCAGGTGTGGGCTGAATTCGTCTACGGTAACAAGGTTGTCTGAATTCACCTACGGGCCGAATTCGTTGGCGAGAATTAAGTGGGACGAATTCACTCGTGGACACGTTCGGGAGTACTCTTTCTCAACTTTTACTTTCTCGTTTTCCATATTCATATACTTTTTTAAGTACTATACGGTATTTTTCAGAAAAAATATACAGGAAAGTTATTTTAAAAATTATTTTTTTTAGTTAATGATCAATTAATCATATGTTGATGAGACATTTTGTTTTACGTGTATGGAGGATTAGCTTCAAACACCCAATACCGAACACAGCGGGCACTAGGTGGGCCAAACTTTGGCGAAAATTAACTGGGTAGATTCAGTTCTAAGCAGAATTTGTTGATGGGAATTATGTAGGCCGAGTTTAGCGTTGGGTCGATTTCGTTGATGGGAATTAAGTGGGCAGAATTCACTTGCAGGCTAAACATTTCAGCGAAAAATAATTGGGTTAAATTCTATTGTGAGCCAACCTCTCGTTCGACAAATAAAATGAAACCATGACCGTGCAGCCACCACTGTTGCAGGTGTTGGTGCGGAGCGCTAATGTGCGACTAACCGCACACGTCCATCCCATATATATGTACAAACTTAATGTACATGTAAATACAATTTATATGTTTAAAGTTTATACGTAAACTTTGTACTCATATAAAACTTTATATCTATACGTATACATATGAACTCTGTATCTATATATATCTACGTATAAATATTTTATTTATGTGTATATACATATATATTATAAAACCATACGTATTAAACTTTATATTTAGATGTATAATGTTTATAAATATAAATTCTATATTTATACATACACGTACACATTTTGATGTAAAAATCTTTATGTATATATGTATAGATATATAGACATGCAAGAGTTCCAACAAAAATCTCCCCCACGTGAAAACTTGATCGCCGATTAGCGTTTCGTGCGTTGGTGGAGGAAGTGAGCAGAGTGCGCGTCCAGGACCCTGGTGTTGGGATCTGTTGTTGCTGCCATGGAGGATTCGATCCAAGAACGGCGTGGCGTGTAAGGTAAGTGAAAACAGATGATGTTATGCATTGTGTTGAGAATTCTTTGGTTTGCAGTTGCAAGGAGAAACAGGACAGGGAGGGAGAAGAACTAATTTTTTTTTAAAAAAACACAATACAAACGCAAGAAACAGGATAGAGAGAAGAACTGAACGCAAAAGAAACGGGATAGGGAGAAGAACCGAATTTTTTTTGAGAAACACAATACAAACGCAGACATTCACAATACATGTACACTTACCCTTATGAACACACGCACACACACATTATCCCTAGAAGCACCTTCAGAAGACTAGACCGATATATGTTGAGATTGACGAAGTCATTACGGACGTCTCGCTGTTGATGGATACGTCGCCTACCACTGAAACTTATGAACACACGCACACACACATTATCCCTAGAAGCACCTTCAGAAGACTAGACCGATATATGTTGAGATTGACGAAGTCATTACGGACGTCTCGCTGTTGATGGATACGTCGCCTACCACTGAAAGAATAATTAGACGTAAATACGAGCACCTGTGTTAAATCTAGAATTTGAACCTTGATGAGCTGGTTTCACCACAAGTAACCTAACCAGTTGAGCTACGCTTATTTCGCGAAGAACTAAAATTTTGATCTACAGCTACAGCCCAGTTTGTTTTTAATTATTGAACAGAATATTGGCGCGGATCATTTGCTTTATTAAAATAATTAATTAAATATTTTTAGAACTGAATTTGACAAATAATTTTAAACATGGTCTAAGTAGTAGTTCAGCAGAACAACTTTTTTTTAGAATACGTATTTTTTAAAGCGTGAAGCAGTTAATCTGTTTTAATAATTTAGTGAACAAATTGGAAATAACAGGGAAAATTCATTACAACAATAGTGTATTGGATCTATGGAATTTATAGGTGTACCAATGCGAAATGATAGATCAAACTTCCGAGTTGATAAAACTCGCGAGTGGTGATGAGATGACAATGGAGGGGGAACCGAAAAGGTGGAGGTGTTCGTTTGCGTGTGTAGAACTGAGTCCCACCGTGGGTTGGGAATATACACGGACGACATTACCTGATGGATTACGGAAAATGACCGGATAAAGGATTTTTTTTTTAAAAAAAACGACCGTGATGCCTCGATTCTCCTGCGTTCGACGGACAAAGACAGACAATGGACTACGGACAAAGAGGTGACGGTTTTGCTATAAATTTGTTGACAAATTTTTCTCTTGAAATTTGTCGATTTTTCAGCCGTCAAGTTAACCTCGAGATACGTGTGGCTCGTGTGTGCGTAGTCACGTAGACAGCAAATGCAGGCACAGCCGGTTGTCCTCCATTGTTTGATTCTTGATGGCATGACATGCATGCATCTCTTCCCTTTCTGTGTACAATGGAGTACCTGTGAATTATGTTTCACGCTACCAGTGTGCTTTGTGTGCTCTAACGCGACCTTTTTTAAAGTTATATTTCAGTTACAAATTAAGTTATAGTATAATTACAATATAATTATATAGTATTTACATTTGATACAAAATTTGACGTCAAATGTATAGATAGTTCCGGAGATGATTGGAAGCAACTTTCTTTTCTTTTTTAACAATAGTATAGATATGCAATGCAAATTTCAGATTGTGCGAACAATATTATTGTTAGTAAATTGTTATGATGCAAAGAAATAAAGAATGGGCACATATACCTAGCTAGTACACAAAACAAAATGCATAGATGAAACGCACATAGATACATATAAGATAGATACACTAAAGAGTAAAACTATAAAGCAATTGATGTGTCGTTGCGTACACATCCAACAATGGAAGCATAGCACGTTGTCCTTTTATTCAACCAGAGAAAAAAAAAAGGGTGTACAGTACATCCTCTCCTACCTCCCCAATAACAGAGAAAAAAAAAGAAACATTGCAGTTAACAACCAAAAATTAAGCACTCTCCACGAAATAGAGAAAATTAAGAACAGCTAAGAGATCACTTCCCAATGAGAAAACAAAAACCATTCTAGGGGTTCGCTGCATTAGGATTTGGTATGCAATGATCAACGTTAGAAGGCAAACTAGAACAGACAAACCCTTGCTCGCAACAGTTGCTTTGCTCGGTAAATGGCGACGACGACCCAACGTTATGGACACACGGCATCCACGAAGGAACGCAGCCTTCAGTGTAGGATTCAGTATAGGCGAAAAACTGGGCTGCCGACGGAGTAGCAACCAACCACAGCTGGAGGAGCATCGTCACGGCGAGCACCTTACATATTGCCACTTTCTTGCTACCCTCCATCTCTCTCTCGTTTGATCTGTTTGTTGTTAACTACTTCACTGCCAATCTGCCATTTTCAGTCCTCATGCATCCTTCTTATAGCTGGTCTCTGAAGATGAAAGAAAAAAAGAAGATCGGATTCCATTTCAGCAGAAAGAAAACAAATAAAGACTGCGTAGCAAAGCTACCTATTACTCTCTCCGTTTCAAAATATCAATATTTGTAGGATTTAAATTTTTACCATAATACAGGCATTGCTGCACTTGTTTCCATGATTCTCATCATTTCAATGAATGATAACAAAGCCAATCGGATGCTTTGAAAGGGAATCTAAACGATTCAAAATTAAGAACTAAAAGGGAATCTTTTGACCTAATCTTAGCATTTGCTAAACAACCTATAAATCCTTATATTTTAAAACAGGAAGTATTTGACAAAAAAACTAAAACCATACAAATTCTAGACCGTTGGATCACTTTGAGATTCGTGTGATACTCCCCCAACCCCAACCTCTCCTCTCCTCCCTCCTCGCTCCCAATGCCGCTACTTCAACCGGAAAAAACCAGAACTAGTGTCCTTGTCGGGTTGGTTCGATTTAAAGACCGGACATACACTTGGACCAGTAGATTTGAGAAGGGACTGAACACACACTAGTGGGTTAAAATAAGAGTGTTACTATCATCCGGCCAGTTCCTTCGTCATATTTTGCAAGAACTATACATACTAAATAAACCTTTTCGTTCAACAGTTGAACTGAACAAAACGACGGTTGAACCATTGGCCGGTGAACCAAGGCCTCAAGTGGTTCAATGATCGGTTTGGATTTTTTTCACTATACCGCCAGACCTCACCCTTCCTGCCTCTCCTCCTCCTGAAGCTAGTGGTGGCAAGATGCCCTCACTCCGCTATCTTCCCTGTCTTTGTGGCTCCCTGCCCAACAAAGATAACACTGTCACCCCTCCTTCTAACCACTCGCTTCACTTTGCGCTCGTAGTCAACATTGATACACTGCATGGTACCAACTTGTGACTCCGACGATGTCTTTGATACCTCATCTCCCGTCTATTCCACTGCACATCACCAGGCCGTCTCTCATGATCATGCCCCTTAAGCCCGAGGAACTTCCCCCTTAGTCCACCTGTCCCATCTCAACCCCACCCAAACTCTAAACCCTAACTCATCATATCGCTGCTGGTTACCAAAGGAGAATAAGGCATGACACGAATCATGGCGTGGATGTGGATCCAATAATCAAAATTCTATAAGATCCCCCTTCCCCTCAAACATCCACCACGTCGAATGTGATAAGCAATTTTGAAATAAAAAAGAGAATCTGTCCATTATTTTATCACCCAGATATAGCAACAGAAAATGCGGGATGATTCCTTCACCCAAAAAAAACATTATTGTGCAGTGTGATGAACTTCAAGATTCAAAACCGATGGCATGATTTAAATACTACAGGTTGGACACATCTGACATCTAGACTACGTACTCAGTAAAAAAAACAAAACCAAGTCAACCTGCAACTTGTTTGCAACACCAACACAAGTAACATCTGCGAGCGTGATGCGTGCGTGGCACTGAATCATCTTCCCTACTAGCAAACTGTAAACCCACATGCATATCAAAAGAATTGAAGCCAAGTTTATTTTCTCACATAAAGAGAAAAAGAAAACGAGCGCATGTTTACTAGCTTGCTAGGACGGGCAAAGTAATTTGGGTATTTCGGTAAGCTATAGCCGGTAGCAGCCTAAACACATCAAGCTTACGGCCAGATTCAATCCAGGTATTAAAGTTTTACACTTTAACAATTATTATATGTAAAAGTACCTACTCCATCTGTTAAAAAACAGATGACGCCGTTGACTTTAACATAAGATTTGTCTATTTGTTCTATTCAAAAATTTTTATATAAATATTATTTATTTTGTTATGGCATGTTTTACCATTAAAAGAACTTATATGTCAGCATATTTACACTAAGTTTTTTAAATAATGAGTTATAGTTAAAGTTTTTTAATGGTAAAACATGTCATAAAACATACATTTATATAAATTTTTAAATAGGATGAATGGACTAACGTCATGTAAAATGTCGACGATGCCATCTATTAAAAAAAAATAAAAAATAGTATATAAGACAGTCATATAGATAATTGACAGTAGTTTCCTCGGCCTCGATCACTCACTGGTCAGAAATGCAAGCAGTCTAATTGTTTGCTTACATATAATTATAAACCATATCACTTATTTAAAAAATAATTTATGAGTAAAATCTTTATATAGGTGCTAGCAACTTAAGAGATAACACTAAGAAATAAAATATAATAAAAAAATCAAAATCACTCTAAAATTAAGTCATAAAATCCAAACTCATCCAAAAGTCTATACTCCTAAAAGAGTAGTTGTGGTTCTACTGCCACCACCCCACCATCAACTTCCTAATCCTATGTTCTGCTCTGCCAGCCTGCTCTAGCCGCCGCTGCTCCGCCCGCTGCCTACACCGCTCTGTTCTGCCGCTTTAACTTGACAGAGGAGAGGAGAAAAGCAAGAGAGGGAAAGAGAGGAGGAAGAGAAGAGATAGAGAAGACAGAGGATGAGGTGAAGGAAGTGAGCTCACTGACATGTGGGTTCCACTATTTTTAAAATGAAAGTGGGCCCACTATTTTTTTAATCTTATTGTTTAACTGACATATGAACCCACATATTTTGTTTTAATTTTTAAATTGTTAAATTTTGCTTCATGTGCCACGTTAATACCACGTCAGATGAAGACCAAGTCAAATTAGCCACGTAGGTGTCACGTCAACTGAAACCACTGTCCAAATAGTCTTGGGATCTATATTGCATCGGTTTTGATAGTTGAGGAACCCGTTGTATCTGGTATTGCGGTTCAAGAATGAAAATCAAATTCGTTATCAAGGACCCCAAATGAACTTATTCCTAATAAGAATTAAGTCGGCCGATTAACTTGTGGGCTAATGAAAGAATTAACTGGGCTAAATTCAGTTATGGGCAGAATTTGTTGATGGGAATTAACTTGGCCGAAGTCACTTGTGGCATGTGGCCTTTAGGCTGAGTTTGTTGTTGTGAGTTACCCTCTCAGCACGCAAAACGAAGCGGTTCATTAGCACATGATTAATTTAGTATTTACTAATTTTTTTTAAAAATAAATTAATACAATTTTTTAAAGGAACTTTCATATAGAAACTTTTTGTAAAGTTTAAAAAGCGTGCGCGCGAAAAACGAGTGTGGTGAGTTGGAACACGTTGAAACTAACAAAGCCTTAGTGGCTGAATTCGTTTTATTGAAAGAGATGGGTCGGTGACGATCTGGTTTTGGGCTCCGGCACTGCAACCCGGCCGACGTGCCGACGCGGCAAAGCACCGGGCACGTGTGGCCCCCTCGTCTGCGTCTGCGGCCGCCCACCGAGACGACGCACGGAAGCAGCCATGCCGAGGATGCGCGCTACTCCGTTCGGCGAGCGGCGCGTGTCACCGGCATCACGTAATCACAGGAGATCTCGCGGCGGCACACGGCGGGCACCCGGCAGACGGCTACAATCTCTCGTAACACGCGAGAATAGGTTATCACCGGTTGCTTACGACTGACCGTAACGGTTTATTATAATAAAAAAATTAATTTAGTAAATAAAAAATTTATTTGTGAATAAAACTTGTGTATATATATATATATATATATATGTTTTTAGTGCTTTAAAAGTCAAAGCTAAAAAAATAAAAACATCAAAAACAATTTTAAAAATTAAGTTTTAAAATTTAAAATTTGACATTGGCTTATAAGTCATAGGACAAATGATTAGGCTTTTCGAACCTACAATCTTCTCCTTTTCCAAACCAATCCAACTATTTTCAACTTTTTTTTCGTTAGAGTAAGTATTAAAGACATCTAAAGTTCCAAACACTTATTTCTAGATGTTATGTAAGCTGAGGTAGAGAGGGAGAGAAGAGAAAAGAGTCACCATTTATACGAAAGACAATTCCTATCGACATTGAGAGAAATAAAAGAAAGGACCAATTTATTGAGAGTAATTAAATAAAATAAAATTATTATAGTGTATTGAGATAAATTTGTTAGACATAATATATAGTGTATTTTAACTTTTACTTAATGAGTTGATGACATTTTACTTAATGAGTTGATAACTTGCTCTAAGCCGCGTGCAAGCGTACGTGCACCCTCCATCCACTCTACTGCAGCAGCGAAGAAATTTCTCAA
Organism: Oryza officinalis; assembly: GCA_008326285.1. Taxonomy (NCBI): domain Eukaryota; kingdom Viridiplantae; phylum Streptophyta; class Magnoliopsida; order Poales; family Poaceae; genus Oryza; species Oryza officinalis. The sequence continues at coordinate 36,740,500 of BDMV01000006.1, read as the reverse complement.
GAAAGAAAGAAAGCAGAGTCAGCAGCAAAGGTCTCGCCTTTCTCCTCCTCCCAACCACAACAACAACGAAAGCTCTCACCTTTCTCACTCGCATTCGCATCCCACACACTCACTCTCACTCAGCTCGCGCGGCGCGGCGGCCACAGCCAGCCATGGCGGTGAGCAACAACATCACGGCGTGCGTCAACTTCCTGGCGCTGGTATGCGCCGTCCCGGTGGTGGCCACGGGCGTCTGGTTCGCCTCCAAGCAAGGCGAAGAGTGCGCCCGCGTGGCGCGGTGGCCGGTCGCCATCCTCGGGGGCCTCCTCCTCCTCGTCGCCCTCGCCGGCTTCGTCGGCGCCTACTGGAACCGCCAGGGCCTCCTCGCCGCCTACCTCTTCGCCATGGCCGCGCTAATCACGCTCCTCCTCGCGCTCCTCGTCTTCGCCTTCGCCGTCACCCGCCCCTCCGGCGCCTACCCTGTCGCCGGCCGCGGCTACGACGACTACCGTCTCGACGGCTACTCCGCCTGGCTGCGCGACTACGTCGCCGGCGATCCCCGACGCTGGGAGGGGATCAGGGCCTGCCTCGCCGCCTCCGACACCTGCAGGAAGCTGGCGCAGGAGAGCGTCTTCTTCATCACCCCCGAGCAGTTCTACCAATCCCACCTCACCCCGCTCCAGGTAATCCTAGATTAATCGATTAATCACAGATCGCATCGATTACTAATTGCATTGTTTAATTAATCGACTTAGTTTAACATGAGCATTGTGACTGCTAGCTAGCTAGTACAATCGATCTCTATTTGTACTTTTGTAGTGGTGGTGTGTACTAGTAGTACAGTTGCTAGGTAGCACTGGTTGGCAACAAGAGGAATCAAGGAACAATTTTGTGGGGTCTAAGAAGAAAGCAGAAAGTAGGGTTAAATTATCCCCAAATGTTGCAGCACACTGCATTTTGTTTAGTGTGCAAATCGTCTAGAGAGAAAAGAAGAGGGATCCGTCAGCGCGCATTGGCTGCAGTACTGTTGGTGCAGTAGCAGACACTGACTTGTGGGCCTGGACCCACATGTCAGCCACTGCTATTGCATCACCAGTACTGCAGAGGATTTGCATTACTGGTGATTTGTGTGAAATTTCACTGTGGGGGCACTTGTATTGTGTGTCCATCCGGCCATGGTACCAATCTTTGCTCAAGAGAAAGAACACTGATGAAATCATCAAACTGAACAACATTTTCTGGTAAGGTGGTGGTTATGTGAATTGTTGATCTAATGGTCTCGTTCTAGCTTAGGTGACATGGGCATATGGGCCGGCACATGGGGGTATGTACTTAATTGATTTTCTTAATATTAGTTTTCTATGGTTGGCATTTCAATGTTCTGTAGATGAATCTTCTCCTGTGTAGCAATGGAGGTTCAGATAAGTGCAAACCAAGCATGGCTCGGTGTGCAAGATCATTTTGGAAAAGAAAAATGGCTCAATGTGCTGGGCCATGTCACCTGATGCAGTTCACATTCTTGTCTCCTTGTGTAACAGCTATCCTTGGACTCTCTCTCTCTCAAAAAAAAACAAACACACAGAGAGAGAGAGAGAGAAAATTCCTTGGACTAGTATCTTGGATTTTGCACATCTTCAGGTTTCCGAAAAAAAAATCATTGGAACACAATTAATGCAGTTCAGCTAGCTGACATCAAAATGTCCTGATTTATTTCCATGAATTTAGGATATCCTGATATCGTTCCAAATTCTGGAATGTTTACGTTGTTACTCTTCACTAGTACCTTTTTGCTCATTTATAGTTCAACCAAAGATAAGATATGATCTCGAATGCTTATGTTTGATCATTGCTTAATTTTGTGTCTTCTATGCTGGCAAAATAACTGGAATAAATATTAATGATATCAAGATACTTTTGACGACGGATCTACCATTCCATTTCCAAGCAGAAATCTGAATGTTTATGCAAATGAGTGGCCATATATCTAAGGCACAATGAACTTCGTGTGCATTCTGCAGTCCGGCTGCTGCAAGCCACCTACGGTGTGCGGGTACGCGTACATGAGCCCGACGGTGTGGGTGAACCCGGCGAACCCGGCTGCGGACGCGGACTGCACCGTGTGGGGGAACGACCCGTCGCAGCTCTGCTACGAGTGCAGCTCCTGCAAGGCCGGAATGCTGGGCACCCTGCGGGAGCAGTGGCGCAGGGCCAATGTTGCCCTCGTCATCGCCACCGTCGCGCTCATCTTCTTCTATGTCATCGGCTGCAGCGCCTTCAAGAACGCGCAGACTGAGGACCTCTTCCGCCGCTACAAGTGGCGCACCTGATCGGCGCCGCCGTCTGATGATCAATCAGCTTCTCGCCGGTGCCGGTTTGCTTAACTTCTTGCTCTTGCTACATAGTATTAGTATTATATCTGTTGATTAATTTTACAGTACATTGTTATGTTCTGAAGATTACTGAATGCTAGTTTGTTTTGTTGATCTAGTGAGTACAATCTACTGGCTGGTTTCAAAGCTTAGCCAAATGTATATATGTTGCCGGCTTGTGTTGTTGGCACGGGTTGTCAAATTTGTCATGGTCGTACATACCGTCAGACTGAGTACTCTTTTGCTGTATTATTGAAGGCTAACTACAAGCTAAAAAACTAACACAAAGTTTCAGACATTGTACAAAATGAATTATTGAAGGCATCTGCTACTTAGTACTACAAGTAAAAAAACTAAGACAAGGTTCAGCCACCGTACTAAATAATCTGGTTCATATGCAACAATCGCCTGATTAGTTGGAGCGATCGATTTGGCAGTGAATTGTTTGGTTGGTGTACTACACGTGTAATGGCCTGATGACCTGACGGTTGCAGAGTTTGTGACAAACTTATTTTTGTTTGTTTGGGGACATGTCTGATGACTTTGGAGATATAAAAATCACAATGCATAAGTTGTTGCAGTCTTGCAGAAGTTCCAGTCGGCCAAGTTCTTTTTCTTCAACTTTAAACTTCAACTTTCTCATTTTTTATTAGCACGATTTTCAAACTGTTAAATGATATATTTTTTGAAAAAAATTCTATATAGAAGTTGTTTTAAAAAAATAAATAAATCTATTTTTCAAGTTTTTAATAGTTAATATTTAATTATTCATGTATTAATGAGCTTTCTTTGATTCGCGTCACAGAAAAACCCTTCTTCAAACTCATCTAACAAGTTTGCGTTGCGCCATCCGATTTTAAGCTTCTTTTACTAACGGATGAAGGAGACCTGTTCTCAGGTTTAGCAGGAAGTCATCTTGTCTGGATTCAGAGCACGTAGTTTTGGACCCAGTGTAATGCAGAGTGTAGTAGTTTTTTTAAAGTTCTTCTCATAAAAAAATTGTAAAATTTAACAGTACATGAGAAAAAAAAAGACGTGCAGCCATTGACTTGTATAGATTAAAACTTTAAAAGTCGGCGGGTTCATTTATTTATCTGGTGGTGCTTCAATGGTAGCATTACCTGTGTTGGAGATTTGAAATTGACCTTTTTGTAAGAACAAATGGGAGGCAGATTGTAGATGGCCACCTCCAGTTCGTGGAGTTTATGTAGGAAGTTGACAAATCTCAAGCTCTGATTTGTTTGAATACAACAAGTATGCCTTGATAGTCATGCTACAAGTACAATAATATATATCTATCCTGCTATCCTGTTGAAAAATCTTCTGTTATCTAATAACGCCGTCCTAAGCTGACCGCAGGAACTCAAAATTATACTACACTTTGCACCACTTATCATCCAAAAGATATCATATGCTGAGAAAAAAATATAAAGAAAATCGTGTACTACAAAATAAAAAACCATTAATTAATTCATGCTCTCTGAAGAGAAGAGTACACCCCCTGCCCCCCCCTCCCCCACATTAAGTAGAAGCTTTAACTAAAAGTCCAATTTGAAGTACAAGGGACCAAATACATATAAACTACACCTTTCAATTTGTTTCATTTTTTTTCATGTTTATTTTATCCAACCTACATGTATGCAACCACTAGTGGAGCCAAATTTTATTTAGTTTACAACAACAATTTGAGTGCCTCTTTAGATTGCGGATACACTAAAACCACATGAATTGGGGTGACATGGGATTTATATCTATTGTGGTTATTGTGGTTATTATTATGCCTCTTATCGTCTGGTTGTTAGCTTATTAGTCGTAACTTTGAAACACAAATTTGAAGTTGATTTTTTTATTATAGTAGCATTGACTTTTTAAATTGCTAATAACAAAGATAAAAGTTTTATCCATTAATTATTTTTAGGTCAAACAATCAGAGCATACGGCTGCAACGCACGCAATCTCAACCGTCTATTTATTGATCCAACTGTTCAAATGGGCCGTCATATTAGCATCACTACATTATTTTTCCTTAGCTGCTGCCTACAATATTTTGGTAGAGCCCCTTGGAGGGATCTTGGCCTTTCATTTTCAATCATGAGGAATTGCACAAAACCATTCCCATGCCAAGTTGAATATTATGGGGTTTTATTCGGGACTTGGGACAGAGGATAACTAGCAAGCACGAAGAAGGTGCTGACAGATGGACCCCACTGCTGCCGTATGTTCATTTTATTACCATGTCTGGTCTCGTAAGTTGATGTAAAATGTAAAATAAAAGTGTTCTATCATCTCCTACCTCCCATTTTAAAAAGAAAGTATTCCATCATGATCTCTCTCTCTCTCTCTAATTAAGCCTGTGATTAGAGGTTTCACAAAGAGTGCCAAGCTTTAGGATACCCAACAATATTTTGACTTAGGCTAGGAAAGCAACACTTAAGTATGTTGTATGTATATCATGTTTCATATATTGAAACAACAAAAACTGATTTCCTTGCCGGCAAAACTAGAAAAATGCGGTCACGATTTTGTATTGATGATAATCATTGTGGTCGTCCATAGAGTCAAGCCAAGGCCAATGAGGTGGTGACCAAGTTTTCTAAAGTTTATTAGGAAGAATTGTTTGTTGGGCAGAAGTCAAATCCTTTGCAACATATTCAAATCCTAAAAAAGCAAAAATGAGTGGAAGCACTCCACTCTTGCGCTCAATTTTTATCAGCTCATGCTGCAACACTATAAATACCAAGGATAGGTCTTGTCCTGCAACACTATAAACACTGAGATCGATCCCTCAACTCATGCAAGCAGTGTACTCAAATTCAAGCTACACAACTTACAACATCCCAACCCTTTGTTACGACAGCATGATGCCCAGAGCTCGGTTAACCACATTTTTCATCGTCACTAGCTTCCTCTCTACTGTCGGCTATCTCAGGGCACCGGTGCACTGTGGCGTCCTCACTAGTTATGATGTTTCTTCTTTGGATATCATGTCAAAAATTCACACTGATCAAGATGCGACTACCGAGGCATCATCGGACTTTGGCCATATTGTACAGGCTACACCAAACGGGGTTTTTCGTCCTACCTTCCCTGCTGATATCGCTGCCCTAATCCGCTTATCGCTCTCTCAGCCAACACCCTTCACCGTGGCGCCACGAGGCAAGGGCCACTCCTCTCGGGGACAGGCCTTCGCCCCAGGCGGCATTGTCGTTGACATGTTGGCTCTTAGTCACGATCACCATATCAGTCATCGTATCACCGTGTCGGTTGATGGGATGTATGTGGATGCCGGTGGCGAGCAACTATGGATCGGCGTGCTCCATGCTGCCCTCAAGCATGGTCTCACGCCACGTGTATGGACTGACTACCTCCGTATCACCGTCGGTGGCACACTCTCCAATGCCGGCATAGGTGGGCAGGCTTTCCGGCATGGGCCGCAGATCTCCAACGTCCACGAACTTGACGTGGTGACAGGTACAAATTCAGTTTGGCTTTTCATATAACCTGTGATCCGATGAGCGATGACTAGTGTAGTCCACGTTCACTTATATATAGATACATTATGTTAATCAGTTTTCACGAGCACAGAGAGCACAATTAACTAATCAACAAACAATGCTGGTTGCAGGAACGGGTGAGATGATCACTTGTTCACCGGAGGTGAACCCTGCACTATTCTTCGCGGTGCTAGGCGGGTTGGGTCAGTTTGGGGTCATAACCCGGGCCAGAATCGGGCTTGAACAGGCTCCGAAATGGGTTAAATGGGTCCGACTCGCCTACTCAGATGTCCACTCGTTTACTACTGACCAAGAGCTGCTCATCTCGAAACGGACTAGCAGATTCGGGTTCGATTACGTTGAGGGCCAGGTCCAGCTCAACCGAACCTTGATGGAAAGCCACAGGTCGTCTTCCTTCTTCTCCGCTACTGACCTTGCTCGGCTCACTAGGCTCGCCATTGATACTGGATCCGTAGCGATCTATTACATTGAGGGCGCAATGTACTATGACGATAACACCGCCACTTCCGTGGATCAGGTATATATGAAAACCACGATCCATTAACCCATTTGGCAAGTAATACAGTAATTACATTATTTTGTTGCTTCGTTCATTTTCAATGAATTATATATTATCTCTTGACCAAACTATGAGCCATGAAAAAAATAAACAAACAACCAAAAATAATTTATGAATAAAATATTTTATATTTATGTTTTTAGTAAGTTAAAAATCAATGCTAAAAATAAACTACCGTGAAAAAAATAAAAAAACAACAGCAAAATCAAGTTTTAAAATTGGTTGCGGCTGATAAGCCAGCTGAATTTGATTTTTATATGGCGTGTTTTTGTTTTCTTTTTTTACAAACGAGCGAAGCTAGCGTGCTAATCGATGATTTGAACTCAAAAAAATAACACTCAATTTTGCAGAAACTTGAGGCGCTACTGGAGGAGCTGAGCTTCGTCCGGGGCTTCGTGTTCGTCAGGGACGCTTCGTACGTGGAGTTCCTCGACCGGGTTGGCCGGGAGGAGCAGAATCTCCGTTCAGCCAGCGCCTGGGACGTGCCGCACCCATGGCTCAACCTCTTCGTCCCCAGGTCGCGCATCCTCGACTTCGACGCCGCCGTCTTCAAGGGCATCCTCCGCGACGCCAACCCCGTCGGCCTCATCCTTATGTACCCCATGAACAAGGACAAGTACGTTGAATTCGCCACCGCCATTAACGTGTCTGGAGCTCCTAGCTCAGGAGCTCGTCCAACGCACAAGGAATTTCTTTTTTATTTTTTGAACCTTTATTTTTTTAATTTTAAAAATAAATTCTTCCGAAACTTATTTTTAACGTAAACCTTTTGATCACACCAGCATGACAATGTTACCGGCGTTATTTGGTTTACACTGGTCTGGTTAGTGATTAGTGTGACAACGTTGTCCATCCGTTACAGGTGACGTTCGTCACGTTAATTAGGTGGATTGGCGTGCTTAAAATAATTAGTTTTTGAAAATAAGTTTTAGAAGGGTTATTTTTAAAATTAAAAACTAAAAAGTTAAAAGTTAAAAAAAAATCACGCACAAGCTGATCGATCGTTTTTTATAAATGCAGGTGGGACGACAGGATGACGGCGGTGACGCCCGACGAGGACGTGTTCTACGCCGTGGGGCTGCTGCGGTCGGCGGTGGCCGGCGGCGACGTGGAGCAGCTGGAGAGGGAGAACGCGGCGGTGCTGGAGCTCTGCGACCTCACCGGCGGCATCGGGTGCAGGCAGTACCTGCCGCACCACGCGTCGCGGGACGGGTGGAGGCGGCATTTCGGCGCGAAATGGGGCAGGGTCGCCGAGCTCAAGGCCCGCTACGACCCGCGGGCGATCCTGTCGCCGGGACAGGGCATCTTCCCACCGCCGCCGCCGCCGCCAACGCCGGCGGCGGCCAGCGAACCCCTTACTGCAAGTGCACAAATATCACCATCCTGAATTTTCTTGCTCCGTGTTGAATATTTTCAGACGTGTGTGCGCACGTAGAAGGATGAAGCTGAGATTCAACTAGTGATTGGTAATGTTCAGACATTCGGAGTAAATAGGATTAGTATTTTGGACCGGAGTAAATAGGATTAGTATTCGAAGGAGCGGCGAAATTTGAGGAGTTTGATTTGGTCTTTAGTCTGATTTGATTTGATTTTCCTGGAACTGTAGGAGGTTAATTTGCGAGGTGCTGAATGGTTTGGTTTGTAAAATAGTCCATATTCCTAGCTTGTGTTTGTTGTAAAATAGTAGTAGTACATACGTGCATTCATGTAAGCAGTGAAGTTGCACGCAGGTCAAATGGTTTGCTTTGAAGTTCTGCAAAGAAAATTAGAGGGATTAATTAAAATAAGCTTTGTGGTTATGCTGACTTCTTGGTTTGTTTAGTTTCAGTTGAATTATAATATATAGTTTGAGATTCTTTAATAGTTATGCAAATGCACAATATTGAATCCCTTATATTCCAGGAATATAATTTTTTTCTTTACTAGCTGTATTTCCTTAATTAAAGAATACCTTTTCGTATACTATCGGGTATATGGTATTACCGTATTTCATTAGCCCGTGTATAGGAGATATGTCTTATCCTTTACACTGACAATAGCCCCTGACTTTAATGTAAATGATTTGACTAGTATCCCCGAGCAGAGATGATAAATCCTGACCTCCACTCGATACGCTCAGGGATCTAGTTGTCCCGATCTTTCGGCGAGTTGATGATAACTATGATTTGCGAGAAACGTTGACGACCCAACTACAACTGTACGAGACGTTGTTGTGTTGCGCCTTAGCGATCGATACACCTCTTCGTGGGATGTTGATCTTGCTGGTGCAGATCAACCTTATTCCTGCAAGCAAATTGAAGAAACAAGGAAGAACAAGATAAAAGCAATCTGATATTACAAATAGGAATTGAATACACACGATAAATTGAAGTTTTGAAGACGAGTAATTAGTTGTTATAGCCAACACATATAAGTACAAGGTAAAGTAGCAATGACTAAAATTGTAATCTAACAAAACCCGAGAAACCCTGAAGGGGTACCTACCTATTTAAGCAGGTGGGAGGATGACCAAGGAGTCCCTAGGGTCGTGCTCCAACAGATTGGGGTGTACCTCACATGGGCTCCATTTGGGCCGGGGTTCCAGATGAAGTTACAATTCCATAGGCCCATTATAGGTGACGCAACACCTTATTTCTATGATTGCGGTCGATTGATATGGAATTTGGAGATAATGCTGGATCCGTTGGAAATAGGACTCTGAGAGCTTTTCATCAAGTACTCATGGGCCCAAAACGGAGCTCGTACACATATTTGACGGCCGTTTGAACTTAGCAATGTAGCAGATGACCGAATTGGACTCTATAACTTGCACAGCTTAATCTTGACATCCTTTGGTTGACCTATGATATGAGCAACGGTTGTATCAATAGTAGCCATGGTCACATCAAGAAATCCTAAGAACAATCGTTGTCATATGTCACGCCCAGAAATTCGCTAACCCGAATTCCAAGCAGAATGTGTATTAAAATCCCTGTCCAGGACCAGCCAGGGTATATAGACGACAAAGTTGACATACAGATCCACGTCTTACAAACATTGTAAAAAAATCTCTTACATAAACGCAGCGGAAAAAGGAAAACAAGCTATTCTAGTAAACTAGACACTCGTAACGTGGCAACTCCATTACACGGGGATCCTTGACGGCAAGCACAAGCCTACTCCTCCGAGTAGCCTTCATCAGACGCGTACTCCAACTCTGATGTGGGGAAAAAAATGAAGCAAGACTGAGTACTACCCACTGTACTCAACAAGTCATACCGGAAAAGGGAGTAATGATGCAAGTAATAACAAAGGAGACTGAAAGTGTTATTTGCATAAAATACGCATTTAAAGACAATAGTTGAATGCGGTAAAAACAATTAAGTTAATTAATCAAAATTGAACCATCGCTTCCCAACGTTACACCACGTTGCGACAGGCCCAAACCATCACCTAAACTACACCAGTTCTATTAGGTCAAATTATTATAGGTGTAACTAATCACGGTGAATCTGGTTGATCGCCCATAACCGCGGGCACGGCTATTCGAATAGTTTTACTCTGACCAGAGGTGTACAACTGTACCCACAAGATACAGTCCCACAACATGTTACCGTGCGCCGACATACCACTACGGTACAGCGGAAAAAAACTGTGACAGGACCCTTCGCACAACCCTTTCTAACCAAGCGCACCACACCTCAGGTTTCGCCCCCACCTTTACACCAAGGCAGGCAGCCCCCTCTCGTGCCTAGGTGAATCCGGCAGCCGATCAACAGGTAAACCCCCGCCGACCCAACTCCATCACGCCCACCCTCGCCTGGGTGCGTTAGCTAGGAAAAAGCCATAATACAAGTCCAGCCATTACCCATGCTGGCTTGTGGAAAGTACGATAATTCTTCCAGGGTTTCTCGCAAACCGGTCCTTAATTGTCATGAGCACGACCATCAAAACCATGTGCTCACAACCCACCATTATCCAGGTTTTAGTTGAACTAATTATTTAATCATTCACGATTAACCATCGTGAGCTGACATTAAATAATCAACATTAAGCAATAATGAGGCATTAGTGATCCCTTTAATGTGCTAATGTTACTAAGCAGGGCTAAACATGTTCTATCCTAGCGACTACTCAAATTACTTCCCAAGCTATCAAAGGAATAAGGTAATTGAAATATAAAGCTGAGTACAATAGGTAAATAAGCCCATAAATGACATTATAAAACAATGCAGTATTTAGAGAAAAATAAAGCATTCGTAATTTAGGTACAATATGTTCAAATGAATAAGCATGACTTGCCTTGCTCCTACGCTGGATCGACCTCGGCAACGACCTCGAAGTAAACCGGATAGTCGGAATTACCGAAATCTAAATGACAAACAAAGCACACAAGCAAACAAGCTATAAGTCTACTGAAACAGAGAACAAAACCATTTTTAATGGATTCTAGACATTTTTATGAATTTTTTGCAACTTGAATGGACTCAAACGGAGTCCGAATGAATTAGTTATGAATTTTAGAAGATTAACTGTGTTTTTACTATAAACAGAAAAGTCCTTATTCAATTATTGCGTAATAAACCCTAGGGTTGACGTCACTGACGTCAGCGGGCGACGGCGGTTCCGACAGGTGGGCCCCACCAGTCGGTGGCACTGGGATCCCGGTCCACGGTGACGCGGCAGCCACGCGGCGGCCACGCGGCATGGTGGCACGGCGACGCGGCGGCCACGCGGCGCATGCGCGGCGCCGACGCGGCAGCCACGCGGCGCACGGCGCGACGGCACGTGCGGCGCGTGTGACGGCCGACGCAGGCGGTGCGGCAGCGGCGGGATGCGGCGGTGGACGTGCGCGGGCGGCGGCGGAGCGGCGGCTGAGCGGGCGGTGCGCACGGCGGCGGCCGGGAGAGGGGAGAGGAGGAGGAGGTGGCGGCGGCGCTAGGGTTCGGGAGACGGCGCGCAAAGGGGGAAACGAGAGAGGAGATCGCAGGCGGAGACAAAATATAAAGGGGGCCCGGGCTAGGGTTCGGGAGACGGCGGCACAAAGGGGGAAACGAGAGAGGAGATCGTGGGCGGAGAAAAAAAATATAAAGAGGGCCTGGGCTAGGGTTCGGCCGGCGGGCGCAAAAACCCCGCCGGAGAATGCAGACAGCGCAGGCGGCGGCAGCCGGCCGAGTCGTAGACGGCGCGGGCGTTGGCCCTACCCGTCAGCGGCCCGGGAGGGGGAGGGAGGCGGCGCGGACTTCGGCGGCTCGGGCCGGCCCGGGAAGGGGAAGGGGCGGGGTGGCGTGGGCGGCGGTGGCTTGGGCCGGCCCGGGAGAGGGATGGAAGATGGGCCAGCGGCCCGAAAAAGAAAAAAAGGAAAAAGAATTTTCCCAGGGATTTATTTATTGCGCTTGAGGTTTTTAATTGGTTAAAATTATTTCTAGAGCTCTAAAAATTCCACTAAAAATCCTGTTAATGTATTTTAACATGGGGAACTCAAGAAAAATCCCACTATGCCATTTCCACTTTATTAAATATATTTTTAAATTGGAATTTTGCTCTAGGTTAAACAAGAAAATTTATTTGACGCGATTTTAATTCACGAATTTTAACCTGGAAAGTGAACTTCGGGGTGTGACATCATACTCGTTGAGCTCTTCTCAGTCACCCGAGAAGACATAGAGTTCGCGACAAGGCCCTTCTATTCTCATTACCCGAGAACCTGACTTGAGTTTAAATTTGGATTAAAGTCAAAAACTTTGAATTGGTATAAACAAATCAGCAAAAATCCCGACGATGATTTCTCTGTATTTCGCGAAATTCGAACCGTCGGACGTGACTTATAAATTTCATTTTTGAGATCCGTTTGGAGTCCGTTGGCCCAAACAATCATTTCACTTTCCCTTTCATGCACCTTCTCCTTGCTCTAGCGAAAAACCCTAAACCAAAAAAATCCTCCAAGCCGTCAACAACCACCATGGATCTTCCAAAATTAGCTACCAATGACGGCACTCTTGCCAAGATGCAACTGGAGGGATCATTGCCAAACGAGCCGGTGCTGGATCGCTCGGAAGGAGATACTGATCTCACGCCAGGCCTTGAGCAAATCGTTACCTTGGCCTCTTTTGTTCAATGCGGTTTTCTTCCTCCACCCTCTAAATTTCTTTCACTTCTTCTTGATTTTTATGATATTCATCTTCTTCACTTGAATCCCAATTCCACTTCTTTCCTAAGTATCTTTAATCATCTATGCAAGGCCTTCCTTGGGGGTAAAGCCCTTCATAGATTTGTTTAGATACTTTTACGAGCTTAGATGGATGGAGTCCTCTAAAATATCCAGGTGTTGCGGCTTCCGCCTTCAAGACAAGATGAAGAATAAGTACATCAATTTCAGCTGTCCCACCTCCAGGAAGTACTGGAGGGATAATTGGTTTTATCTCCACGTAGACGACACCGCTCCTTGTCTTGCCATTCCCGAAGAGCAGCCCACACACTGAAAATCATGGACTTCCAAACCTTCTCTGACTCTGGCCCTGAAGGGGTTTGTGGATAAAATCTGTGCCTTGCGACAACATGGTCTGACAAGGTACAAGATCGTACAGATTTCATTCGTCGTTGGATCTACCTCTTCAAGCTTGTGCTCATCCTGCATATGAGTACATGGGGGCAGAGGACGTGACACGTATATCGTGCTTTGGTATATAACCCGAAGTCCTTCTGATAGCTTCGAGTTCCCTGACTTGACCTGATCTTCTGTTGTTGTATTCGTCGCAGCTCTCTCCGATGGTGCTGTGGCAAAGCGCGTGCAACAGGTGGTGACAGATCCACCACCGGTCGCCGACGACATCCCAACCCCTTCAGCTCCAAGTCATCCCCTTCAGCTGTTGTGGCTGCTCTTCTCCTGATGCCTCCTCCACCGACTGGCACCCTCGTCATCCCGAGGTCATCCTTCTCTGCCGACAAGCTGTTGTGGGCTTGTCGGCTAATTGAGGCGAGTGCCCGGGACGTCTTTGTGGAGATCAAATGACTCACGAAAGTTGCATCTACCGTCGACGACCGCATCGCAGCATTAGAAACCCAGCTAAAAGAGGAGCGGGTGAACAACACCAAGTTGCGGGAGGTGGTGGCTGGGAATGAGTGACAGCGCCATGGGCTCGAGTACGAGCTGCCGGAATCGAGAGGCAATCTAGCCTCTCTACATCAAGCTCTACACGAGAACTATGAGCGTCTCGACGTGGTAGCCAAGGGATTGGGGAAGATCGTTGAGTGCCCTGCTTTTCCTGATGTGACAACGGTCATGAGGTCTCTGGGATCACTCATCACCATGCTGGAGACCGCCGCCAATGACTACGCTTGGTGATCGTACTCGAGTGATGTCGGCGTGTCTGGATCACGATCTTTGGCAGATGGGGTGCGATCCGGACTCAAGTTCGATGTGTGTCATGTCCTTGCATGCCTCAAGCTCACTCACCCCGAGATCAGCCTGGAAGAGGTGATGACCAAGGGGGGAGTCGACGGACGCTGCGACGACACCATGTCGGAGGTGGAGGATCTCGAGGATTCTATGATCCCGTTTTTTGAAAAGTAATATTTTGTTTTACCCCTTATTGTAATAAGTAAGGACAAGTATTGGGTTTGGTGCCCGATAACACTTCCCTTTTACTGTATCCTACTCAAGTCTTCTATTCCTACTGGTCCTGATTGTTTGTAGATTCTTCGAAGTCGAGAACTAGGATGTCCAGCAAGGTTGACGCTCGGTAGACTTGGTTGCCGAACCCAGCACGTCCTAGGCCTCATCAACACCAAGCGGCGGCGACTTTCCCCTAGTCACTATTACTTCTGACAATGCACTGCTCTCTTAGGAGAGTCAAGTGATGCTGTTGTGTGAGCAATGCCAACGTAAGATAGTCATAACATTGTAGCATACTGCCTTTGTACTCAGACCAAAGGGTTCTAATGATGTCATCCTTTCTAGACCTTGAAAGCTTTGTTGCAAAGATGGAAGGGAGGGCCGAGTACTGGAGGACGATGTTCGAGAAGGAAGAGTTGGAGAGGGCTGCTGACAATGCTAAGAAAGTGTAGAGGACAGAGCTTCTCAAGGGCAAGAAGATATGGATCTTGGCGCACTTAGAGACCAACTGTTCTGCTTTACAGCGGTTGTGCCAAGAGTTGCATGTGGTCCGTCCCTTCCCTGATAAGTCAATTTCCATATATCTGGGGTGGATACGAGGTACGTGCGATGAACTCGTCGGTATTGGTCAGCGGATCGATGACAACTTGAAGATGGAATGTCATGAGCCAGACGATACGCAGACAGTCATGTTCTTGCTTGCATCCGTGAATCTCATCCCCAAATGAATCTGAACTTCCTTTGGGAGTGGTTTACATGTTCTCAGAGGACAACCGCTGCCAACTAGCGCAGTCACTTGCCCCATTGGCCGAGAATGTCTTCTCCTTGATGGAATGACACTGGCCCTCCTGGTAGATGTAGAAGTATCGGTACCCTATAAAGTACTTTAAACAAGGAGTCTTTCATCTCAGGACCCCTGCCCTCTCTTATATAGGATGAGAGGGAGGGTTACAAGGAAAGTATCTAGTCGATTATAACTAAATCTCCATATTCTATCTATAAAAGATATACATGATCCTCAGGATATATATCTAATCCCGGATATCCCTTTTTCTTGGATTATAAGTAAGCTGCATGGGCTCAGGGCACTCGGCCCACCCCATGCTATGCGGCACAAAGACCCAATATGAGGTACCCGGGTACCGTATACCCTACAGTAGCCCCCAACTTTGTACTTTGTTGAGCGTCAACCAAGTGGAGAGTCAAGAACAAGATCTTCCAATGACGCATGGTTGAATAAGGCAGCCCCTAGAAGATTTGCCTCATCCAGCGAGACCAGCCAAGCCATAGAGGTAGGATCTCCTGTCGGCGGCGACAGAGCTGACCAATCGAGGAGGTGAAGAAGCCTGTCAGAGGTAGCGGAAGCAACCAGCATGGGGGCATGGTCGCCCAGTGGCGGTGTAACCAGTCGGTGTGGAGACATGGCCCCCAAACGACGGCGAAGGAGCTGGTCAGTGCAAGGATGTAGTCACCCGACGTTGGTGTAGGTAGTCGGCCTGCAGACGACCCCTCAGTCGGCGACGGAGGAGCCGGCCAGCATGGGGACGGGGTCGCCCGACGGCGCCGTAGGCAGTCAGCCTAGAGACGCAGCCCCCACTCGACGGCAAAGAAACTGGTCAGCGCGGGGACGTAGTCGCCCGGCGGTGGCGGAGGAGCCGACCAGAACAAGGACGAGGTCACCTGGCGGCGGCGTAGGCTGCGGCCTAGAGACGTAGCCCCCAGTCAGTGGCAGAGGAACCGGCCAGCATGGGAAAGTAGTCGCCTGGCGGTGGTAGGGGAGCCGGCCAGCACGAGGACGAGTTCATCCGCAGGTGGTGTAGGCAGCCGGCCAGGAGACGTTGCCCCTAGTTGGCGGCAGAGGAGCTGGCCAGCTCGGGGACGAGGTCGCCCAGCGGCGAGTGGTGACATAGGCAACCGGCCTGGAGACGTTGCTCCTAGTCGGCGACAGAGCCGAGTAAGGCAGCACTCGGGAGTGTGCCTTACACAGCGAAGTGACGCCCGAGTAAGACAGCTCGGGGGAGTGTCTCACCTAGTGGAGTGATGGCTGAGTAAGGTAGCCCTCAGGGGCATATCTCACTCAGCGGTGTGGTCCAGTCTTCAAGCGTAGGATATGGATGTATGCTCCCGAGTTCCTATTATGCACATCTTGATCTGGGCCCTGCATCATGAACACGTAAAAAGAGTAGTATATTGTATAGAAAATATCTATTCGAGAAGAATACAAGTATGTTTAAATACATGTAAATATTCGTTTCTCCTCTTATCAGGCTTAATTTTCCCGAGTAGTTGACTCCTTACGTTTAAGCACTCTGCCTCGAGCATACGATGTGGGGCGTAGCCATGCCGTATAAGTGCATAATGAGTGGCCTAGTCCTCGAGCGTACGGTGTTAGGCGTGACCTTGACCGTAGTGCACAGCAAGTGGCGTAGCCTCCTAGTGAACGATGTTAGACGTGGCCTTCACTGTGTGAGCCGTGCGAGGAAACAGAGTTTCACGAATCAGTAGGTACTTTTGCAACTGTTAAGAGAAAAAACATAATGTGCAGGATGGGCACCTATGAGGTGTAGCCCCCGACTTTCTGTTCAGTTGGGTGTCCAACTAATCAGTAAATCAAAAAAAATAAATTTCTCTAATAGAAATATCATATAAAAAACGACTTAGCTTATTCGGCTTTCCATGAGTCAGGAATAGCCATAGAGGTGATGAGACCGCTCGGCAACGTCGGAGGAGTCGATCAGCCGTGAAAGCGGCTAGAATGGGGACGTCGCCACTCAGTGACTCGGGAGCAACCGACCACGCATGCGATGAAGCCCGACGGTGGCGGCAGATGCACCTGACGTGGGGACACGGTCGCCACTCGGCGGCACTGAGATGACTGGAGTGAAGACATGGTCGCCACTTGACACCTCAGAGGTGGCCGACTGCGAAGGTCACGAAGTCCAACCGACGGCTTCGGCAGATACGGCCGGTCTGAAAACATGGTCACCAATCGGCAGCGTGGAGACGGCCGATCGCAAAGGCGCTGAAGCCCGGCAATAGCGGGTACGGCCAACCACACGGGCGAAAAAGCCCGGTAGTGGCGAGTGCGGCCAGCGTGGGGACGAAATCGCTACTCGGCGGCATAGCGGCGGCCTGACCACCACGGCATCTTCGTGCACATGCAGGTATCTGGTTGCTTGCTGTTTGTGTGCAGTGCCTTCAACATACATGCAGGCACGCATGACGAGGGTGCACCATTTGCTCGTCGACTCCTGCATCGCGACGAGGGAAAACGCATGGAACGCGCATCGCGGACCTCCGCGATGGCGGCCCTTGGCTCTCAGACCGTCGCCGCTTTCGGGAGTACATGCACACAAGACAGCAAATCAATTTGATTAATGACCAAAAATTAAGTGTGTGAATGTTGCACGTGCCATATGCATATAGATGCATCAGCCCTTGCTTGCCTGTCCATGCATATAGCCCCCGTGGTTTTGGTTGCCTTCATGCCGCGTGCATGAGCACATCTGCTGGAGATGTCCATGTGTTGTGTGTCCATGGCAATTAATCCTGCGGAGCCAAGCAAGCGCGCGACAGATGCATGCGTTTGCTCGGCCGTCCGCTCATTGTTGCTCTGCCACGTGCAGCTACTACTACAGGAAACAACATAGGTGCCGGTTCGAAAGACCACATAGATGCCGGTTTCTGGACCGGCACCAATTGATCAGTACTAATGACTCAAGTCATTGGTGTCGGTTTCTGAACCGGCAACTATGGGCACACCATAGGTGCCGGTTCGTGTAAAGAACCGGCACCTATAAAGGTCTCAGGGATGCCCTCACAAGCCCGAACCGGCATCTATAGTACCATATAGGTGCCGGTTCATGTATTAAACCGGCACGCATAATGCTATAGCAAAAAAAAAGCTTGGGTTGACATATATTGTTCATTCACATCAAACACACAGAAATCCCGTATCAGTTCACAGAAATCCCACATCAATTTACAGATATCTATAAATCGTGTTTGAGTTTAAACAACATCAGCTTATGGCTGCCTTGCTTTGGAATATAGTTGGCCATGTATGTTTTCAGTAAACAAAATATTCTTGAAGTGGTTGATAATCAGTTGAAACTCAAAGTATTATATCCACTGTAATGCATAGTGTAGCACGATATTATATTACAGTCGTGAGAAAAGTTATATGAAAAGTTTATGAATGCGTACAAATATGAAATATTATATTACAGTCGTGAGAAAAGTTCTCCATATTTTTGTTAATTGGGAGTAATATGTATTATTGAAAGGAAAATATGCGTCGCCACTAACTGTGCTATTTAATTCCGGAATACATTTTGCTACATTTTTCATCATGCAGATTAGATGGGCAGTACTGTTCATTGGATATGATTTGATCTACTCCCCCCATTTCATAATAATATAAGGTTGATCAAATTTATAGAAAACATATTAGTATTTTCAACACAAAATATACATATTATTAAAATATATGATCCAATCTTAGATTCAATAAAACTAATTTGATGTTTTAGAAGTTAGTAAATTTTTCTATAAATTTGATCAAATTTTAAAAAATGGTTATGGGTCCCACATGTATAAATGGATCAAAATTTTTACAAAATTATTTCTCAGTAGAGTAAATTTTATATTGGGCCACTATTTTTATTTAAGTTGCAACTTGGACAAGGGATAGAACTATATTTTCACTTTTCACTATTTTCCATGCAGTGTAAGAAATTTATTTTGTTTTGAGCCCATAACTGCATGCATTTTCACAGTAAAAGGAATGAATGAAAACTAAAAAAACCAAGCATGTACAACATGCAAAGTTTGAGGCTTAATTATACTACAATTAGTACTGTATCTTGCTTGTGCACCTAACCCAACTAGCTGTGCATATCCTATTGTTAAGTTTTTATATATAGACCAGCACTTGTTTTGGCATGATGTAAAAAAATTAAAAACTAGTACTAGGATGTGCAATTACTAAATGTGTTAAGGAAATAAGACTGATCATATCCTTATATACGCTATGAAG
The DNA here is from genome assembly GCA_008326285.1 of Oryza officinalis. Classification (NCBI taxonomy): domain Eukaryota; kingdom Viridiplantae; phylum Streptophyta; class Magnoliopsida; order Poales; family Poaceae; genus Oryza; species Oryza officinalis. The sequence continues at coordinate 36,721,446 of BDMV01000006.1, read as the reverse complement.
TCAAGTAGCAACCATAATATATAACCTGAAGCCTCGAGTAGAGAGCATAGAAGATATTGCTGGGACTCAACGTGCCAGTCAACTTCAGCCTGAGACGTGCCCGTCAAACCACACAAAGGCGGCGACCAGATGTGTTACACATCTCAGGAAACTTGACAAAAATTCGCTTGAACTCTACAACATCTCAAATGCTCTAAACTCGTACTCATATGAAAATTTTAGTTACACATGCTCACCTATTGCTTACAGAGACAACAATGATGATGCCTCCCTCATCTATGCCACATCTAGTCAGTGAGATCACCTGTTGCTGTTAGGGATAAAAATATTAAATAGAGAAAATTTAATACATGGTTAGATATATGTGTCAACAAATAATAGATAAACATTAACAAATAGAGAAACTTAATGCATGTTCATGTCATTAAGAAAACCACGTCAATCCAAATAACTAATCTACAAGATACTTAGAAAATGTTTGAAAGGTATGGCCCACTAGTTCTAGGTCTTTGTGTGCTTTGTCGTTGATCGGCTATCTAAAGCGTCACTAGGGCCACCAGCCTCAATGAAACCCACTAGCCCAGCAGGAGCCTTTGAAATGTTGTACGTGCCGTTTGACGAGATGATATGGTCGAAGATGAATCCACATAGCTGTTCAGTGAGGCCCAAACAAATATGTGGCAGCAATTTACTTGTCGGGAGCTTTAATTTCCGCAAATGGAAGGATTAAAGATGTGGAAAGGTACTATGTGTTTAGAAAAATGGATTTATGTCTTAAGAGACATGACGAACCTCAGCATCCGTAATGTTCCAGTTGCCGTCCTCCATGAAAACCCACATAAATCTCATCAGGTAGAACCCACATGTGCTCGTGCCCGGATCCTGACGTGAGCAATAAGGGTGGCACCAAACTCGGAATTTATTTGCACATGGAGTGTGTCGAATACACTTCTTCTTATACTTCACAAGTGCCTTATCTAGGATATCAATGAGGGATTGGTAGTTGGCTTGCGGTTTCCTCATTGAATCCATGACGACAATCTTCGAATCGTTTAAATGGATCGCAATAAGAATCTAGTGAGGCCTACATACAAGGGAAGAGAACAATTAACATCTTAAAGTACAACGATGGGAGGTACAACGATAATGCCACACTTACTTAAAGTGGTAGGGCAAAAGGATGGTATTCATGTCCTGCAGCTTGACAAAGGATGTGTAAAGGTAGTTCAGCACTTCTTGGGAGGACCATTCGCCTGCCTCAATATTACAGGAATTGACTATTTGTGGATCGAGGAATCCTAGCTTGTTATGGGTCGCTCTACATTCAAGCGCCCCCATTCTACATAAGGGGAAAAATTAGACACGCAACGAGGATATTTACTTAGAAAAAATGGCAAGAGGTCGAGTATACTTACAATGCCCATAACTGAATTACCGATAAGTCTAGCTCCCTCAGATTGTATAGATGAAATAGTTCTCTAAATGGGACCCAAACTATACCATCACAGTGATGAAAGTCCTCATCCCTGTAAAAGACGGGGAACATCTCTTTACCATCTTTGGCCATCTGTAAGTACCACTCTTCTACCCTTCTCATTTGAGTACATTTGCCAACGACGTGGCGATATTCGTCGGTAGTCAAAGAATGACCAAGCTTGAACTGAGCTGCCAATGGGGCCATCTCAATATTATCCACATCATCCAAACTTTTCAGCCCTGCCTCTTTTAGAAAGGCTTGCATAGTCTTGCTGGCCTCATCTTTCTCGAATTCTTTCTTGGAAAAATCTTGCAATCCCTTTTTCCTGATCGTGCGTTGGAAGTCCATAATAGGTTGCTTTCGGGCAGGTGGCCTTGCCATGCGAATGAAGTGATCCTGTACTTCAACTGGCACTTTCAAAGATGGCTCCGACCTGTTAGGCAATGGCGTCTTCTTGGTCTTCTTCAGAGATGGTGGTTCAGACATATGGGAAGCTTTACAGAGGCGCCCCCTCTTTCTCGGCAGGTCTAAAGAAGCTAGGCTCTGATGTGCTGGCTCTTGAGGAGATGGGCTCTTACGTTGTGCCGGTGAAGACGACGGACTCTTATGTGGCAATGGTGGTGGAGTAGGCATCCTTTGAGGGGAGGGAGGAGGTCCTTCAGAGCTAGACCCGCCATCGCTTGGCTCGTCATCACCATCTCCTGAAGGGAAGATAATGAAACGCTTGCGCCACAGGATTATGTTGTGGACGGCTTCTCCAAGAGTGTTCACCCCCTCCTCAGGAGCAAAATCAAGCTGCACTGCCCTGTATCTCCTCGACACGTCCTCCACTTCAACCCTTGAGTAGCCACTTGGTATCGGCTTACCGTGTATCCTTCCTCCCTCCGTTACGGGATGTGCCATAGCGCATGCCACCTCTTGAATGATGTTTTGAAGTGGCACATGTAGCCTGCATGCAGTACGTACAGTGATGTCGTCTACGGGGTAATGAACCGTGTCCGGTTCTTGAGGAACCTCAGTTGAAGCGCAGCTGCTTTTCTTCCCACCTGGACTGGTTACATGGTCAGCTCCATCCTGACTTTCAAGCCTCGCCATTACCAGTGCCATTTGTTCCTTCAATTGCCTTATCTCTTCCGATTGGTCTCTGGAATTTTTATTGCTCCGAGACTGGTACCTATATCTGTCTTCAGGAAAACCTTCCCTCCATGGAACTAGGCCTATTCCTCTTGTGCGTCCTGGGTGCTCAGGGTTCTGCAATGCAAGTGTAAGCTCATCTCTCTCCCTGCTCTCAAGAAGAAAAGAACCTTCTAAGGACTTTTGATGAGCATCGTGGTGCCTCTGGGACACTTCTTGCTCTCGAGGACCCTTGTGTACCAACTCGCCTGTATCCGAGAGCGTTGAACCTCGGGCGTATTGGTAATTCTTTCCCCGTTGACACCAGTTCTTCGTCTCGATCTCGATTCCCTTTTGCAGCAGCTCATCTTCCCGGAGTTGCCATTTGCCTATGTTCTTAGCATATCCACTAGGGCCGAGACGGTGAGGGTATCGGTTTTTAGCTGCATTAGCTTGGTTCCTTTCGCTAATCTCCTTTGCCTCATCTGATGTTCTATAGGCCACAAAGTTATCCCAGAAAAGACGACACCTTTGATAATTGGTATCTTCAAAATTTGGTGTCAGGCCCTTCTTGACAAACTTTCTGTTAAGGTCCGTCTTCCACTTCTTGAAGCTGATGGACATCTTCTTAAGAGCCCCGTACTTTGTGAGTTCTTCTGAACCCTCGGGAAACTAGAATGTCCGCTTTAACTTTTCCCAAGCAAGTTCCTTGTCTCTGTCTGGTACCGTCCACTCCAATTCATCTCTATCACTGCTCTTCCAGTGCCGGTACTTGATGGGGATGTCATCCTTCACGATGACACCTATAGCATTGTCATATGGGGTGAGTGCCGATTCTGGAGCTATAGGGGTCCCATCTGTAGCTAACTCTGTGATTTTGTATAGACCTGAGGGCATCCTAGTTGGACCTCTAGCCTTTCTTCTTACCGATGAGGTTGAAGTATTCGCAGAGTTATCAGGGTTATCACCGGGCTGATTCAAGTTTAAAAAACCACTTGGGCTACCATTACCAACGTTGCCTTCTCCAGAATTTACAGGCCTACTGTTATCTTGTTCTCCTGACATTTCGTTTTGTAGACCTAGGCTAGAACTATTCCTACATAGATTGAAGGAAATCAGTGTGCGAACTTATAGTAATCAATTAATCCAATTTGGTATATATGCTCAGCCAAATGAAATAATATGTCAAAGTATATGGAATAACATGAGTTGGTGAGGGCTAGATATACTGATGTTTACCTGAGCAATCTTAACTAAGCGTATGACGTCCACAACTTTTGGTGCCGTTGAATGAAATAACTGAACAGTTATATTATAAGAAATTTGTCAGGAAAATGAAGCAAGCAAATACTGAACTAAGGAGTACAGTTGTGTAGGTCTAAACAACTATGTGATGTACCTCCTCAACTAAGCAAATACTGTCTTGCTGTCTTTCCAGTCCGATCGAATCTGTCTTTCTTGCTGGGATGCTTCTTGGACTGAGTTTGGAACAATACCAGATCAGCTGCTGCGGTTTTGACAAAAATTAAAGTTCAGAGAGTGAAATCGATAAGGTTGATTAAAGTTCAGAGAGTGTAATTAATTAATTAAGCTCTTGTTTAATTAATTAATTACTCACTCACATGATCTTTGACCTACATTGACAGCCTATTGGAAAGATCCATGGATAGATGGATGAATCATGCATTGTGATCAGTGATGATGACAACATCACCAAGTTTGACTTGGGAGGCTGGCTACCTACTTCCTCCGTTTCTAAATCTAAGCATTTTAAAGTTATTTAGTAGGTTAGAGAAAAAGAATTCCTTTTAGTAACTTCACTAATCAAATTTTGAATTGTTTGGATACACCAAAAATGATTGGATTACCATGTATTGAAATCCCTGTTCCAAAATTACTTATATTATATACAACATTTAAATTCTAGAAATATTTATATTTGATAAAAAAGAGAGAATAGCTAGCTGCGTTATCAAAGAGCAAGTAGGAGTGGAGAGGAGGCATGCAGTGGTAGTACACCTAGCTAGTACTACTACTACCACCCAGCAAAAGTGAAATATGAAAATATGAAATATAAGTATACATATCCATCAATTGCACAAGTTGGTTAATTTCTTCTTAAGCCTAAGCCTACTGGAGGAGCATATTTTTCTCTTTCTGCCTTTGAAAGGCCTCTAATCCCATCTAAAGCATAATATTATACAAAGCGGGCTGATGGAACTTGGAGGCATACAAATCATAAATTTAACTGCATCAAAATAAGCCTAGATTCAAAATCACATCAAGATACAACATTAAGAAAGTTGTATCGTGATTTTCCATAATGAGGCTATTCCCCTAGTTCATGGTAAACTGTATGGATAATTAATCATGGCAAGCAAATTATATGCACCAAGCTACAAAGAGATTGATTCATGTGGTGTGGCAAGAAAATTGAGATGTAAACCATGGAATCTAGTTTCAACATCCAAGACACATGTATTGAACACCTTGCATGACTGCTAGAGAGCATTGATTCGTACAATATAACCAATCACACATGTCATTGAATTCATGATTTGACTAAAGATTATTTTAAGTACATTTTGAGATCTGCATGGTGACCTTCAAGTTTAGCAATTGGAAAACATGCAAACAAAAGCTGTTACTATATTTAGTACTCCAAATTGCCTCAAAGCAGGAGCTACAAAGAATGATGACACTGCTATGTCAAAGTCTTAAAGTACCAAATGTGCCATGAAAATATCGACACAATCATATAATTCACACAGACAAAATCAATGGTTTAGTATATCTGTTCAAAAGTCAAATTAATGTATTTGTAGAACAATAGAGCATAACTCTTCACGCTCAATGAAACCAATTTTCTTCAAATCATATAATCTGAATGAAGCTGGTACAATAATTTAACCCAAAACAAAATTAATGGTTGATATATAACAAGTGAATAAGTTATATGAAATAGAGCAAGAGATAAAATTTACAGGTGATGGAGGAGGACGGGGATGGTGATGGAGGGCGCAGGCGGGCGGGCGAGGGGACCGCGGATCCGAAAGGAGGACGACGGTGCTGGAGGAGAGCAGCGGCGACGATGGAGGACGGCGGCGCTTGAGGAGGGCAGCGGCAGCGGTGGAGGAGGACGGGGATGGTGATGGAGGGCGCAGGGGGGCGGGCGAGGGGACCGCGGATTCGGAAGGACGACGACGGTGGATGGCGGCGACGGTAGATCCAGGCAGGGGGAGGACCGACGGTGGTGCAGGAGGGGCACGACGGTGGACGACGACGACTGGCGGCGCGCGGCGGCTGGTAGAGCGATGGCGTCGGCAGGCTTGTTTGGGGGAAATGGCGTCGGTAGGCTGGTTGGGGAAATGGCGATGGCAGTATATATAAAAGCCACATAGGTGTCGCTTCGTATTTACAACCGGTACCTATTGTGATTAAAAGTGCCGGTTTTCAATTGGAACCGGTACCTTTTGTTTCAAATAGGTACCGGTTCTTATTTAAAACCGGCACCTTTTACCACAATAGGTACCAGTTGTAAACCGGCACCTATGTGGCATTCTGGGGGGGGATATAACTGGACAGATTCAGTTATAAGAAAAATCTATGGTGGATCAGAAGGAGTACTGCAATTGGTACTTCTGAAATAGCAAGTCTTCTGAAACCTCAATTTTTGAATGGTTAGTAATCAATTGTTGAAACCTCAAGTCTTCTGAAACATTGCACAACAGTCTTCTGAAACAGCAAGTTAGTAATCAATTTTTGATTGTTATATTATAGGATAGAAGGAGTACTGCAATGTTTTAGAAACTGCAAAAAGCGACTAGAGAGAGATCGACAAGGTTCTACCTAACCAGGTTGTGCTGCCGCAAAACCGTCGTAGCTGTAACCGAGGTGGATGGTAGCAGCAAGGTCCTCGCTGACAATAACAGTAACGTATATTTGTATAAAACGTAGCTGCAATCATTTTCAAAAACAAAATATAAAACTTCTACACCTAAAGATTAAGTTCCCTTAGTGGTGACAATAACAGTAGCGTATATAATGTATAAAAGTCATACCAAGTGACATGTATGATCCAAAATTACACATTCATGTTTGTTACAATAAAATTCAAACATGCAGGTCTATCACATTTACTCCTTCTTCATGGTCGCTACGAACATATGGTGCTTCTTCCTCGTCTTCGTCTTCCTGACTTTCTTCACCTCCTTCTACATCTGTTGCAAACGGTGGTAGCTCGTCGATTTGATCGTAGCCTTCCTCATCAATGATATTCTCAACTCCGACAATGCTTCGCTTTCCATGGAGAACCACGTGGCGATCGATCAACGAAGAAGGGTCTTTGACATAGAAAACTTGTGTTACGGATTTTGTGAGCACAAATGGTTCATCTTGATAACCCACATTGTTTAAGTCCACGATGAACATTTCGTACTCGTCAATCCTCAAACCACTTGGAATTTTGACCCATTGACACTAGAAAAGTGGTACCTTCAGCGGTCCATATTCAAGCTCCCAGATTACCTCTATATAACCATGGTACGTTTGTCCTACACCATTACTGTCGAAGACGTATATGCGGACACCACTGTTTTGATACGAGCTCTTGGCATCCTGGATTCTCGTGTAAAATGTATAGCCATTAATGTCATACCCTTGGAATGAATGAATTGTGCTCGCAGGTCCCCGAGACAAAACATACAGCTGGTCACTATCAGTATTCATAGCAATGATATGCTTCTGTAACCAATCGCTAAAATTCAACCTATGCTGCTTAGCTATCCATGCCTCTGATTTGCTTGGGTTCTTGCTGTAGAGTGTGTTATAATGCATGTCGACAAATGGAGCCACCAAGGCCGACTGCTGGAGCACTGCGAAATGTGCCTGCCGTAATGTTTCTAGGCTAGGAGCGAAAATTGCCTTATGCCCTAGTGTCCCTTTCCCTAGTAGCCTGCCCTCATGTCTAGACATCGGCCCACCAATGGGATGCAAATCCATATAGTCGATACAAAACTCAACCACCTCCTCTGTTGCATAACCCTCTACGATACTGCCTTCTGGTCGAGCTCTATTATGCACATACTTCTTTATGATCCCCATGAACCTCTCGAAAGCCCACATGTTATGCAGATACACTAGGCCGAGAATCTTTATCTCTTTCACGATATGTGACACGAGGTGAACCATTATATCAAAAAATGATAGTGGAAAACACATCTCGAGCTGGCAAAGGGTAATGATTATATCTGCTTGGAGCTTGTCTAGCGTGCTTGGATCGATCACCTTCTGATATATAGCATTGAAGAATGAGCACAACTTTATGATTGGGTTTCGAACCTTATCTGGCAAAATGCCTCTAATAGCAACAGGAAGAAGTTGTGTCATCAGCACGTGGCAATCTTGTGACTTCATGCCTACTAATTTCTTCTCTTTTATGTTGACAAGTCTTTTAATGTTCGCAGAGTAACCAGAAGGGACTCGGACACCCTGCAGGCACTCCAACAGGCTTATTTTCTCTGCGGCACTAAGGGTGTAGCACGCTGGAGGGAGATAGTGGCGACCATTGGGACGTTCTTGAGGATGTAGCTCGGGCCTGATGTTCATGTCTGCGAGGTCTCTCCGGGCTTTCAACGTGTCCTTTTTCTTGCCGGGTATGTTTAGCAGGAGTCCCATCAAACTCTCGCACACATTCTTCTCAACATGCATCACGTCAATTGCGTGACGGACATCCAAATCTTTCCAATATGGTAGTTCCCAAAAGATAGATTTCTTCTTCCAAAGAGGTTTCTCAGCACCCTTGCTCGTTGCGCTTCGATTGCCTTGCCCCTTACCAAATATACATTCAATATCTTGTACCTCTTCAAAAATCTCTTTGCCGGTACGGTGTGTTGGAGCTGTACCCTCCTCCACCGTGCCATCGAAATCTCTTGTATTGCTACGGTACTAGTGGTCGGTTGGAAGAAACCTCCGATGGCGCATGTACACAGTCTTTCCGGAGTACTTCAGCCACCTGCTCGCTGTATCCCGCATGCACTGCACACATGCACAACCACCTTTCACTGTTTGCCCGAATGTGTTACCAGCTGCAGGGTAATCTTGGATGGTAACGAACAACATTGCCCTTAAGGTGAAGTACTCTCTTTTGTACGCATCCCACATCTGCACACCCCGGTCCCATAGAAACTTAAGATCATCCACTAATGACCTGAAGTAGACATCAATATCGTTGCTAGGTTGCTTGGGCCATTGGATTAGAAGTGGCATCATAATATACTTACGCTTCATGCACAACCATGAAAGAAGGTTGTAGATAACAAGTGCCACTGGCCACGTGCTATGCCGACTGCTCATGTCACCGAATGGATTCATCCCGTCCGTGCTCAGCCCAAATCTTATATTCCTAATCTCCTGCGCGAAATGCTTTTTGTACTTTCTATCTATCTTTCTCCATTGAGATCCATCGGCAGGGTGTCTTATCATTCCATCCTTCTTACGCTCTTCGTGGTGCCAATGCATCATCTTTGTATGTTTTTTGTTTGCATACATGCGTTCAATCCGAGGGATTATAGGAAAATACCACGCAACTTTAACGGACACTTTTCTCTTCTTTAGGACTGGGCCACCACTGTCATCATCAACATCATTATCATCGTTAACTCCACCCTTATACCGCGGTGCTCCGCAAACTGGACATGTATCCAAGTCTGCATAGTCACCTCGATATAGGATACAGTCATTTCGACATGCGTGAATTTTCTGCACTTTCAGTCCGAGTGGGCAAACAACCTTCTTCGCTCAGTATGTTGTTTCTGGCAGCACATGACCCGCTGGAAGGAGGTCTCCAATCAGCTGTAGAAGCGCTGTGAAGCTCTTGTCACTCCAACCGTTGGTTGATTTCATCTGCAGCAATGAGAGGACGACGTGTAACTTGGTGTGCTGCTCATTGCATCCTGGATAAAGCGGGGTTTTTGAGTCCTCCACCATGCCCTTGAACTTCTCGTATTGCTTGTCATCGTCGTAGGCTGTCTCCCCATCGCGTAACATCTGATCTAAACCATCTGATTCGTCACTATCATATCCACCTCCGTCAGCAGGCAACTCCACATTGTCTCCGTCCATTACATCCGGATTCTCATCTTCACCATGATTGTCCTGACATGTGTAATTAGGCATAAAACCCTTGTTAGGAGATGCTCATGAACTTGTTTTGCAGGAAACTGTCTCTCATTCCTGCAATTAGCGCATGGACAACACAAGTGTTCCGTCGTGTTCAATGATCTGGATCTCGTGGCTGCGATCACAAAGTTGGTTACTCTCCTGGCATATTCCAAGGTACCGCGCTCCGGAACGTTCATCCCTCCTTCATCCATCGCTCCTACAAAAATTCTTAAATTAACCACTAACATACATATATCATTCTCTATATCTATTGAAATTCTGATATATGTTAATAACAGTTACATTACTCATTGATGATTAATCTCTAAATTACTCCAATATTTAGGCTGAGTTTGTTCCTATGTCTTCCCAACTCAACCCTCCTTTTTTTCCATGTGCACACTTTTCAAACTACTAAACGGTGTATTTTTTTCGCAAAAAGTTTCTATACAAAAGTTGCTTAAAAAATCAAATTAGTCCATTTTTGAAAAAAAATAGCTAATACTTAATTAATCACGCGTTAATGGACCGTTCTGTTTTCCGTGCTCACTGTTGGTTTTGGGAAGACACTCCAACGAACAAAGAGTCATCATACTTTCTCATGCTTCTCATTCAACAAAACAAATTGCAAAAAATAACTTGACAAATATTAGTGCGAATTACATATCGAATCAACATATACTAACCTTTACGCATGCAAACACATAAATCTCTCGATATTTTTTAAATATTTGGGCAAAACCTCCTCCCCCCGTTTGGATGAGCTGAAGAGAAGCCTCAAAATCGTGAGAATGCAGTGAACGAGGGGTATATATAGACTTGGGGGATATAGGTGTCGGTTCATGTTATGAACCGGCACCTATTTAGTTTCCTTCCGTCGGAAGCCACCACATAGGTGCCGGTTATTATTAAAAACTGGCACCTATATGATAGGTGCCGGTTTATTACAATAAAGGGGCACCTTTTTGGCCATCACATAGGTGCTGGTTCTTATTACGAAGCGGCACCTATGTTATAGGTGCCGGTTTGTAAATAAGGCCGGCACCTTTTTTGTGCTCATAGGTGTCGGTTTTTCTTACAAACCGGCACCAATGAGCTTCTCCCAACCAACTGGCACCTATATGACCTTATAGGTGCCGGTTCATGGAAAAATAGGCGTGAATTGTCTTTTAGGTGCCGGTTCTAGCAAATCCGGCACCTATGTGGCCGGTACCTATGAAGGTTTTTGTAGTAGTGAGCCGATCATGCATGCGCAATGCTGAAGAGATCGCTCGAGCAAGTCGGCTAGGGCTGAAATTGGGTGCTTGGCCTCGGTTTTCCAGCAAGCGGCTCATGATCAATTGCCGTCGGTACATGCGAACACAGAAAAGCAATCATGCATATCAATCTATCATTAGAAAATAATCTAATGATAATAGATTGGAACAACAAACTGGTGAAGTCGGAGATTGAGGCCATCTCCTCCTGGTGATTCATCTAGCGCCTCCCTACCTGGCACGCCAATAAACAGCAGACTTCTTTGTTAGTGCGTTTATTGGCTGAAGTCGAAGATCGGGCTGCTTTAGGCCTTCTGTCGACGGATTGGGATTTCGACACCTCGTTCTTGGTATGAACTGGAGAAACAGCCATTTGGGGAAATGTATTTGCTCATGCTGTTGTCATGGCCTCGTGCTCAGCACGTGCTAAGGGGGGCGAGATCGGGATGGCGACGAAGACTAGGAAGACGATGGAACCGACTTGGATCATGGTGAAGGCTAGCTGGGTTGGATCTCCTAGGCCAAGTTGGTCATAGAAGCCCTCATCGGAAAATCCCGCTCTTGAATTCATCTCGTTGAAACCTTTTAGCACCAAGCAGCCTATCTGGCGCGCCACTATCGATGGATTATACGCCGACCACAGTATTTGTAGAGTATGGGGATTGTTTGTCACGTCCTGATAAATTCATCCCATGTTAAAAATTGTTCGTTAAAAGGAATAATAGAATTAATTAAAAATCTAAAAAAAATCTCGAACACTAAAATACGTCCAAGAAAAATTCAAATGTTGCCCGGAGAATTTTTCTTAAATTCTCCTTGGTCTAAAAGGAGCCCTCAATTTTTACGAGAATTTTTAGAGCAGAAGAAATAATTTTAATGCAACAATAACCAATTTCAGAGTTAATTAAAATGAAAAATATAAAAAAAAACCCTCTCCCTCTCCTTGGGCCGCTTCTGGCCCATCCCTCCTCCCTCTCCATCTCTCGGCTTGGCCCAGCCGGCCCCTCTTTTCCTTCCCCTTCTCCCTCCAGCTTGGGCCGGCCTACTTTCCTTTCCTCCCTCTCCCTCGGACAAACTCCGTTTTCCCTCCCCTTGGCCCAGGCCGGCCTGCCCTCCTCCCCACTGCAGCCTAGCCGGCCCAGGAGGGAAGACACCGTCGTCTTCTTCCTCCAACAGCCGAACCGCCGCCTGTTCCTCTCTCTCCGTGAACAGAAGCGCCGCCCCTCCACTTGATCTCCCTTCCCGGTTGATTCCTCCCCAATTAAAGTGCAAAAATGGGTTCCTCTCCTCTCCCTCATCAATTCCCCCAAGTTTTCCCCATCTAATTCGGATTTATTTCGTCGAATTTACTCTCCGTTGAATCGTCGCCATGGATGGCTGGCTAGTGACCTCCCCGGCTATTCTCCTCCTCTCCTCGGTCGTTCCCCTCCACCTCCCGGCCTATAAATGGCTGGCAACCTCCTCCTGTCCCTCCCCGTGGTATTACCCAAGCCCTTTTGCTCTCTCTTCATCTCCCTGTGCGGCCTCCTCTCTCCACCTCGCCGGCTGCCTGCAGCCGCCTGTGCCGTCTCGCCCGAGCGCCGGCCGGTCGTGCCGTCACCTCCCTCGGCCTTGCAGCCACCTCCCCTTCCCTGGCCAAACCTCTGTTTTGCCCAAAAGCCACTGAAAGCTCATCCTCACCAGCGAACAGTGGAGAACATTGTCGTCATCGTCGTCGCCCTTGTCCTTCGGCAGCCCCTCCCTCCTTGCCGGAGTGTCATCCCGCTGCGTCGCCACCGCCGTCGGTACCGCAGCGGCGTGCTTCACGCCAGCCTCACCGTCATTCGGCCACTACCGGTTGTCGTCGTCGTTCGCTAGTCGTTCCCGATCGTTCTAGCCGTTGGCCCTCCCTTCGTCAAGCCGAAGCCGTCCTCATCGTCAAGGTCGTCCCCGTCGTCGTCGTCAAGTCCGCAGCGCCAAGGTTGTCCTCGGCTCATCGCTCGTCGTCTTCGTCCTCGGCACTTCGTCGTCAGGCTCGTCCTCGCCTTCGCGCAAGGGTCGCCGCCGAAGCCGTCTCCCCGTTCGTCGCTGCCCGTTTCCTCCATTCGTCATCGGTAGTCGTCGTCGTCCCCTCGCCTCGTCGCGTTGTGGTAAGGTCCCCTCCCTCGCTGCCCCTTCCTCGAAGCCCCGTGTTGTGGCCCTCGTGCCCGTCGTGCCGTTGTCGGTCCCGGTCTCGTCCACCGGTGTCGGTAGTCGTTCGTTCGGTCTTCGTGTGCACTTGTGGTGGTCCTTTTCGTCTGCCCATTTAGCCGCCTCGTGATTGCCCACGTGTGCAGCCCGTGTGGCATTCGTGTGAGTCTCCGCTTATCGGCCACTTGTTTCGGTTGACACGCATAGTCTCACTCCATCCTTCCTGTGGATCGTCTCTGTAAACCTGATCCACGGTGAACTAGCCATCTGACTCGTGGGTCCCGGCTGCCAGTCGCTCGATCCTTTCCCCTCCTCGAGCGATATTGCATTACACATAATTTAATGGTATAATATAATAATTAAACAACTCAGAAATATCCACTTTAATTGCACCTAAATTTCGGATGGTCGTTTCTCGGCCATACGAGCTCCAAATTGCCCCATTCAAATTGTTTAGTTTTTGTTATAACTTTAAGAACCCGTGTTTGTTGTTTTTATGTATTGTTCTTATTTCTTTCATAGAGCTGTAGATTTGTTTTGTTTGTTCGTGTAGTTGCTCTCGTTTTGGTGGTTCTCGTGGTGCAGTTTGAGTTCGCCACTGAAGCTTCAGAAGCCTCCCTTTTCCTCTGAGCAAGGCAAGTCACGCTCTCCTTGAGCATATTGAATCCCAGTTTGCAAAAAGTATTTTAATTTAAATTATTGCATTCGCTTTACTAAATTTACCACGTTATAACTGTTTTATTTAGCCTTTCCTACAGTCCTTGTTATAGCCTTATTATTTGTTATTGTGTAATTACCTTTGACAACCCTAGGTAACAAAAACCAGCTAGTAAGAACTCTATATGTGGTGCTTACTAGATATTTTAGGATTATGCTTAGCCCTGCTTAAATAGAAACATTTAGTTGTTTTATAATATCTAGACTTTGGGAATGTCACTATAATCTTATTTATTGATGGATTAGAGGCTTGTTGGCCTGGACATGTTGGAAACCCCTTTCAAAATTCCCAAATTTGTTTTTGGCTGGGCTCGAGGTGCATGGTTTTGTTAGTCGCACCTCAGCCGACATAAGGACCGGTCTTCGGGGCACGATTGCAAAGCATATTCCGTACTACCACATGTCTAATGGGTAAGGCTTAACGTATCGGTTAGTGTGGTCATGAACATGGAAGACACAGATAGGGATGGATGAAGCCCTTGGTGGGGTCGACGTCTCTGGCAGTACGCCCGGGGGCATAGACTGTCCGCTCGACCCAGGGCACCTGGCGGGGGAAGTCTATGTCGGTATTCCTTGTTTAGGACAGTACTAGACGGTGGGTTATGTCACGGTTTCCGCCCATATGCCGTGGTGGCATGTGGCACGTGGTGACACGTGAGAAAAACGTGTCTTGTGGGTAAAGATGTACACCTCTGGCCAGAGTACAAACTATTCGAATAGCCGCGCCCTCGGTTATGGGCAAGCGGAGCAATGACCCAAAGTTAGAGGTTTTATTCTGATGAACTAGAATAATTGGATTGATTATCTGTGGGCCTGGTTTAAGGCAAGATCGCGTTGGTGCGCGGTTTGATAATAATTTGACTAGAGATAAGCCGTGGTTTGATTAAAATGCCTTTAAATGATTAAATGTTTTGAAATGCTTATTTACCGCAAAATGACCCTTATAATTGAATCCTTGTACTCCCTTGCATTAAGTGCATTTTCCGGTGTGGCTTGCTGAGTACGGTGGTTGTACTCATCCTTGCTCAATCTTTCCCCCTCCAGTCAGTGAAGCTCTTGAAGAAGAAGTCTTAGGTGGAGCCGTAGGCCCGCTAGTTCGCTACTGTTTTTCTTTTGTTGTCAGGCCTTATGTGCCTTTGTAATAATGTAAATATTATCATGATAATTAATAAAGATGTGTGTTTTGTATCAAGTTTGTGTGGTGTACCTCGGCTTTTCCTGGGACGGGGATTAATACACTAGCGTTCGGGAAAGGTATTTTCCGGGCGTGACATCGTTGGAACCAGGGTATACGCCAGAATAGATCAAGCAGACAAGGGACAAGAGTTTATACTGGTTCGAGCCCTTAAGATGAGTAATAACTCTGCTCCAGTTTATATCTGTTATGGACTAAAATATCACTCAAAGTACAATGGAAAACAGAATAATTGGATGGATCTGTCGACTAGAAACTAGAACGGCCCAACGAAATCTATTCGGTGAATACAACACTGACTTCCTCCGGATTGCTTCTGGGCGCTCCAGATTGCTTCCGGGCGTGGCTTTGGCTATGACTTGTAACTCGATGCCCTCCTTGAACACAGGGGCCTTGTATATATAGCAGAGATTATCTTCTTCTCCAAGTAGAATTCGAGAAGATAAAATAGGATACAGACCTAAGAAAATCTTATCTTCCGCGATTAGGGCTCTGACACCTTCTATTCCGAGAAGATAATTTCTTTCTTTACTAGCCGTATTTTCTTAATTAAAGGATACCTTCTCGTATACTATCGGGTATATGGTATTACCGTATTTCATTAACCTGTGTATAGGAGGTATGCCATATCGTTGACACTGACAGTATGTATGTCCTTTTTTACAGGTTTGACAAAATTAAGATGTAGTGATTTTACTGTTTTTCCCTTCTTTCTTAGTCGATCTCTGTATTCGTGTATCCCCTCGGCTTCGACACACTCCTGTCTCTGCCATCAAAATGGAGTATTATCAAAGTGGTACTTTGGACCATGTCTCACAGCGGTGAAGCCAAGAAAAATGGCAGCTGGGGTCGAGGCTCACACTACTAAGTGCTAATTTATAGGGTCCGATAATATAATACCATGCATAATATCAAGTTCATAATATAGAAGTGCATATTGTGACAAAATAAGGTTTCCTAAGAGTAGTTACCTCTTACAGTTTCCCTCTACGATTACGATCCTCCATTTTATGAAAGCGAACTATTACATCTTCGATTGGAATTGTAGATAGAAGTCCCGGTTCCACGAAGCATATGATACAATCATTCATAAATCCATCTCCAATACGATTTCTCAGTATTGTCTTCACAATTTTCATTGCTGAAAAGCACCTCTCCACCGATGCAGTGGCGATAGGAAGAACCAGTACTAGCTTGAGAAGCCAATAAACCAAGGGAAAAGCCAAATGTTTATTTGTACCC
The DNA here is from genome assembly GCA_008326285.1 of Oryza officinalis. NCBI lineage: Eukaryota > Viridiplantae > Streptophyta > Magnoliopsida > Poales > Poaceae > Oryza > Oryza officinalis. The sequence goes on along the minus strand of BDMV01000006.1, from coordinate 36,705,116 downwards.
ACCATCAACCTAGCAAGCTCAGAAATAGTGTTCAAGTCGGCAAATCTTTCATCAGCTCGTATATTGTCAATGTAAAAATTAAGCTCTCTACCAAGATCTTTAAGTTGATTTGAGTTGAAATCATCAGGATATGACTTAGCCAACTCCATTAGACTCTCAGATTTGAATGCCTCAAAAGAATTCTTGGGACTGAAAGCAGCGATATTTGTGAGCAACTGAGAGTTTACCTTATTAAAACAATCATTGAACTCTGTAAGCTGCAAATCAATAATTGGGTTCAAGCAATCGTATCTATAATGTTGATAGTTGGTTCGATTGGTCTTTTTCCTTGGCCTATGGCGATCAATATATTCCTCATCCATATCCAACTTAGGAATGCCATGTTCTTCACAAAAGGAGTGTACAGTCTGTAGCAAATCATCCCAACCATCATCCCTAATTTGCTAAAATTTCTGCTTGGTTAACTTCACCTCTAACATGGCCTCCAGGATTTCTTTATCTTTCCTCTGCAAGGATAGCGACAAAGAATTTGCATGGCCTAAAATAAGCAACATTAGGTGTAAGTGAAACACAAAATCAAAATGCTTGAGATAGTCTAGGAGACCACGGGCTTGGTGTCTCTTTACATCAGTTGGACCTTCTTTTGCCACATATTGGAGCACTTCAATAACTTCAGGGAATAGATTGCTTATGCTCTCAAGGGTTCTAAAATGAGAACCCCAACGTGTGTCTCTAGCTCTTTGAAGGGATTGTTCTTGATTTAATCTAGTTCCACTAGTTAGCTGTCTAGTGCCTATGGCTTTTCTCACTCTCTCCTGTTGACTTTCTCGAATCATATCTTTCCGTTTACAGGAAGCTCCTACCACATTAAGCAATAGAGATATCATGTCAAAGAAGTCACTAGCATCATCATTCTTCTTAGCCACTGCGACAATGACTAATTGTAGCTGATGAGCAAAGCAGTGGATATAATACGCTGAGCTGTTCTCTCTCTCAATTAAAGCCCGTAGTCCATTGAATTCACCTCTCATGTTGCTTGCTCCATCATAACCTTGTCCTCTAATTTGTTTTATGCTCAAGCCATACTTAGCAAACAAATTATTAATGTTTGATTTGAGACAAGAGGCAGACGTTTCTTGCACATGAACAACAACAATAAGTCTCTCCTTTATTACCCCAAGCTTATCAACATATCGTAAGACAACTGCCATTTGTTCTTTCCCAGACACATCAGCTGACTCATCCACTAAAAGGCAAAACACATCACCATCAATTTCTTCAACAATAGATTTCACGATGATCTGCAAAAACAAGTAAAAGTTAGTTTATCATTATAGAATATGAGAGATTACATGGTCTTTAAAAAAATAATGAGGGCCTTTTCTTACCTCAGCAAAACAATTCGCAATATCCCTTTGAATTTCTGGAGCAATCATCTTATTATTCTTTGGAGCATTACTTCCAACAGCTTTCTTTACATTGTCATTTTCATCTGCCAAAAGTTCTACTAACTCTCGAAAATTCCCCTTGTTTGTAGAATCCACTGATTCATCATGGCCACAAAAAGCTAAACCTTTATGCAATAAATATCGAGCAGATTTAATAGATGTCTTCAGCCGAAGTAGATGCTGCTCTTTAGCGATATCATTCTGCTTGTTTAAAGCATCACCAATCGACTGGCCGGGCTTCAACAAATTATTGCATCTTTTCATAGCCATGTTATGAAAACTATTACATTTGCTGCCTACATGATCTCGAAGCCTATCAGATTTGTTCCAGCCATCCCAACCATCTATTACAAATGCATCATTCCCACCTTGGCCCTTGTTGCAATCTCTAAACAAGTAACAATATAAGCAATAACACTTATCCATCTTTTCACTGTACTCCAGCCAATCATATTTAGTGAACCATTCATATTGACACCGTCTTGGAAAACCTGCTATCATTGTTGTTGGAAACATAAAACCAGGTGGTGGCTTACAGGGACCTCTAGTCAAATATTTTCGTCTTATGTCATCTTGCAATTTGTTGCCTATGTAATCTGATATTCTCCTTCTATCTGCAGGATCATATGGAAGCTCATCAAAATTTACCTCATGTCGTGTGATCCGTGAAGTGCGCTGAATAGTACGATTAATGTTTGATGCAGTGCCATCTCCATCTCTTCTTATTCTTGAAGTGTCTCTCTGATTATTGCCATTATCAGCGTCTGGAGGCAATGTCCTTTTAAGAAATCCATTCAAAGTGCTCTGATTGACTATAAAATGGCTAAATTAGTTACATAATTAAAAATATTAAAGCAAATAGCATGTCTCCATACATTGTTAATAGTAGATGGATACCTGGCATCTTGCTGGAATGAAACAACTTCAGATCAGAGATTCAGAGATGCAGGAGAGCCGGAGAACTTGAGATCGGAGATTCACACAGCGATCGGCGGGACGGCCAGTGCTAGGGCGGGGCGACGTCGTCGGCCGTCGGCAGGAGAAGTCGAGAAGACTCAGATACGAATCTCGAATCAGGAAACTGAAAGGGCGGCCGTACAGCTGACGCTAGATGCCTGGATTAGTGGATCGATGTGGATCGGATGCAGGCCTTGACTCTTGATGGGCTATGGCCTATTGCGGACTGCTGTTTGCTGCCTTGCTGGGCTGAAGATGGACTTTGCGCATTGCAAACTGTTACTGCCGCTGGGCTACTGGGGTCTGGATAAAATTTTGGTGGGGTCGTACACGGCAAAAAAACCTTCGCTACCACGTATTACGGCCGAGTCGTCGGTGTCGTCGGACCCCGACGGCTCAACGTGGCTTCGTCACTGATGTCTCATACAGAGTTTTCATTTTGAACCATATTTTATTACGTACAAAATGTTCCCATTTGGATCATAGGCCCACTAGTCAATATGAAAAATGGAGAGGACAAAGAACAGAAGCCATAGCCCACAACTGACAACCAAATAGATGGCGCCACAAACTTGAGCTTGAGGACATCATAGGTGGAGGTGAAGGCAGAGCTTAGCAGGACGTTCTAAAGTGATCTACACCCTCCATTAAAAAAAACTTCTGGTGATAAACTTGGACATATGCTTGTCTAGATTCGTTCTCAGCAGTAGCGAATCCAGGACAAAAAATGACCTATGGCGGAACTTTCTACTGCTCGTTTTTTTCGCGAAGCGATCGTATAAAATATAAGAGATATTATCATTAAAAATACCGATATATCCATAAACCATGCCATAATCTCATAATTGATGTTTTTAAACTCTAAAAATACAACCAAATTGCATATTCTAGTGATGGGGAATGAACGTACCAATTTAAGAACACTAATTATGTTGTGGAGGCCGTGGCAAATTCATCCTCCGCCTTTTGATTGCTTGAAACCGCTTCATAATCGCTTCATCATCAAGTCCTTTAAATATCTCACGCTCAGTATAGCATATCATCAAATCATTGAGCCAATCATCAACTATCCTGTTACGCAAATCCGTCTTGATAATATTCATAACTGAGAAGACTCTTTCGACGGATGCGGTTGCCATTGGAAGTAGCAAAGCAAGCTCAATAAGGCGATAAACCGATGGAAACATTGTATCTCTCTCAGTTTCCACCATCTTCATTGCTAAACTTCCAATATCAGTGCAACCACTAAAATCAGGATTTCTCCTAACATGATCAATAAAGAGTTGTAGTTGATCCCTTATAGATCCGCGATCACTAATGGAGAAGTCACTATCATATATATCTGTAAGTGAGCAAGCCTTTCGACATCAAACTTTGCAAAAGATTGCCTTGGGTCTAGGCAAGAAAAACTAACAAGTAAGTCTGTAGAGACCTCATTGAAGCGGTGATCCATCTCAGTATTTATGGCATCTAATGTAGCATAGAAAGTGTCTACACGATAATGATGACCTTCAGTAATCATTATCCCTTTTTCTTGCCTTGATCGGCCCCATCTTGCCCTTGGTGCTTCCATATCTGGTATCACAATGTTCTTTGCATCACAAAATGTTTTAACTTCAACAAATAATGACTCCCAACCATTATTCCTTACTTCAATCAACCTTGCTTTGACATCAACAAGCAAAGACATGGCTTGAACAATATTCTGATCTTTCTTTTGCAATAGAAGTGATAACTCATTTGTAACCCGAAAAAGTTTCAACATCAGCTTCATAATAAACACAAAATTAAAACTCTCCATTATGTGAACCAAACCTCCAGCATTATTTGCTTGGCGCTTCTCTTGATTCACAAAGACCAACACTGGTATAACTGCATTCCACATTGATTCAATGCGAAGCAATGTGGTATAATGTGAACCCCATCTAATGTCTCCGGGTCTAACCAAAGTAGTATCTTGATGCTTGCCTCTTCCTGAAAAAATCTCACCAGTACCCATTGCAGCCAAAATATTTTCACGATGTTGTTCAATCAGTAAATCCTTCCTCTTGCAAGATGCACTAGTGTTGGTCACAATCAAATTGACATGGTCAAAAAAATTCTTTATTCCTGTACAACATTCACTGAACATGGATTCTCATCAATTGCAACATTCACGCAACTACAACCAATTGCAATTGGTGTGTGAAGCAATGAACATAGAAGGCATATGGATTCTCATCACGGATCAATTTTTGCAAGCCATTAAATTCCCCTCTCATGTTGGATGCTCCATCATATCCTTGTCCACGAATCCTAGCAATTGGTAAATTATGACTAGCAAGCATCTCAACAAAAGCACTCTTCAATGCAGCTGATGAGGTCTCTTTAACATGTTTTATACCCAAAAATCTCTCCACAACCTGTCCTTTATTATTTACAAACCTACATCACACATGGAAGTTTGATACTAGTTAGTTAATGCATCAATAGGCAACTATAGCAAAAATGCAAATAAGAACTTACCTTATAATTACGGCCATTTGCTCTTTGATCGATATATCACATGACTCATCAATAAGGACAGAGAAAAGACCACTCCCCATCTCGCCGATTATAACTTGGGTGACCTCTTGTGCACAACACTTTGCAAGGTCCTTCTGAATACTAGGAGCAAGCATTTGGCAATTTTCTGGGCACCGCTCTTCAAATGCAATTCTTACATCTTCCTTCTTATCTTTGTACCAATCAACCATTTCTCGATAATTGCCCTTATTTAGAGAGGAATCAGATTCATCATGCCCTCTAAAAGAATGACCTTGCATAATGACATATCTTGCAAAGTCCACAGCAGCAGTCAAACGGATTTTATAGTTGATTTCAGATTCCTTGCTATAATTCCTCAGCCTAGTGTCTACTGCCGCCCTCGGATTCTTAAAATCATCACATCTTTTTCTTGCTGCATTATGCTGGCTTCCAACGCCACCAACATGTAAAGGAAAAGCTTTATAGGCATTTCTCCAAGTACTAAAGCCTTCCTTTGTGTAGACATCATGACCAAAATGACCATCTGATGGTTCATCCTTAAATAGAAAGCAGTAAAAGCAAAACGCAGAATCCTTCTCGACACTATATTCTAACCAATCATACTTTTTAAACCATGCTTCACGAAAACTCCTACCATCTTTACTACCTTCAGGCTTGAGAGGAAAAGGATGACCACTAGGTTGGGTTGGACCCTTCAACAAATAAGCTCTCTTCACTTGATCTCTAATGTTTGGATGAAACCTCTCAATTGGGATACGAATTCCTGGATCTGCAATTATATGTTCTGGGCTAAACTCTGTAATAAACTCACCATCTCCTTGTTCCTTTTCTTGCGGTTGTTCTTGAGCAGCAGGATAAGCATGTGCCTCTGTTTCTGCAATTGGAGTTACCCCATCTTCCTCTTCCGGTGCAGTGAATTGATTGTTCAGGTTGAGCGGTACTTGGACCAGAAACGGTGCTATAGTATCTATTCAAACCTACAGCTATAAATTAAAAAATTCAGTAACTCAATTGATCGTATGTCAAATTGTTAATCAAATTTAACTGAAGACTGAAACCTACTCACCTTTTCTTCTTTTTCCCCTCTGCGTTGCTGAATCTTCCATCGCTCAATCACTATCAGTCGGCCACAGCAGTGCCGCCGTCGCGGCGTTGCACCGTCCGACGTCCGCCGTCGCCTGTCCGCCGCCGCGCGCAGCCGATTGCCGAAGTCTCGATCGCGGGCAGGGACAGCGCCGCAGAGGAGGAGTCGGAGGCGCGGTTGCCGATCGAAGAGAAATCGAAGAGACGGCGCTGCAGCCTGCTGATTCTACACTATATGTCTAAATGGGCTCTTACGTGTTTACAGCCCACCAATTAGGTGGCCCAAGTGGCAGGTTGCAGCCCACTGGAAAATAACGATTCGTTTGCCTTCTTCTAGCTTCGTCTCTCGCGACCAGAAACAAACAGACGGAGGCACGGAGCTCCTGTCCGCCGTCGACCATGGGGTTGGGGCCTGGGGGGGGGGGGTTCGCCGGCGGTGAGGTCTGGCGGCCGCCAGAGCTCGCCAGATTGGTAGATCCGCCCCTGGTTCTTAGAAGTGGTTTTTTGGACGGAGGGAGTACACGCTAAACAAAACTAACTTGTATTCCACTTTCATCTGTTGCTAAGAAAAACATAACAGCTACAGACCTAATTATCTGACATTTAGTTTTGAAAAAAAAATTACTTGGTAACTTCAAGTACCTAAGTGCTCATACAAAATTGCCTGACATGAACCATTTAATCTTGCCCAATCAATAGCGCATCATCTTGACTAATATGTAGCAAAATTTTAAAACCTGACAAAAACAAACACAAATATAACAAAATATGTTGACAAAACAAAGAGTGGTTAAAATGAAAACAAATCATACAAAACACAAATGACAAAATATGCTGGCAATTATAAATGGGACACACGAAAACTTTTTTAGTAGACAAAAAACTGACAGAAAGACAAACATAAATGTGACAAAAAAGAAAACTTTGCAGAGTTATATACAAAATTTTAAAAAAATTACATGAGGTTGTCTAGCCATGTTTTCAAAAAAAATCCTGTACTGTTCCTTTACCCTATGCTGCACCACGAGGAGGTCCCCACAGAATTAACAAAATTAGTAGTTGCTAGCAAAAGTTAACAAAACTATTTCTGAGAAAAGTAAATACTATTTAGAACTATGAACTTCTTTAGCTACTAGTACTGCTACCCACATGAGAGAACTATTTCTAACAAAATATAAAACTAACAAAACAGATTTCTAACACAACTACTCACTACACTTAGGTTGTATTCTTGTGTTTAAGTTCCTAACTCATCTCTCTCGTTTTTCGCATGCACGCTTTTCAAACGGTTAAATGATGTATTTTTTGCAAAAAAAATTTATACGAAAGTTGCTTTATAAAATCATATTAATCCATTTTTTTTAAAAAAATTAGCTAATACTTAATTAATTATGCGCTAATGAATCGTTTTGTTTTGCGTGCATGCAAGATTAGTTTCGAACAGTAAAGAATGAACGTAGCCTTAAAAATTTACTAACAAAATTACAAATGAGACACACAAAACCATTTTTTTGCAAAATTTAAAAAGTGACAAAAACAAATACAAATATGACAAAAGAAAAAGGAATTCAATGTCCAGATTTGTGAGTTACCTATTTCAATATTTCACTAGTTTTGTTATTTATGATCAATTTTCGCTAGTAGTATTTTAGCACTTCAAGTTATGAAGCCGCTCAGACTTGCAGATCAGCGAGCCACCCTCCTGCTCTGCCAATACCGCTGTCGTCGCCCCAAAACACTAGCGAAACCAAGCAGTCGATTTGGATCTATAAAATTGCCGAAATAAAAAAATAATAATAAAGTTGGCCCAGAAAAAAAATCCCTAGAGGGCTAGTGGGTCTCCTGGTTCAGAGGCCCAAACAGACGCGTGTGCACGCCTCACTCCAACCCGACCTGACCCCGAGGCACGCATGTTGAAGCAACATCGAGGGCTCTAGAAATCGACTGACACAATCATCAAATATCAGTCAACTGACAAATAGCCAAACTGTAAGAAAAAAGTGAGAACAAAAGTATGATTCATTAAAGTTTTCTTTTTCTTTACCATAACATTTTAAGCTCTTCCTCAAAAAACTCTTCCTCAAGTTTTCTTTTTCTTTACCATAGCATTTTAAGAGTGCATCAAAAAACTCTTCCTCAAGTCCATAAATATTTAAGCTCGTTGATTAAAATAACACGTTTTGTATTTAACTTAGACGTATTTTGTATCTAAAGGACAAAGATATCTACCACTGTAATTGGATAAAGTAAATTAGAGAAGACATAAAGATACCAACATTATGAGGAATAAAGAGGGGGTGGGATGTTCGTCCTTTAGGGTTAGCTCATGGTAGTGCATTGTATGGATACTCCTTTCGTTCCTTTATACTCCTGTGGGCAAGACATATTTTTCAATGTCATAAAATATTTATATATATAAATGACTAAAATACCTTAGATTAAAGTATTGCTACTCAGTTGGATAATGTACATGCAGAAGAGTCCATGCGCCACCATTCTCGAGGGCTCACGGCTCTGCACCACGTACAAGCTCATTCATGTGGTTTAAATTTCATTTGTCAACTCTAAGACGAAGTAACAGCCATCCCGCAACTATCAAAGCCATCTACATGATATCCTTGACAAGGTATATACCGTATTGATACTTGATGTACGAATTTTAATTTACCTTGTATTGGAGTTAAGCGACGAAAATTAAACCACGTTCCAAATTGGGGAACCAAACATAAATTTCTTCGATTATTTAATCAACAAACATTTAAACGGATCCTCTACTTCGCGAAGCACAACTTTGTTTATTAATTCATATATTACAATTACTAAATAAAGAAAAATCAAGTACACCGCAAATAACGTATCAGAATTAATGACTCTGCAAATAATCTTGAAACCAGACACTATTTATAAGCACATTTTTTTTTAAAATAAATTAGTGGAACTAGTTCTATTAACAATGCCGCACTGACGGTTTATTATCATTACTAAGGTTGTGTTCTTTCTTTTTTTTCTAACACATCTTTTTCATTTTTCACACGTACGCTTTTCAAACTACTAAATGATACGTTTTTTGCAAAAATTTTCTATAGAAAAGTTATTTTAAAAAATTATATTAATCTATTTTTTAAATTTTTTAGACTAATATTTAATTAATCATGCGTTAATCCATAACTTTTTTTTTTTGAGAGACGAATGACTCAATCTCCCGATCTCCCGAATACTAGAGCATTATATTATCCAGTCAGTTATCAGTCAGTACGAACTGAACCCTACTACTCGTAGCTAGGATAATTAAGTCGATTTGTATCCATCAACGACTACGGTGGTGTTTGAGGCGGTGTTTGAATCTTCTGAAGACGAAGATAAAGATAAAAATGAAGATTAAGTATTTCACGTAAAACGAGGTAACATTAACGTGTGATTAATTGAGTTTTAATTATTACAAGCTTGAAAAATGAATTTATTTGATATTTTAGAACAATTTTCATATAGAAAATTTTCGCACGAAACACACCGTTTAGCAGTTTGAAAAACGTGTGACGAGTATCCGAAATTTTATCTCTCCTTTGTAGGAGAATCGAACGCAGCTTGAATCTCCTAAAGATAAAGATAAAGATTAAGTGTTTCACGTAAAACGAGATGGCATTAACGTGTGATTAATTGAATTTTAATTATTATAAACTTAAAAAATGGATTTATTTGATATTTTAGAGTAACTTTCATATAGAAAATTTTCACACGAAACGTACCGTTTAGCAGCTTGAAAAGCGTGCCACGAATTTCCAAAACTTTATCCTCCGTTTTAAGAGGAAACGAACGCGGCCTTCGTTGCACATGCGAGTTGCACCGAACGAATCCAGACGAGCGAATAAGCAGGCAGCAAAGGTGGCAATGAGATGACGATTGTCATGAGAGAGCGAGTTGAGTGGTAGCAAATAAATAAGGTGACAATGACAACTTCTACAAACTATAAAAATATAAAAATAAAATCTCAACATAATTTTTGTAAGAAGCCTAATAAACAGATTGCAATACGTAGGTGAACAAAGGGGTTGCAGAGAAGTACAGAGGCATTACTTGTCAGTTGAGAGCGAGCTGAGAGGCGGCAAAGAAGTAAGTTGATGGTTACAACTTCTTAAACTACAAAATAGAACCCTAATGATGATAAGGTTTAATTTTGTAATGTGTCTAATAAATATGATGATAAGGTTTAATTTTGTAATGTGTCTAATAAATATGAGTAGCCATGGATAGTCGATCATAGTGACAAAGAAGTAGAAAAATAGCAACGCGGTTACTAGAGGACGATTTGAGGTGCGGCAATGGAAATAAAGAGGGACAGGATGCAAACAAGGAGAAGAATGGTGGCGGCTGATGGGACTTGTAAAAACCTATAAAATAGAACAATATTTTTTTTATAAAATCATAATTCCATGATGTAGGATAAAAAGTATGTCGGATATACTCGATCATTTTGAAGTTTCTCACTTTATTTATTATATTTTTAGCAAACATCTCATTAAATCAATACAAGCGCCCCCCCCTCTCTCCCCTAGAGGTATACGCACATATAGCAATACTACATGATTATTTGATTGATGGCGGACATAGCCAGCATGTCAACTGTTCTATTTTTTTAAGATTGTAAGTTAGAAAAATATTGATGACTTTCATCATAATATAATTTTGTTTTGGTGCTAACCACGTAATTGTGCAGCCACCATACTAGTTAGAATTATTAAATCAAGAAAATCAATACATCACAAATAATGTATTAAGACTGGCCTTGCAAATAATCTTGAAACCAGACACTATTTATAAGCACATTTTTTAGAGAAAATAAATCAGTGGAACTATTCAAAAGGACATATACAGCATGGAGTATGATCCAATCAGTTGTTATTAGTCAGTACGAACTGAACCCTACACTCGTACCCTAAGATAATTAAATCGATAAGCATCCGTCAACTTCGTTGCACATGCGAGTTGCAGAAGACGAATCCAGACGAGCGAATAAGCAGGCAGCAAAGGTGGCAATGCTGATCAAGATGACGATAAGCTCCACCTTTTATACAGTGATTGATCATGTCAGGACAGCCATCGCATCGATCACCTAATTAAGCAGCAGCCACTGGCGTCAGTACACAATGATCAATCGATTCTCATGTCCACGAATCAATCGATGGATCGAATAATCAATTAATTAATTAACTAGCGATCGAGCAAAGCGTAACGTAGCTGATCCTGATGATGAGGAGACAATTAGTTAACCTGATCAATAATCGTCGTCGTTCCTGTCAACGACGACAACCTCGCCATGACGGCGATGGATCACACATGTACAGAAACTGCTACAGTCTACAGATCGATCGAGAGGAGATCGATCGATTGTGGAGGCCGGCGATCCATGCGTCGTACGTACATCCATCTCCGCCGCCCGTATGGACGTGCGGCTCCGGTGCCTCCAGGTCGCCGGCGTCGCCGACGAAACTAACCGAGCCCACAGAAAAACGGAAAAAAGAACACATAAAATTCCAACAGAAACCGCGGCGCCCCACGCGGCGACGACAGCGACCAGCCGTGCCGCCGCGCTCTCGTTCGTTCGTTCGGTTGTGCAAGAGACAACGCACGCATCGATCGATCGATCGATCGAAAGATCGGCTGCGCATGCATTCTTCCCGAGAGGGATCGCGAAAAGTTTCCAGGTTTCAGCTAGCTAGCTAGCTGATGGTGTTGTCATGTCACTACGTCATAACTGTTCATCTCTGACGGTTCACCACTCATCTCTGACAGCTCACTAGTGCCAAACCAAAGCGCTCGTCACGAATGACCATCACCTTTAACGGGTCTTACGGGATACCGTCATCGGTGAGCCCTCTAGCCGTGGTCCGTCATAGGTATCCGGTCACCTATGACGGGTCGGAAGTGGCACCTCACAGGTAACCCAGATACCTATGACGGGTCATAAAGTTTTGGTCCATCAAAGGTATGATCAACTCATCTCAAACGGGCTATAGCCCTAACCCGTTTGAAGTGAGTTGTGGCCTATATATATATCCCCAACCGCCAATTACTTTTCATCTTGACTTAGTGCACTGTTCATATTTCGGTTGGTAGAGAGAGGGGACGATTTTTTGCTGGAAATTGGAGATAAAAAACTGTGATAATTATTATTTTCTAGCATATATTACGTATTCTGTCTTACAATTTCTATATTATTAGTTGCAGATGGATCGAAGTTAGATGTACGATATTCACCGTTCGACCCTAGAGTATAGAGAGGGGGTCACTGTATTCATAAAATTTACGGATAATGATAAGAAAAATAGGATGAGCAAATATATGATATGTCCATGTGCAGATTGCAAAAATGAGAAGATGTTCGAAGAGAGTTCATGGGTGCATTCTCATCTGATCAGTAGAGTATTCATGGATCACTACAGATGTTGGAGTAAGCATGGAGAGCAAGAGACACCAGATGTTGAGGCTGATGAAGTGCAGGATGTAGTGAACGACCCAACAGTTCGACAGTTCGAGATGACATGTTTGTTCCATCTCCATTAGCGGAGATACCATAGATGTGGATCTTGAAACTTTGTCTGAAATGTTACGTGATGTTGAAGACCCATATCACACCGAGAGAGATTTTGAGAAGTTTAGTAAGTTGGTGAAAGATTCTGAGATGCCTTTGTATGATAGGTGTACGACAAAGCACACCAAGTTATCCTCTGTCTTGAAACTCATAAAATTTAAGGCAAGTAATGGTTAGTCAGATAAGAGTTTTATAGAACTTCTCGAGCTGTTAAAGGACTTGTTGCCAAAGGGAACAAAATACCACAAACGACATATGAAGCAAAGAAAGTCTTATGTCATTGGGTCTGGAGGTCAGAAAAATTCATGCTTGTCGGAACGATTGCATATTGTATTAGAAACAATATGTCAACTTGGATGTTTGCTCTGTCTGTGGGCTTTTAGATACAAGCGAGACATAAGTGAAGGTAAAGGTCATAAGTCAAAGAGGGGTTGCCCTGCAAAGGTGATGTGGTATCTCCTAATTACCGAGCGCATGAAGAGAATGTTTGCGAATCTGAAACAAGTTAAGTTAGTGCGCCGGCATGCTAAAGAACGAAAGGTCGATGGTAAGCTGAGACACCTAGCAGATTCAGTACAGTGGAGAACGATCGATGGAATTTACCATGAATTTGCAAAGGACCTGAGAAACATGCGTTTTACCCTGTGTACGGACGACATTAATCCATTTGGTGATTTGAGCAGTCGTCATAGTACATGGCTAGTTCTTCATGTGAACTATAACCGTCCTCCCTGGTTGTGCTTCAAGAGGTAGTATATTATGCTTGCCATACTCGTTCAGGGATCGAGACAACCTGGCAACGATATCGATGTATTCATTGAACCGATAATCGATGACTTTGAAAGGCTATGGCATGAGGGCAGCGAACATGGGACTCATCTCGACGGGAGTACTTCAGCCTTCACGCTTGCTGTTTTACACCATAAACGATTATCTGGCCCTTGGTAACCTTTCTGGGCAAACTGTCAAAGAGAAAAAAGCTTGTTCAGAGTGTATGGATGAAACAAGAAGCAGATGGTTGAAACATTCACACAAGATGGTCTATATGGGCACAGGAGATTTCTCCCAAGGTTTCACCCATACAGAAATATGAGAAAGAATTTCAATGGACACATAGATGTAGCTAGTCCCCCGCCAGAGCTAACGGGCCTAGAGATGCATGACTCAGTCAGGGGAATCACCAACGATTTTGGAAAAAAAAGAAGAAAGCCACAAACACAAAAAACAAGAGCATGTGAAAGAAGAAGTCAATATTATGGAGACTACCGTACAGGCAGTATCTTGAGGTCTAACATTGCATAGATTTGATGCATGTCGTGAAGAATGTCTGTTAGAGTCTTATCGGGTTACTGCTTAACCCAGGTTGTACAAAGGATGGTCTCAATGCCCAACGAGATTTGAAAGTTATGGGTATTCGTTCCAAGCTACATCCTATAACCACGGAGTCTGGAGGTGTGTTCCTGCCACCAGCCTGCAACACTCTCTCGATGGATGAGAAGAAGGATATTCTGACATGCCTGAATGGTATTACGGTTCCATCTAGTTACTTATCGAGAATTAGTAAGTTCGTTTCATTGAACGACCTTAAGTTGGTTGGAATGAAGTCGCATGATTGCCATGACCTTATCACACAGCTTCTACATGTTGCCATCAAGAATATTTTGCCTCCTAAAGTTCGACACATGATAATGCGATTGTGCTCTTTCTTCCATGCAATGGCCAGAAGATCATTGATTCGGAAGACCTTGGTGAACTACAGGCAGAAATTGTGAAAACCCTATGTCATCTTGAGATGTTCTTTCCGCCTACATTCTTTGATATAATGGAACATCTTCCCGTGCACCTAGTGAAGCAAACAAAATGTTGTGGTCCTGCTTTCATGAGGTAGATGTATTCTTGTGAAAGGTACATGGAGATACTGAAGGGCTTCGTACGGAACCGATCCCACCCTGAGGGGAGTATCATTGAAAGTTACACCATCGAGGAGGTCATCAGGTTCTATGTAGACTATATATCGGAAACCTCTTCAATTGGATTACCACGATCTCATCACGAAAGCAGGCTTAAAGGGATGGATACTGTTGGAAAGAAAATTGTTAGACTGAATCACAAGGTGTATGATAAAGCACATTTCACGGTCCTCCAGCATATGATTGAAGTAGTGCCGTACTTGGAAGAACACGAGGGATTAATACGACAGGACAACCTAGGGCGACTAGAGAGTTGGGTTAGAAGAAAGCACATTGCTTGTTTCAACGAATGGTTCAAGAACCAAATTGTTAACTCGCACATCTTGTCAAGTGAAAGACTAAATTGGTTGTCACAGGGTCCAGAATGGGATGCTACTACTTGGCAAGGATATAACATCAATGGATACACATTTCACACGGTCAATCAAGACAAAAAATGCATAGTACGGAACAGTGTTATACCATTGAAGCAAGTAGCGACGATGGTCGTTATGATCAATACTATGGTCGAGTAGAGCAAATATTGGACCTGGATTAGTTGAAGTTCAAAGTGTCGTTGTTTCGTTGTCCATGGGTCGATCTTCGTAGTGTCAAAGTTGATAAGGAAGGTTTCACCATTGTCAACCTGGCTAACAATGCGTACAAGGATGAACCGTTTGTTCTCACGAAACAAGTTGTTCGAATCTTCTACATAATTGACCCGAGTAACAGGAAACTATATGTAGTTCATGAAGGGAAAAGGAGAATTGTTGGATTGGACAACATGGCAGATGAAGATGATTATGTTATAAAATCGGCCCGAAATTACCATAAGAAACCAAATGTGGAAGAAACGCCATAGGAGATCCAAACATGATGACGACATCGAGACACGATATTTGTTAACGAGGTTCAGCCAAAGCCTACATCCTCGAGGCACCGATTATGGGCGCTCCTCCCCGATCTAGCATATTACAGCGTATCAGAGTTACAACGACTCACAGCCGGATGCCACCGGCAGCCGCTCCCCCTCTCTATGCTAAGTCACCATGCAGTTACAACAGATCCGCCTCTCTATTTAAGAGAGATTCTAGGATAGAGTTTGACTCTTACTCTATTCCTACACCTAGTACAACTCCAAGTCCTAAACTGTAACCGACTTTGTACACATATTCGACACAAACTCCAACAAACTCCACCTTGGCGAATATGCCATGCCAACCTGAATTTGTTACTTTCTCGAACCTCCGTGTACTAGGACTTGAGTTGGTTCTTCCATCGCTCACGCCGAGCCGCCCGACGAGCCTATGCTAGACTCGCTGTCTTAAGGATCGTGCACAGTAACACAAGCATACCCTTCTTCCATGACCTCACCTTCAACAGCACTCCGTTGTAGCTTGTACAAACATGAGCTTGTCCTCTCATCAGTCATAACAGTCTTCCCTTCCTTCATGATATTCATGGTCTTCCTATCAAAATCTGCCTGATACAACCACCCTGTCTCATGTAGGCTCCCAAGAGAAATCAGACTCCACCTTAGCCCTGGCACGTGTCTCACATCCGAAAGTTGCACCTTGTTTCCATCATACATCTTGAACTTGACATCGCCCACTCCAACCACACGGTAACTCGTGTCATCGCCCAAGTAAACAATACCAAACTCACCAGATTTGTATGAAGAGAACAACTCCCACTTCGATGTCACATGATAAGAACTAGCCGAGTCCAACATCCACGCCTCACTAGACTTCTCGTTAGACACTGTGAGAATCTCAAGACTATTGTTGTCTGAGTCATCACCATGGACTGCTAAACTTGCAATTGCACCTTTTCTCTTCTTCAGCAACGGACAATTCCTCCTTATATGCCCAAAGTCATGACACTTATAGCAACGTAACCCCTTCTCCTTGCTCTTTGACGTCCCTGCCTCATGGTCATGCCTTGCCTTGACCAACAATCTCTCAGCCCGAGAAGCCTCTGTTGCCTCGTTTTTCTTTGATCTTCTCAAATCCCGCGCAAGCAACGCCGAAATAATCTCCTCAGTCTTGACAATATCCTTGCCGTACGTCAGGGTAGTCACCACATGCTCATAAGACGGTGGAAGTGAGCTCAGAAGAATTATGGCCTTGTCTTCATCATCCAGTTTCACATCTAGCTTGCTTAGATCTATGACCAACTAATTGAAGACGTCCACATGCTTCCTAAGATCTGACTCCTCTTGCATCAGCAAACCATATAGTTGTTGTTTGAGATACAACTTATTGGTCAAAGACTTTGACATATACAGACTTATCAACTTGTCCCAAATTTGAGAGAATTCGAGAGACTCAATCGAATTGTCGCAGCTGCATGCGCCTTCATCACCTCCCACTTGTCAGTGTCCATCTTTTTCGGCATAGCCACAAGAGCGTTGGATATCCTCTATTGAGCCAACAGATCCTTTAACCTTGTTTGCCAGAGAACAAACTTTCCAATGCCATTGAACTTCACCAAATCAAACTTGGAAAACATCGTCGCCGCCATCGACGATAATTAACTTAATCAACTCTTGCCTTGATCAAATTAATCTGCCTTGATATTTGAACCCACCAACTAACTCAACTAGTACTAGCCGGACCGAACCGGTTTTTTCCTCCAAAAAGCCATACCGGTTTATTTACTCGGTAAAAAATAGTCAACCAATAGAAGGGATCTTGATCCACTTTTTTTTCTTCGGCTTCCTCGCGCTCCTCCCTTCCCGACTCCTGCACCCATGCCATTTGTCCCTGATGGCCGCCGCCTTGCTCCTCCGCTGCCGACTGCCTTAAAGCCGCCGCACCCCTTTGCCTTGGGCCTCCGTCGGCCCCGCAAGGAGGCCCCACGCTGCCAACCTCGGGACCTCGCCGCCTCGCGCAGCTGGGAGCGCCGCCACCTCCACACACCACGCCGGGAGCCACTGAAGTCCAGGAGCCGCCTCCGCCGTGAGCTCCTTCCCCGACGCAGGAGTTGACCACCCTTGCCTTCAGTGTCCACCGCCTCCTACTGGAGCCGATGCCGCCGAGTCATCCGTCACCTACACCGTCGCTCGCCAAGGCTATGCACCGCGGCTCCTCCACCCGATGTTGCAGACCACCTCTGCCCACGAAATCTAACAGGCCAGATCTCACTTTTGCTTTGGTTGTTTGCTCGACTGCTTTGTTGTTGCAATCCTGTGGTCCTTTGCTGCTTTTATTTCAGAAAAAAATTGAGTCCAATTCTTGAACGAATCCCAGTCCTCATCCGATCGCCTCCCGGTGTTGAACTCAGTACCCTGCTTGTCTTTAGTTGTGTCCATGTCGTGACCGACTCATGGATGACACCATGTCCTTGTCTTCCGCACCACAAACCCTCAAGACCAAACCCTGCATAGCCTAGCTGAACTCCAGCCCTCTCCTTCTCGGCACCGCCTTGACCTCCGTCGCCGGCTCAGCTTCAATGCAAGATGCACACACCGTCGCGACCCTAACCTTCCTAGGCCTCCATGTATCCTCAATGACATCTAGCACCGATGCCAAGCACCGCCGACGACTCCACCAACATCTAATGCCATTGATTTATAGCCCTTGTGCTTTTCTTCTTGTCTGTCAAAAAAAATCCACCGTAAATACGTCGCTTTTGGAGTAATTCCATCATGCAAATACCTCGTCATCAACACCTTCAAAACAGCCTCTAGGAACCACCCGCTCCGACTTCTGACTGAACGCCATCAATCTAGTCGTGAGCGCGAAGCCGATAACTCACATGTCATCTTCCCAACCGTAGAACGACCCGAGCGCTCTGTCTAGCCATCTCCCTGTCGAATGCAGCTCATCGAAAGGCCCGAGCCACCCCGCCCAGAGTGTTTGATCCGCTGACCAAGAATGCCAATCGCCTCCAGCTTCAATCAAACCGAGCGTGTGGCCGCACGTCACCCTATTGAGAGCAGCTCATCGGAAAGTGCGGGACACCCGCCTGAAGTGTCCGACCCACCAATTGAATCGCCAATCACTTCCGTCGCCATCAACTCGAGCACCACGTCTCGTCATCTCCTAGTTAAAAGTAGCCATCAAACAGTTTAAGCCGCCGCCTGAAGTGTTGGATCCACCGATCAGATTTTGTTGACCGCCGTCGTGCTCCACCTTGCACACATGTTGTGGCGCCCCAAACTATACCAGTCCAAGAATAAGAATCGGCATAGGCTGAAGGTCACATTATTACCTGTGATAACAAAACCAATCCCAGGAAATACAAGCTGGTACTCATAGAATAATTGTGGAAATCAAAAATAACAAAGCTTTATTACAACCTTGAGGGAGGTCTCATACATACTACCGTCATCGACATACCCCAGACTGGTAGAAACATAGACAAGCAAAAATGACAAAGGCGGAAGCATAGAGAACAGCGGCGGGAAACGTAGAGTAAAAGGCAGAAAGAGGAAAATAGCAAACATAATCCACAGGCTAAGTTTGGGAACTAGGCCTGAAACCCCGAGAAATCATACTCAACCTGTTCCTGGAAATACGCCACAGTGGAAGGGTCGAGGTATCCTTTTGCTAACTCTATAAAAATTAAATATAAGCAAGGGTGAGTACTCGATGTACTCAGCAAGCCGGGGAAAATATGACATGCAAGGCTATAAACAAAGAGGAGAAGGGTTGCTTTCGAAAAACAAGGTTTTAAATTAGTTTGTTTTCAAAACACTAGTGATTGAAATTTTAGTTCGGAATGAGACTCACGCCTCGCCCCATTTACCAGATTGGTTTGCAACAACCTGTCATAGAAACCTTAAGTCCCATGCCCAACTCAACACCGTGCCAGTGGCTGGGCGCGGCGAGGGGGCGGTGGCGGCTAGGCGCGGCAAGGGGGCAGCGGCGCGACGGGGAAGGACGCTGGGCCGTGGTGTTGGTGTTGGCGTAGAATTTAGACCCGCCTCGCAATCAAACGGGTTCCACGTTTCCACTGCAGCCTAGGAGATCTGCTTAGCTCCAGTGTAGGTCCAAAGGCTTGCCTAGGTGCGTGTAGGGCGTGCCAGTTGATTTGATCTGCAATCAACAAGATAAACAAGCAAACCATGTTAGTAAACAATGACCGATCGACCGATAGGCCGATGTCGCATTGTCATGACCTAGCCGATAGGGCAAGGCTATATCGGCTTACTTGTAACTGTGATAAAATAACATCAAAATATAGATCTAATCTCATCGGCCTTCATCAACATGTTAATGTCAATTAGCAGCATCGGCCGATGAGGGATAAAAGAGATAAGTGCACTAGCTAATACTCTAATGCAAACTTGTATGAACCAATCGGCTTATATAAATATATCGATCACAGGCAAACCCTAAAGAGTAACCTATGATAAACACATTTACATTTATCAATCTACTCATACAAGTGGCAAATACATATAAAAACATTCTAGTGATTACATGTATTAGATAACACTGGTTGAAACCCCGGCGCTATCCTTAATTACGATCAAACACAGGCTCTGGGTTAGATCTCAAAACAGGACTAAGGTCGATGGCAACTCGAAGTGTGAATTGAGATTTAACACAAAGAAAATCAAGTCGTCGATTGCTTTTGGGGATGGTAGATGCATTGAAAGATTTAACTAAGCATAGTAATTAAACTACCATCGGCAATAAACCCTAAAACGAGTAGATCGCTGGCGAAGCATAATTAATACACTTATGAAAATCATCCAAAGCATGATAAACGATGATCACGTCATCGAGGCTTAACGTGCCTAGAGCGACACGTTAGCCCTGACGACGTAGATCGTCGGGCGTGAGTTCTTACCTCTGCTCTGGGGAAGCAAGAACTCGTCGAAATTAACCTCTTGCGAGGGTTGGCGATGCGCCGAAAATAAGTTGAACAAGATTGTGTATTGTATTGTGAGAGAGTTTCTATGTACAAACTACCGGGATATTTATACCCGAGATTACAACATTGTCCAGATAGGACACGATCTTATCTACAACTTAACAAACAAGTCTTTGCGGCAGACTCTTGCCATAGATTAGATCAAAACCTACTTGATTTACAAGATACAATTGCCTAAAACCGAGCCTTATCTCTATTTGGCAACCTCCTTGAAGTTTATCCTGAGCCCAAACCAAGCCTATGCTAACTCTATCAACACTCTATCTCTGTCGGCCAACAACCTCGTTGAATCCGTATCGGCCGATACATCTTTTCTGCTAACACAGCTTCTAGTCTGATACACTTGCCGAGTCCGATACAAGACTTGGTCCGACTCCAACTTAACCCTTCCTCTCTGCATCGTTTTTCTCTTTCCTCTCCGAGTAGATTACAAAAATCTGCCGTTAACACATGCCCCCCAATTCCGCTTCATTATATAATGTGGCGGAATTAGCTCTGAGGAACCCATCAACTTCTTCGCTAGGGTTTACCTGAAAACTGCGCAGATCCAGATTCACAACCTCCCGCCGCCGACTTACTTGCGCCGTTCTTCATCGACCACCTACGCCTCTCAACTCCGGGGACTCCTCGGCGTCCTCAAGGCATCAACCCCATCACCAACGACCTCTCCGACCACATTAATGGCTTCCTTGCCATTTTATACTTCCGAGATCCCCGTGGTGAGTCAACCCTTTCCAAGCTCACATTTTCATTTTTCCGCCGAGTTTTTCAAACTAGGGCTTCTACTTTTGCCCCCCGGGTCTTATCTTCCATTACTGTTTATGCGCCACAGGTCTTCAAGAACCATATCCTAATCCCCACCAATGACAAATCACACCGGTTCCTGCTGGGCCCCATGGGCAATTCTGACCCTACTTGGCTAATGAATGCGGAGACGAACAGAATCACATTCAAGCAGGTCAAACCCAATGTACCTTCATGGAAGCATACCTTCAGGTCTTGGCCATCAAAGCTCACTGGCTTTAGAACTTGGTACTAGAGAATTGCCGCGGCCAAGCAAGTCCACTGGGATGAGATAGGAATCGGCCAATGCATCACTCTATCCCTGGCCGATACTAAGAAAAATGAGCCCCTTATGTCAACAGTACTTCTGGTCCAGCACCCTGAACGCTTTTTTATTCAGGCAAGGTCCGATGACCCCGATGCTGGTAGACATCATGATGCTGACAGGATTGGACATACATTCTAAGATCAATCCCTTCAACCTCCTTATCAACAGTACCCAAAAGTTGAAGACCAAGAAAATCGGAGGTTGGTTTGGACATGTAGCTGAACACATGGAAACAGGATCAGTCTCAGAAAGAGAACATGTGGCCTTTCTAACCTTATGGCTAGAAAGATTTGTCTTTTGTGGATCAACCTGCGGCCCTACTCTGAACTGCCAACACCTAGCCCAAGCCCTGGTTGAAAAGAGACAATTTCCTCTCGGTCGATATCTTCTTGGGGCTGTCTATCGGCTGCTCCATTCTGCCACTCAAGATCTAATGCTGAAAAGGATAGTGGCACATGGGGGTCCATGGTGGTTCATCCAACTTTGGTTGACAATCTATACCAACACCATGGCTGATCGGCCTCCGCTATCAGAGTCTGCCTTCCCATCGGACTACACCGACAATGAAGATCCCTCATCCAGGAGGTGCATGTCCTTCGGAGAAGCAGCTTCAGTATACCTTGGAGCAGATCAATCGGCCAAAGAATTATCTGCTTGGTTCGTCCGATTTTACACCGGTCCTCCATCAGCCAAGATGGACACATTTGTGTACCCTTCGAACTCCGATTTTGAGCTCCCTGCCGATCTAACTCTGGGTGAACTGAATGATGATATGGTAGCAAGAGAACTCTTCATGATCGGCATCACCCCCTGCTTGCTCCCAGTAGGCGTTTTCCAAGGCAGAAGCACCAGCCTATCCTATGAGTTCTACAATCCTATGATAGCCGCAAGGCAATGTGGGCTTGGTCAACTTCCTATCGGCCTGCACTTCCATCGGCTCCTAGAGAGCAGGGGTACTGTCCCATCGGCCCTGGTCATGAGCAAGGTTCTAGAAACCAGAGCACCAAATCTGGGGGATTGTGACCGATTATGGCTGAGTCCCTTCATTCACCTCTCCTTCCAGTCATGGTGGCAAGAATGGACTTCCCATCTCTTCCATCAATCGGTCAGGTTCTACTTGACAGAACTCATTGATAACATCAGTCCTCAAGTCCCTGATGCCCCAACACCATCAGTCTGCAACAGTGGGCAAAAGATATCTTACGCTCTGGTATTGGTTCCATCAGGCAAGTCTATCATGGAATCAACTATCGGCCTCACCGCTCCGAAGGTATCATCATTGCTCCAAGGGCCGATAGCCAAAGAAACTCCCAAGAGAAAAGCGCCAATAAAAGAAAAAATTCAAAAAACTGGCAAAAAACCCAAGACTAATGACCAGGCCGATCTCGACGAGCTAGACCCCTCCGTGGAAGAATTCCTCGATGACCAGGTTATGGAGGAGGAGGTCGACGCAGCAGCTGCCGATCTGCCCGAAGAAGAACCACTGGCCAAGACCGCTAAAAAGCCATCAGCCAAGTCAGCTAAAGACCCATCGGCTACAACCACAATGGTTCCACCGGCCGATGACGCAACCGATGCCGCTCAACCAAGGAGAACCAGACATGTACTCCGTAAGGTTCACATGATCCCTTTCCTGAATTTGTATGATCTCCTTCTGCTGGCATGCTATAACTTGATCCTTCGCAGGTTGTTGCATTGTCTCTATTGAAAGAAAGAACTCAATCGGTCCCGCTGCCCAGGACTAAGAAAGCCACCCTACAAAAACGCGAGCGAGCCAAGGCCCGATTGAGAACACCTTCTCCTTCTCCACCACCCTCTCTGATTGCCTCGGTAAGAATTAATCCTTTGCCTTAGCACTGTAACAATATAAATCTGATCACCATTTTCTGGATTTTCCTCAGCCGCGAGCTCCATCACCTGCACCACATCGGCCGAGTCCCTCGCCCACCGGCTCAGGTCAACAAAAGACGGCCGACGCAAGCGCAGCCGATGTACCATCACAGGTAACCAGATCGCATTGAATCCCTCGCCGACTTCTGGCCAATTGGGTTAACCATGCCCTATCTTGATGTTTGCAGAACTTAGCCGATATGTTCTCCTTTGACATCGGCCAATTTCTTGACGATGAGGACAAAGAGCCACCCAGCACAGCCAAGGCGTCGATTTCTGAAGAATTGAAGAACCGGCTGTCCGACATCGCTAATCGGCTGGAGGCATCATTGGAGTTGCTGGTGGAGAACTGCAATCCTGTTAGGAGCAGGATTCAAGAAATCCAAGACCAACTCCCTGAAGATCTGATGGAAGTCATGACGCCAGCCATCTTCTTGGAACAATACAACTTCAAGCTTCACAGGGCCAAAGAAAGGATCGCGGAGAGGCGGGAACGTGAAGGCTTGGAATCGGTCTTGTCCGCCAGCAAAGCTCAAGTCAATTCTGACAAAACCAGGTTGGATGAGCTGGCTGTCGAGCCGATTGTCTTAAAGAATAGACTCGAAGAACTCCGCCGCCTCGAAGCAGACCTAGCGTCAAGGCTAGAAGCAACTCGTAAGGAGATCCAAGAAGTCGAGGCTGGGATAGCTGCATCACCGAAGGCCATAGAAGACCAAACGGTGAAACTGAAGGCATCGGCCAAACACCTTGCAACCCTGAGCAAATCCTTGAAACCAATTCCAGGGTCAACGGCCGATGACGCCCAAGCAATAGAGGACATTGATCAAATCCGCCGTAAGGCCATTGCAGCTATCGAAAAATTTATAGGCTGATGTAATATATTTTTATGTCCTTCTTGTAAGAAAATAACATTCTGTTTTTTTTGCCAATATAAATCTCATCGGCCAATCAGCCGAATTTGATCTGAACAATACTGAAAAAGTCCAAGTCTGAAAAAAACTTTGAAGTCCATAAAATTTCGATCTAGTAAACTTGAGGAATCTTGAAAGATATCTTGCTTGTATATATATATGCCCCCCAAATTTTGGAAGATGAGGGTTCATGTTGTAAAATTTGAACTAAGGGCGACAATGCATATCGGCCATCTAAAGACGATGTGCACCACATCGGCTATTATCATAAATCAGCTGGCAAACCGATCATGAATCGATCCAGACGCTGGGATAGTATTTCTTTAAGTATTTGCCATTAAGAGCTCTGCCATAAATTTCTCCATCTAATCCTTTGAGCAGATAAGCATTGCGAGGAACACATCGATGAATCTGAAAAGGACCTTCCCAATTAGGTGACCACTTGCCGAATTTATTATCTCTGGAACCAATCGGCAGTTTCAATTTCCAAACAAGATCCCCTTCTTCAAATGACTTGGCAGCAACCTTTTTGTTATAATGACGAGCAACTCTATCTTTATCTCGCTTGATTTTCTCTAAGGCCGACAATCGGACGTGTGCCAAATCATCTAACTCATCAACCATAAGATTGTGGTACTCATCGGCTGTCAAATCGTCTTGCAAAGCAATCCTTCTTGAGCCGATGTTGGTCTCCCATGGCAGCACAGCTTCATGTCCATAAACCAACTGATACGGCGACACTTGAATTGCACCATGACAAGCCATTCGATACGCCCAAAGGGAATCGGCCAGCGTGGTATGCCACCGTCTCGGCTGTTCATTGATTTTTCTCTTGATCAACTTGATTAAAGTCTTATTAGAAGCTTCTGCCTGCCCATTAGCTTGTGCATAATATGGAGAAGAATTTAACAGCTTGATACCCATGCTGTCGGCAAACTGAACGAATTCATCGGACACGAAAATTAATCCCTGATCTGTAGTCAATGTCTGTGGTAATTCAAACCGATATATAATATGCTCTTTGACAAACTGAATTGCATCCTTGGAATCAACTTTCTTAAGAGGGATGGCCTCAACCCACTTGGTGAAGTAGTTTGTAGCCACTAGGATATACTTGTGTCCTTGACTTGATGGTGGATTGATTCGTCCGATCATGTCTATACCCCATCCGCGAAATGGCCACGGCTTTATGATTGGATGCATAGCCGATGCTGGTGCTCTTTGAATTGCTCCAAACTTTTAGCAGTCTTGGCATCCTTTGTAATATTTGAAACAATCCTCAAGCATTGTTGGCCAAAAATATCCAGCGCGCTTCAAAAGCCATCTCATTTTATGGGCCGATTGATGGGTTCCACAAATCCCTTCATGTACCTCGCCCATAACAACTTTGGCCTCTTCTAGACCTAGGCATTTAAGCAAGACACCATCAATCGTCCGATAGTATAGGTCATCGTCTAACAGGACATAATGTAAGACCTTGTATTTCATCTTTCGTGACGCCGACTGGAAAGGGTTTCTGAAATAATCAATGATAGCAAACCTCCAGTCACCGGCATCCACGGCAGCAATCTGAACTTCAACATCTTTTGCCATCGGCCTATATCCTGATGCCCCTTGAGCTAGATCATTGGCTTCAAAATTTTGCTTCCTGGGTATATGCCTCATTGTCACCATCTTGAAAGCCTGTAGCAACTCCTTGCATTCTTCATTATACACCCTGAGAACATCGTTCCTGCATTCATACTCTCCAGAAAGTTGATTGATGACTAACTGTGAATCGCCAATAATCTCCACGGAATCGGCCTCGACCTTATGTAATAATTGCAAGCCCTTGAGAACAGCTTCGTATTCTGCTTGGTTATTGGTGTAATAAGGCTTGATAGTAAATGCAAACTCGAAGCTTACCCCCCGAGAGGATATGATAACAAGGCCGATACTGCATCCATGTCTGCAAACGGATCCATCAAAATACAGTGTCCATAGCACAATGTCTGCATATGCAATTGAATCATCTTTGTGTTGAACAATGAAATCGGCCAGGGCTTGTCCTTTGATTGCTTTGGCCGATTCATATCTGAGGTCAAACTCTGTTAAGGCAAAAATCCACTTCCTAATTCTCCCTTTTAAAACAGGGGCCGATAGCATGTATTTCATCACATCGGCCTTGCTTACCACAATGAACTCATTGGAAAGTAAGTAATGCCTTAATTTAGTACATGAAAAATATAAGCATAGACATAATTTCTCCACCGGCGTGTACCTTGTTTCAGCATCCAACAACCTCCTACTGAGGTAGAAAATAGCTCTTTCTTTGCCATCAATGTCTTGAACTAAAACTGAGCTAATGGACTTCTCATCAGCCGATAAGTACAGCCTGAATGGGACCCCTTTCTGCGGAGGGATTAGAATTGGAGGGGAACTTAAATATTCCTTGATATCATCCAATGCTTTTTGTTGCTTATCACCCCATGCGAACTCTTGATCGTCCTTTATCTTTAACAATGGAGTGAACGGCTCTTTCCTACCTGACAGGTTTGAAATAAAACGTCGGACAAAATTGATCTTACCGAGCAAAGATTGTAACTTGGTCTTGTTGGTTGGAGGCTTGATATTTTTTATAGCATCAATGTTCTTTTGTGTAATCTCGAATCCTCTTTCATGGACCAAGAAACCTAAAAACTGACTGGCCGATACGCCAAAGGCACATTTGTTAGGGTTCATTTTTAAACCATATTTCCTCGCTCTTTCTAGTACCTTGCGTAAATCGGCCAAGTGCATATCGTACTCTTTAGACTTCACGACGACATCATCGATATAAACCTCAATCAGCGAGCCAATAAGATCATGAAAAATATAATTCATAGCTCTCTGATAGGTAGCTCCAGTATTTTTCAAACCGAAAGTCATAACAACCCACTCGTATAGGCCGTTTGCCCCCGGACATCTGAAGGTTGTCTTGTGGATGTCTTCTTGGGCCATGAAAATCTGGTTGTAGCCTTCGTTCCCATCCATAAAGCTGATGATCTTGTGTCCAGATGCGGCATCAACCAGTAAATCGGTCAACGGCATAGGGTACTCATCTTTTGGTGTCACTTTGTTTAGGTTTCTGAAGTCGATACACACCCTAAGCTTGCCGTTTTTCTTCAACACTGGAACTATATTAGAAACCCACTCCGCGTAATGGCAGGGTCTGATAAAATTGGCATCGTAAAGCCTTGTGATCTCTGCTTTGATAGCTTCGTGCATATCGGCCTTAAACCTCCTAGGAGCTTGTTTAAACGGTCGATAGCCTGGTTTGATAGGTAACCGATGTTCTACGATCGATCGGCTTAACCCGGGCATCTCATGATATTCCCATGCAAAACAGTCTATGAATTCTTTCAAAAGATTTATCAAATTATTCTTATATTCCCTTGACAGGTTAGCACTTACATACGTCGGCCTAGGTCTATCACCTGATCCTATATCAACCTCTTCGAGTTGATCGGCCGACGTAAAGCCTTGTCCCAATTTTCCATCTAACTCATCCACCACATCATTTGTGTAGGGACTAGCTTGCTCATCTTGGGCAGTGGATGGCACATCTTCGTTAAAGCAACTGCTTGTCTTGGTCTTCTATCGTCTCGATGTCGCAATCAGTTACTTTGAGAAAATCGGCCTTCCAAACTCGTCCTGTCACGCCCCGATTTTCGATCGGGATTAAAAATCGTTAAATAATACATTTTCTAGAAATTTAATAAAAATTTAAAGTAATTCATCAAGTGAAATTAGCAAGGAAATTAAAATTGTCCTTTAAAAATCATGGCCGGAAATATTTTTGTAATATTCTCTGTGCCTTAAAGTACTCTCCAAAATTTTTCGTGAATTTTCAGAGCTAAAGAAATAATTTTAAAGTCACAAAGTTCATTTAACAAATTAAATTAATTAAAAACAAATAAAAAAGGGTCCCTTTTGTTTTGGGCCGTTTTCGGCCCAAAATCCTCTCTCTCTCCCGCGGCCCACGCGGCCTCCTTCCCTCTCCATCCCGCACGGCCCACGGGCCACTCCTTCCTCTTTCCCTCCTTTCTCTCCCTCCGGCCCAGCTGCCGAACTGCCGCGCCTCTCCCCTCCTCGACCCAAGGCGGCCCAAGCCGCCCCAAATCCGCGTCCCTCCTCCTCTCGGGCCGGCCCGAGGCCGTGGCCCAAGGCCGCTCGAGAGCCGCCGCCTCCTCCCTGCGCCGCGCGCCCGCTGACGGGTGGGGCCCGCTGCCGAGTCGTCTCCGACTCGGCCGGCCGCCGCCGCGCTCTCTCCACCGTATTTCCCGGTGGGATCTCCGCCCGCGCCGGCCAAACCCTAGCCAGGCCCCATATATTTTTCCCTCCCCGCGACCTCCTCTCTCGTTTGCCCACGCGCCGCCGCCCCTCCCGAGCCCTAGCGCCGCCACCGCCGTCACCTCCTTCCTCGTCGGTGAGCTCCGCCGCCTCCTCTCTCTCTCCTCTCTCTCGGCGTCGCCGTATGCATCATCCACCCGGCCGCCGCTAGATCGCCGCCTCGCGCTGCCGCCTCGCCGTCGCTCGGCCCGTGGCCGCCTCCGCCGTGCCATGGCCTGGTCGGCCTAGGGTTTGGCCGAACCCTAGCCGCCCGCCCGGCCGTATAGGCCGCCCCGGGCCGGCCCACCACTCCCCCGGCCCAGTGGCCGTTGGGCCGATTGGCCCATCTCCCTCGCGAGGAGTCCAATCCTCCTCCTTCCTTTCCCCTTAGGGCCATCGGCCCATTAGCCCTATTCCCAACAAAGTTTACATTGGCTCCCTCAGCCCATTTTCCAGTGGAGCCCATTGTCTCTCATCGGCCCTTTTAACTTTTCCCGAGGAAGTCCAGTTCATCTCCTCAGGTCCAAATTACCTCCCTTGGCTCATTTCCACTTCCCTTTTTTGCACAAGTCCAGTTTACCTTCCTCTCAGCCCAAATTTCCCCTTTCCCCTGCAAAGTCCATTTTATCTCCTTTGTCTTCCCGGTTCGCCGACTTTTGTGCCATCGACGCGTGGGCCCCTTTGTTTGACCCGATCCATGCCCAGACCACGCGGCTTCGCCGTGTTGGCATCCACGCTGGCGCTACCTTCTCCCTTCCGTGTGCCGTGTGCGCCACGTCTGCGCCACGTGGTGCGTCCGCACCCGTGCGTGCGTGGACTTGATCCACCGTGGACCGGCCGCCCTTGACCCGTTGACACGTGGGACCCGCCGTTCCGGCGCCGTTTCCCTTTGATGATGTCAGCGTAGCCCTTCCTTTGCAAAATTAATTAATAATTGCGCAATAAATTGATTTAATTTCCAGAAAATCATTTAAATGGCTCAAAACTTCTAAAATTCATATCTAATTCATACGAACTCCAAATGAGCCATTCAACTCGCAAAATTCATCTAAAATTAAGCTCTACATGTTTGTTTACTTTTGCGTGCCAGCGTGTAGATTCCGCCGTTTCGGAAGTTCGCGCTCGCGAAGAAAGAAGTCCAGAAAATTGTTTGAAGAAGCAAGGCAAGTCACACATTCCCCTTGAGCATGTTGTAACTATTTTACGAAATGTTTTACGTTTGCAAATAAAGTGCATGTTTTGCTAATTACATGGGAATAGGGTTTACCTATCCATTCGCTTGTGCCATGTTTACTTGTTAACCGTCCTTTGTTAACCTTGAGTGATAATTTGACTTGCTTATGTCACTTATGTTGACTTTGCTAGAATTATATATGCTTAGCCATGCTTCATTACCACTAGCTCATATAATGGGATAATTACACTGTTTACAATTAGCTTCTAACGAGCGGTTCGCTCGAGACACCCGACCAGGTTTTATTGGTCGTAATTATCCAACTAAAATATGACCTAATGGTGGGCTATGGGTGCATGGTTTTGCTGGTCGCACCCATGGCAATTAAGGACCGGTTCATGGGAAACCCTGGAAGAAAAATAGTGCTTACCACAAGCAAGAATGGGCAACTGCTGGATCTGTAGCATAACTCTTTCCTAGCTGACGCTCCCCAGCAAGGGTGGGCGTGATGGAGTTGGGTCGGCCGAGGATATACCGGTTGATCGGCTGCCGGATTCACCAAGGCACGAGGGGGGGCTGCCCGCTGCTGGTAAGGGAGCGGGGGCGAAACCTGCGGTGTGGTGCGCTTGGTTAGGAGGAGTTATGTGAAAGGTCTTGTCATGATTTCCCCCTTTGCAGTATCGTGGTGATACTTCGGGGCATGGTAACATGTGTGGAATCGTGTCTTGTGGGTACAGTTGCACACCTCTGATCGGAGTAAAACTATTCGAATAGCCGTGCCCGCGGTTATGGGCGATCAACCAGATTCACCGTGATTAGTCCCACATGCTTAATTAATTTGACTTAATGAACTGGTGTAGTTCAGGTGGAATGGTTGGGCCTGTTCAACGTGGTTGTAGCATTGTTCAGTGGAGATTTAATCCTGTCATAATTAAATAACTATTTACAGTTTGCGTGGATCCAATCTCGTCCCAACAACAGGCTGTAGGAACCCTTTCCATCAAAGACAAAAAAGGTGGTAGCTCCACGTTTAGCACCCCCTTCGCCTCGGATGCGTTGCCACCAAAGTCTTTTAGCACCATGTTGGTCTTGATGAGGTCTTCAGGTACTTTTCCAAGCTTCCTAAAGGTTGTATATGACATTAAGTTTACTGTCGCGCCGCCATCGACCAGCATCTTCGTCATCGGCCGCCCATTGACGAATCCCTTGATGTATAACAGTCGGAGGTGCCTGTAGCTGGTGTCGGCCGGCTTGTCGAACACGGCTTGATCTGGTGACAACTGTAGCTTAGCCGAGGACTACTCATCGTCGGCTACCGCTTCATCGGCCGTCTGTACGCTGTATTCTGCTGGCAATATGAAAACCATATTAACAGAAGCCGATGCTACGTCTTTACCTTTTGCAGACGCAGGAGCTTGAGTTGATTTGGAGGTGCCCTCATCGACCTTGATCACTGCAGATTTTATCCTCCACTCTTTCTTGGTCTTGGCGGGCCGATGGGCTATTGTCGCCTGCTGCTCCTGGATCTGCTCCTTCCTCCTTAATCTCTGAACCCGCCGTTTTTGTGTCTTGCTAAACACGTCGCTTGGGCACCATTGAGGGTTCTGGATTTGCTCGTCGTCCTCAGTCCGACGATCATGGTGCATCGGCCCCAGCCTTTCATGTATAAACTTTCTCTGCTTGTTCAGCCGATGCAATTGTTTGCTCAAGCTGCCCTGGTGGGAGTCTTCTATATCATTATATGCAGGGCACTCTTGGATTGATGGCAACCTCATCCCTTCGTTCTAGCAGAACTGGAAAAACTCACACTCCCAATGAGGGTCGTAAGAGTTGTCTTGATCGGCGTAATCTTGTGCTTGTTCTTCCCGCCTTCGCTGGTATTTTCTAATCAGGCCTTCTGAGGTCTGATGAGGTCGCTTGCCGGTCCGATGGCCATTGCCGTCGGCCCTATCTACCCGCACCATGTTGACTGGGAACGGGTGTCCTTCTATCTTCATCGGCCGCTTGGCTTCATCAATCTTGATCCTGCCTTGCTCGATGGCCGATTGAATTTGTTGTCGGAAGATCTTGCATTCATTGGTGTGATGGGAATATGTGTTGTGCCACTTGCAATATCTTCTCTTCTTGATTTCCTCAGCCAATGGCAGTATATGACCTACTGGCAACTGAATCTGCTTTTCTTGCAGGAGTAGATCAAATATCTTATCGGCCTTGTTGATGTCGAAGTCGTACTTATCTTCTTTGTCGCCCTTCTTGGCCCACTGGCATGTTGTCGGCTTCTTCATCCGGGCCCACTCGGCTAGATCGACATCGGCATCTTCTTCATCGTCTTCATCGGAGGCGTACTGATATATTGTATTGATCTTCTTTGCGAACTTCTTCGCCTCTTGAAATCTTTGTTCGTGGGCCGATACTCGTTGTGCTAGCTGAGCTAAGCTGTCGAATTCTTGAGATGAGAACCTTTCTCGTATCAGCCTCAGTAGTCCTTGGAATGCCAAACCGGCCAGTTGAGAATAGGTCAGACTGAGGCTGTAACACCTATTCCTTATGTCCCTGAATCTTTGGATGTATTCTGGGACCGATTCATCAACCCATTGCCTGATGGCAGTGAGATCAGACAGTTTCATCTCTTGTACGTCGTTGTAAAAGTATCTGTGAAACTGTTTCTCTAGATCTATCCATCCTCTGATGGAATTGTAGGGTAAAGAGAAAAACCATGTAAATGCTGACCCTGACAAGGACAGAGGGAAAAATCTCACCCTCAACGCCTCTATGGCCAATGCCTCACCACATTATGCTAGGAATCGGCTTACGTGCTCGTACGTAGAGACGTTATCTTGCCCCAAAAATTTAGAGAAATCCGGGATCTTGTATCGGCTCGGCAGTGGCACTCTGTCGAACTCCTCGGGGTACGGGTGCTGATACACTGTAGAACTCTCCTTGGGCTTCAAGCTGAATTGATCTCGCATCACCTTGGCTATCATGTTGGCCTAGTATTCTACGGGCTGGTGTGGAAGCTCCTGGTGGTAAGACTGCTGCAGGCCCTCCGGCCGATATTGCCTGGGGGAGTACGGTTGGAAGTGATGATTTAAGTTCTGTGTGTCGTACTGCCCTGCGGTGTACTGCTGGTAGCCTTGCGGCGCGTTGTAAGCAGCTGGTTGCGGAGGGTTACTAGGCATGGGGAATTGAGGTTGTCCGGCCGATGGCGGGTTGACTGGAACTTGCTGCATCGGCTCGACCACCGGTTGTTTCCCCTTCATCCACTGTGCAAATTGTTCCTCCGTGATGTGCTGGGGGCTTCCTCCCGCTTGCCTGGTTAGGACCAGCGGCATGGTAGATGCTGGTTGGGCCGATGGAGGTGGGATCGACACCGCCAGCTGTGGAGCCGTACTCAGATCGGTCCTCAGGGTCCGATAAGCAGGGAACTTATTTTCTGGCAAGAAAATCGGTCCTTGAGGCTTGTGCTGGTGAATAGAACCATCTAGGATTGATTTGACCGTATTGGTCAATGTGTTCACCAGGATTCCCGACTGGTTGACTAGCGCAGAATGAATTGCAGAGTCGATGCGGTCTTGCAACGTCAGCGCGGCGCTTTCTTCAGTCTTGACAGTGTGGTCGTGTGCTGCCACCGACGTGCTGGCTCCGTCTCCCGGGCTCGGTATTACCACCTTAGATTTTTGAATGAGGGTGCCTTGCCGAGTCCTAGAGTACGTCTGCAGGTACATATTTTGAAATTGCTCGACCAGCTTGTCCATCTCAGCTTTTTGCCCTTCGTTGAGCTAGTCAACGGTCACAGAGACGACGTTCTCCTTGGAGATCTCACTCTGCTTCGACATTCTGTAGTGATCTTCTTGTTGTCGCGAAGCTTGCGTTCTTGATGTCCCACCGGGCGTGCCAAAAGTGTGTTGGCGTAGAATTTAGACCCGCCTCGCAACCAAACGGGTTCCACATTTCCACGGTGGCCTGGGAGATCTGCTTAGCTCCAGTGCAGGTCCAAAAGCTTGCCTGGGTGCGTGTAGGGCGTGCCAGTTGATTTGATCTGCAATCAACAAGATAAACAAGCAAACCATGTTAGTAAACAATGACCGATCGGCCGATAGGCCGATGTCGCATTGTCATGACCTAGCCGATAGGGCAAAGCTATATCGGCTTACTTGTAACTGTGATAAAATAACATCAAAATATAGATCTAATTTCATCGACCTTCATCAACATGTTAATGTCAATTATTAGCATCGGCCGATGAGGGATAAAAGAGATAAGTGCACTAGCTAATACTCTAATGCAAACTTGTATGAACCAATCGGCTTATATAAATATATCGATCACAGGCAAACCCTAAAGAGTAACCTATGATAAACACATTTACATTTATAAATCTACTCATACAAGTGGCAAATACATATAAAAACATTATGGTGATTACATGTATTAGATAAGACCGGCTGAAACCCCGGCGCTATCCTTAATTACGATCAAAAATAGGCTTTGGGTTAGATCTCAAAATAGGACTAAGGTCGATGGCAACTCGAAGTGTGAATTGAGATTTAACACAAAGAAAATCAAGTCGTCGATCGCTTTTGGGGATGGTAGATGCACTGAAAGATTTAACTAAGCATAGTAATTAAACTACCGTCAACAATAAACCCTAAAACGAGTAGATCGCTAGCGAAGCATAATTAATACACTTACGAAAATCATCCAAAGCATGATAAACAACGATCACGTCATCGAGGCTTAACGTGCCTAGAGCGACACGTTAGCCCTGACGACGTAGATCGTCGGGCGTGAGTTCTTACCTCTGCTCTGGGGAAGCAAGAACTTGTCGAAATTAACCTCTTGCGAGGGTTGGCGATGCGCCGAAAATAAGTTGAACAAGATTGTGTATTGTATTGTGAGAGAGTTTCTATGTATAAACTACCGGGATATTTATATCCGAGATTACAACATTGTCCAGATAGGACACGATCTTATCTACAACTTAACAAACAAGTCTTTGCAGCAGACTCTTGCCATAGATTAGATCTAAACCTACTTGATTTACAAGATACAATTGCCTAAAACCGAGCCTTATCTCTATTTGGCAACCTCCTTGAAGCTTATCCTGAGCCCAAACCAAGCTCATGCTAACTCTATCAACACTCTATCCCTGTCGGCCAACAACCTCGTTGAATCCGTATCGGCCGATACACCTTTTCTGCTAACACAGCTTCCAGTCTGATATGCTTGCCGAGTCCGATACAAGACTTGGTCCGACTCCAACTTAACCCTTCCTCTCTGCATCGGTTTTCTCTTTCCTCTCCGAGTAGATTACGAAAATCTGTCGTTAACAGTTGGCTGAGCAGCGCCAGGGCGACGCTAGGGCGGCGTGGTCCACGCGGCGCGGCGGCCGGGCGACGCCGGCTGTCGACGCGTGGCGCGGCGCTAGGGAGGCGGCTCGGTGTGACCCTGGGGCGGCTTCGACCGAGGAAGGCGGGGTCAGCACGCGGGCAACGTTGGCCTGCTCTGTGCAAGTGGTCGGCTGAGCCTGGGAGGAGGAGGAGGAGGAGGAGGAGTAGGAGAAGTAGGAGGAGTAGGCCGGCGGTCTTGGTTGGCTTAGCCGACCAGTAGCTAGGCAGTGGCTCGTCCGAGCATCATGAAGACTCGGCCGGGAGTAGGAAGGAGAAGGAAGTGACACCGACTACCTGCTACAACTCCGCGGCCTCGGCGAGCCCTTCCAGCAATGCAAAATGCGTCGTGTGAAACTTTTGGGGAGTAGTGGGAGCGATCATCTGCTTGATTGTGGGAGTATTTATACTTTGCTTTGACATACAGTAGTGGTTGGTAGAAATTCAAAAATAATGGGGATTAATTGGATTGGAACGGAAGTGGTTAGAAAAGGCCGGGAAAAATTTACGAACGACTATTAAAATTAACTCTCGAATTTTTGGAGACCGAAGTTGGAAAAAGGACAACGCTTTGATTAAATTTAATTTGGGATTTTTAGATTAAAAACACGGGCATTACAAACCTACCCCCTTAAGAGAATCTCGTCCCGAGATTCCAAGGTCAGATGAAAAGTTCCGGGTACTCGGCTCGAAGGTGATCCTCTTGCTCCCAGGTGGCCTCATCCTCGGTATGGTTACTCCACTGAACTTTGAGAAACTTGGTGACCTTTCATCGGGTACGCCATTCCTTCTCATCGAGTACCCTAATAGGTCATTCTTTATAAGTCAAGTCTTTTTGTATGTCAATCATTTGAAGAGGGATTTGCTCCTCGGGAACACGAAGGCACTTCCTTAGCTGCGAGACATGGAAGACGTCATGTACCCCGGCTAACTCTGTGGGCAACTCGAGTTGGTAGGCAACTTTCCCACACCTATTGATGATAGGGTAGGGACCAATGTAACGGGGTGCTAGTTTTCCGGCCATTCCAAACCATTTTGTTCCTCGTAGAGGCGACACCCTTAGGTATACATGATCTCCTACTACGAACTCAAGCATCCATCGTCGATGGTCGGCATGGTCCTTCTGTCGGGATTGGGCTTCTCGATGTCTGCTCTGGATCACCTTCACTTGCTCTTCGGCTGCTTGTAGGATGTCAGGCCCAAATACTTTCTGTTCTCCTACATCCGTCCAACAAAGTGGGGTTCGACACTTCCACCCATACAAGGCTTCATAGGGTGCCATTTGGATACTGGCTTGGTAGCTATTATTATAGGCGAATTCTGCATATGGTAAACACAAGTCCCAAGTGCCTTCAAAGTCCAGGGCACATGCCCTCAGCATATCTTCCAAAATCTGGTTTACCCACTCAGTCTGTCCATCGGTTTGAGGGTGATAGGCTGTGCTAAAATTCAAGTTTGTGCCCATTGCTTCGTGAAGACTTTGCCAAAAATGTGAAGTGAACTAGGTGCCCCGGTCTGATAATATTTTCTTAGGTACCCCATATCGACAGACAATCTGGGTCATGTATAACTCGGCTAGTCTTTTTCCCAAATAATTACTCTTGATTGGGATGAAGTGAGCGGCCTTGGTAAGACGGTCCACTATTACCTATATGGAGTCATAGCCAGATGGAGTCTTGGGAAATCCCGTGATGAAGTCCATCTCTATTTCCTCCCATTTTCACTCGGGTACTTTTAAAGGTTGTAACAATCCAGCAAGCTTCTGATGTTCTACCTTCACACGTTGGCAGATATCACATAAGGCCACATACTCTGCGACGTCACGCTTCATCCTAGGCCACTAATAGTAAGGCTTGATGTCCTGATACATCTTGGTGCTACCAAGGTGTATGGAATATGCGGATTCGTGGTCATCCCAAAGTATCAGATCTTTTAGTTTCTTGCTGTCGGGGACACAAATACGCTTTCCTAACCATAGTATTCCTTTCTCGTCCAAGGAGTATCCTAGGGCTTTTCCCTTCTTGATAAGCTCCTTGATTTCTGTGATTCCTTGGTCATCTAACTGGACTTCACTGATCTTCTGCTCTAAGGTGGGTTGTACTACCAAAGTGGCAAGGGTCCCGGTTTTGACCACATCTATTCTTAGTTTCTCTAGTCTTCTGCATAGTTCTAGCCGGTGCGGTAGGATGGCCAAAGCGTTGCAATGCACCTTCTGACTTAATGCATTGGCAACCACGTTCACCTTACCCAGGTGATAGTGTATTCCGATGTCATAATCTTTAATTAATTGTAGCCACATCCTTTGCCTGAGGTTGAGTTCGGTCTGAGTGAAAATGTACTTCAAACTCTTATGGTCAGTGTATACTTCACACCTATTGCCCATCAAGTAATGCCGCCAAATTTTGAGGACGTGCACCACCGCTGCTAATTCTAGGTCATGGGTAGCATAGTTCATCTCATGGGGCCTTAGTTGTCTGGAGGCATAGGCAAGCACTCTTCCTTCTTGCATGAGCACACATCCTAGTCCTTGCCTAGAGGCGTTGCAGTAAATATCAAAATCTTTCTGTATGTCCGGGAAGGTTAGGACGGGGGAAGTGGTCAGTCTCTTCTTTAGTTCTTGGAAACTCCTTTCACAAGCTGTGGTCCATATAAACTTTTGGTCCTTCTTGAGTAATTTGGTCATGGGTTTGGCAAGCCTAGAGAATCCCTCTATGAATCTTCGGTAATACCCTGCCAAACCGAGAAAACTCCTAATCTCTGTGGCTGTAGTTGGGGTTTTCCACGAGAGCACATCTCTGACCTTACCAGGGTCTACCTCTACTTCGATAGCAGAGATGACATGGCCAAGGAAGGCAACCCTATTGAGCCAAAATTCACATTTGGAGAATTTGGCATAGAGTTGATGTTCCTTAGTTTACCCAAAACCAATCATAGGTGTTCGGCATGCTCTTGATCACTCTTAGAATAGATGAGAATATCATCTATGAACACTACGACGTATTTGTCAAGGCACTCCATGAACACCTTGTTCATAAGGATCATGAAAAAGGCTAGGGTGTTGGTGAGACCAAAGGACATGACAATGTACTCGTAAAGCCCATAATGAGTGGAGAAAGCAGTTTTGGATATGTCTTCCGGTTGAATTTTTAACTGGTGGTATCCGGACCATAGGTCTATTTTGGAAAAGACCTTGGCCCCTTGCAGCTGATCGAACAGGTCATCAATCCTTGAGAGAGGGTACTTGTTTTTTATGGTCACTTCATTCAAGGCTCGGTAATCCACACACATTCTCTTAGTCTTGTCCTTCTTTTCAACCAAGAGGACGTGTGCTCCCCAAGGAGACGTGTTGGGCCTCACGAATCCTTTTTCTTCTAGTTCCTCGATTTGCTTCTTGACTTCTGCCAATTCGTTAGGGGCCATTCTATAGGGTCTCTTGGATATAGAGGCTGTGC
The DNA here is from genome assembly GCA_008326285.1 of Oryza officinalis. Taxonomy (NCBI): domain Eukaryota; kingdom Viridiplantae; phylum Streptophyta; class Magnoliopsida; order Poales; family Poaceae; genus Oryza; species Oryza officinalis. Next base: position 36,666,403 of record BDMV01000006.1, on the reverse strand, counting down.
CTGGGGCAAGGGTGATAGAGAACTCAATTTCTTTGTCTAGTGGCATTCCAGGTAGTTCTTCTAGAAAAACATCGGGGTATTCATTAACTACCGGTACTTCCTCCAAAGGGGTGGCTTCAACATGGTTAAGGGTGGGTCGCTCTATCAATCGACGGGGAGAGGTGAATCTTATTTCCTTCCCGTTTGGTCCTTGTAAAGTTATCGTACGGGAGGCACAGTCTATCTGGCAATTATACTTGGATAGCCAATCCATCCCTAGGATTAAGTCCAGACTTTGGGATTCGAGAAGGATGGGGCTAACAGGGAAGGTAACTCCTTGTATGACCAGGCTCGCTTTAGGGCTGATTTGATAGGCTTTAGCTTCGGTTCCAGGGGATTGGATGAGCATGGGTATTTCTAATCCCTTAGTCCCTATCCCAATTTTTCTCACAAAAGCTTGAGAGATGAAAGAGTGTGATGCCCCCAAATCAAATAAGATGATTGCTGGTACGGAATTGACAAGGAACATACCTAGCACCACATCAGGTGACTCCTGGGATGATTCTGCTTGCACATGATTGACTCGACCTCGTCCGAAAGTTGGTGCAGAATGGGAGGCCTGACCGCTAGCCTGGGTAGCAGCCTTAGCTGCAGCTGGGGCAGGGGCTCTGGCTGTGCTGATGTGGGAGGCTCCAGAGGTAGCGAGAGTATGACACTAGGCATACTCCCTGGCGAAATGCCCCACGATTCCACAACGGTAGCAGGCAAACCCAGCTACGGTTGGCGGGTTCCTGGAGGGAGCGTTGGGGGTGGTGACATTGCTACCCACAGTGTTGCCAATATAAGTCCTTGGTTGTGCTGGTGCCGGAGGACGGGGTATAAAGGGGCGGGCTTGGTACCCATGACTTGATTGAGGCACTGGCGGACGAAACTGGACTGGGTAGTGGATCCTGGGACGCAGTCGTCCATGGTGCATGAGCCCTTGCTGGGCAGCCTTATCTTCCGAAAGGCTTCTTCTTCCTTCCAGGTGTCTTCAACAATTAGGGCCCGGTTGACCATCTGCTGAAAAGTGAGAAAATCATAGGCTACCAACTGGATACGGATGCCCACGTTCATGCCCTTTAGGAACTTTCTGATTTTCTTCTTGTCGGTATCCACCTCATCGGTAGCATAACGAGCCAAATGATTGAACATGCATAAGTATTCATTGATGGAGGAGTTGTCTTGCTTCAAGTTGTTAAACTCTTCTCGTTTGATATCGATGGTACTTTCTGGGACATATGCCGCTCGAAATGCTTATGGGAATTCTTCCCAATCAAAGGTGGAGGCATCGTGGTGAGCCATGCGGTAGTTCTCGCACCAGTTAGCTGCAGGTCCTCTGAGCTGGTGGGCTGCATAAAGTGCCTTTTCTCTAGTAGTGCACTGCACCAAATCCAACTTCCTTGCAATGTCCTTCAACCAATCATCTGCTTTGACTGGTTCTGAGGTCTAAGAGAACTCTAGGGGACGAGTTCTCAAGAAATCATTCAGCTTAGACCGTCCATCTGGTACATGACGGGGTTGATGGTTGAGGGCGGCCAAGTTCTGAGCAATGCCTTGCGGAATCTGAGTCTGCAAGGTTAAAAGACTTTGTTGGTCCAGAGGGGGTGGGTGGGGTAGTTCTCCTGACTCCGACGTGAGGGTACGAGCTTCGCGGGCATTGGTCTGCTCGTGTTCAGATGCCTGATCTTGAAGCACCTCAGGCACTTCTCGGGTGGCATTGCGAGGTAATGGGCTCTCCTCTTCATTTCTGAGACGTACCGGGGCGCGAATGTTACGGCGAGGACGTTCGGCCATCTTGATCCTAAGGACGAAGGGAGAAAGGAAAGCCTTAGTTAAGAGGACACATAATTTTTTTAAAAGGAATTTTTCACAAACACGAGCACATTCATTACAGCACAAAAGGCACAATACAATACATAGGTATGATTACATCACTTAGACACTAACCACGGGATACAACATACAAGGTGCTACAAGCTGGGGGGGCTACCATAACTTCTACGAAGTTGGCAGTAGGACGCGATCTCAACTAAACACACTCCTAGACACTACCTTGCGAGACCACTTTATTCAAGCCGCTAATCCTGAGGTAGTGCATGACACTTGCTAACACAAACGGCCTCCTACTGGGAACGGTCCACCTGCGACTCCTCGCTCTCTGGGGTGATGCCGCAAGTCGGCGGGAACTAAACAGGTAGCCTCGAAGTAAAAGTGGTGGCACCACCAGTCGGCGGGGTAGGAGTGACGCCACGAGCGAGTGGAACCGCTGACAGAGTAGGATCAGTAGTGAAGCGAAACAAGGAACGGTACTGGCGCGCAGTCATGCGGCGAACTGGACGGGAAGGTAGTGGCGAGGTAGGGAGTGGTGGGGAAGGTGAGGAACTCTGTGAGTTGCCTCCCTTTATATGAAGCGCCCTGTCGGGACATGTGGTGGGGTGAACTGGCGGAGGCTGGACGAGGGGCATCCCCTCAACGGCGGAGATATGACGCTCCAACTAGCGATAGGCCTCAAGAAGTGAGTGGTACTGCACATCTAGGAACATCGTGAACTCCATAAGGCGGATCAAAGGGGGAAAACAGTCCTGACAGGTGCAACGATACACACTCCTAATGCCATCACGGGGAAGCTCGGGAATATAGTGGAAGGGGTTGTGGACAAGGTGGAGGTGGTATTGATCACGAAGGCATCGGATGGCAGTGAAAGAGTCAGTAAACTGACACTTTTTAAAATTTCTGAAGAAAGGAAGGGGGCATAAAACTAACTTTTCACAAAAGAAAACACACCAAAAAACACCAAGTGTGAAAGCTGGCAAATAGAGGCTTTTCAAAGGGTTTATCTTCCAAGGAATTCTATTCAAGGAGGGGTTTCGTCCTAGGGCCAAACTTTGCTCTGATACAAACCCTGTGACGCCCCAAACTACACCAGTCCAAGAACAAGAACTGGCATAGGCTGGAGGTCACATTATTACCTGTGATAACAGTACCAGTCCCAAGATATACAAGCTGGTACTCACAGAATAATTGTGGAAATCAGAAATAACAAAGCTTTATTACAGCCTTGAGGGAGGTCTCATACATACTACCATCATGGACATACCCCAAACTGGTAGAAACATAGACAGGCAGAAATGACAAAGGCGAAAGCATAGAGAACAGCGGCGGGAAACGTAGAGTAAAAGACACAAAGAGGGAAACAGCAAACATAATCCGCAGGCTATGTTTAGGAACTAGACCTGAAACCCTGAGAAATCGTACTCAACTTGTTCCTGGAAATACGCCACAGTGGAAGGGTCGAGGTATCCTTCTGCTAACTCTATAAAAATTAAATATAAGCAAGGGTGAGTACTCGGTGTACTCAGCAAGCCGGGGAAAATATGACATGCAAGGCTATAAACAAGGAGGAGAAGGGTTGCTTTCGAAAAACAAGGTTTTAAATTAGTTTGTTTTCAAAACACTAGTGATTCAAATTTTAGTTCGGAACGAGACTCACGCCTTGCCCCATTTACCACATTGCTTTGCAACAATCTGTCATAGAAACCATAAGTCCCATGCCCAACTCAACACCGTGCCATTTCAGCACAACCAAATCTGTGCCGTCTCAGCACAAAACCAACACTGTGCCGTCTCAGCACAAAACCAACACTCTGGTGCCAAACGACACCCCGAGTCACACAGTCTCATTCCCAACCACGAAGGTTGGCCGTTCGCCACAAAGACAAACTTTGGTAACGGCTTCCAACCCACAAACCATTTCATTAAAGAAGTTTAAAAGCAAAACTACGCTATGAGAAACACCTCACATCCGCCCATGACCATGGGCATGGCTGTTTAAACAGTTTTACTAAACTCTGCAGAGGTTGCACTCTTTACCCACACGCCGTGAATTTCTCACATTACCGAACACATGTGGATCAGACATGGCTAACAAAAGACAGACATGGCTAACAAAAGAGAGCTCACTACAAGACTTTTCTGTAACCAACCCATAAATGCCCGTGTCACACAGATGGGTGGAATCTCTCCACCAAGCACTAGTACACAAACAGCTATAGGTGCCGGTTGGGAACCGGCAATAGATGCCGGTTTCCTAGCCGGCACCAATTGGTCAGCACCAATGACACTAGGTCATTGGTGCCGGTCGTAGAACCGGCACCTTTGTGCTCTCCCGGATTCAAAAAAAAAGAAGCCGGCTCCTAGCCGAGCCGATGCTTTCACAGATCACAAATCAAATCCATCACAGATCATCATCAACAACAATCATAGATGCACTAACCGGCGAGGTCCCTCTCCGCGCGAGGTCGTCGCCGGCCGCCGAGCCCCTCTCCGCGCCGAGGCCGTCGCCAGCCGCCGAGCCCCTCTCCGCGCGAGGTCGTCGCCAGCCACCGAGCCCCTCTCCGTGCCGAGGTCGTCACAAATTCAAACATCGATCCAGATATGCTGCCCTCACAATGCAATTCCACAATCACAAATCAAAATATAATTTGCCAACGATGCTGCCGATCCTGCAGAACAAAAAGAAAATCCCCAAATCAATTTGTTCCAGTCCCAACATCCCTACTGTGTCCCATGCCGCCAAGATCCAAAACATGCTCACCGCGAGAAGAACGGGAAGAACGGCAGCGGCTGCCTCCACCAGCAACGCTGGCAAGGACAGGCTGTCTCCAAGTCACGTTTCACTGTCGGCGCCAAGCTTCACGGCGGCGAATCGAGGACTGAGCTCCACGGCGGCAGCTCGGCGCAGAGGAAGGAGCTTCACGGCAGTGGTTCGGCGATGAGGAGCTCACGGCGACAGCTCAATGAGGAAGGAGGCCGACGGTCACCACCGAGGCCCGCTTCTGCCAGATCTGGCGGGCAGAGGGGAGGGGAGGGAGGTGAGGGGAGGCGCGGCGGACGAGAGGGGAGGGCGAGGGGAGGGGGAGGCGTGGCGGAAGGTGGGGAGGGCGAGGGGGAGGGGAGGGAGGGAAGGGAGGCACGGATAGGGATGAAAACGGTTCGGAATATTTTTGGATTCTGGGCGTGTTTTCGAAAACAGAAAGTGTCAGTCGGAAATTTTTCGAAAACTTTCGGAAACGGAAACGAATTCGGAATTTTTTTCTCGGAAACGGAAACGAATATGATAAGACTATTATCCGTCGGAAACCGGAATCCGTCGGAAACTTTCTGGAAATGAATTCGGAAACTTTCCGGAAACAAATTCAGGTTTTTTTCTCGGAATCGGAAACAGAAAAAATTCTCATATACAACTGAGTAGCTTCATCCTTCTCTACTCTAAATGTTTAGATTTATACTATGTATTGAGAAGTTTAATTAAATAGAGATATTTTTTGGTCCAGTACTTTAGATTTTTTTCCAAATGACTATTTTTTTAATTTCTATTAGGTCATACCATCCAAATTATAATTATAGTTAGTTATAGATGAATACAATTCTTTTTTTCCAAGAAGGTAAAGTTTGCAACTAGTTGTATTATTATTAATTAATAAAATAATAAAAATATTGATTTATTGTCTTAGAAAAAAATGCTTAGCTACGTCTCTTCGTTGATTTAAGAAGGTTAGTTTAAGGGCTTTTTATATTTCGATAAATATCCGTTACCGTATTCGCTCCGATTCGTATTCGCTCCGCTTTCGTATTCGATAATATTCGATTCCGTTTCCGTATTCGAGGTTTCCGATTCCGATTCCGATTCCGAAAAAAATATGAAAACAAAAACGATAAAGGTGGTTTCCGTCCGTTTCCGAACCGTTTTCATCCCTAGGCGCGGCGGACGGAGGAGGGGAGGGCGAGGAGGGAGAGCGAGGGGGAGTGGATGTGGATAAGGGATAGTAATCGCATACAATAAATAGTTTTTTAATTGGTTAAGGCGTGTGGTGGAGGAGGATCACAGCCGGCCGGCTTGGCTCGCCAGTGTCGGCTCGGTTTGGTATAGGTGCCGGTTTTTTAAAAGAACCGGTACCTATAATATATTATAGGTGCGTTTTTTTTAATCGGCACCTATAATATATTATAGGTGTCGGTTCTTTTAAAAAACCGGTACCTATAGTATTGGTACCGGTTTTAACTAATGAACTGGCACCTATATTCTTTAAAGGTGCCGGTTCTTTATTTTTTCACCGTGCAAAGGTGGGAAAAGGCCTATAGGTGCCGGTTTCAAATGAATCGGCACCTATAAGACCGGTCTCTATAAGGGTTTTTGTAGTAGTGAAGCATCAGGCCAGGCTCAGGCCTCATCTACTCAGGTCCTACCGTATGGACCCCCGACACATCTCCACTGCAGGAGATTGCCGCAAACTCCATCATACCGATGCTCCTCACCTGCCAACATACTAGATACTTACGTTTTAGTTACTTACTCGGCCAGGGGCATCCCATTCTACCCGTGTAGTCGTGCTGTCTTATGCTTGGATGAATTTTCCAAAGGAATCGGTCCTTATGGATGATGCGTAGCCAAACCACCCAAGTACTAACTCCCGCACCATCAAGTTTTTAAAAAGCATTTTTCCATCTTAAAACCAAACTGACATCTCACTGGGTTTTTAAACAACAATGGTGTTAAATATCCAAAAGTTTTCCATACGACAGTACAAACGTTACCTATAGGCAGTCTACCTCGGCATGAGTGAATACCGACGAAAATATGGTGGTGTTACAAAGCAAATGGAGTTTTACAAATCCTACATAATAAAAATGCAACTAATAGAAAGATTCGACGAATCGCATTCACGGCCAAAACAATGCGTCCTAAAAATATGCAACTTGGCAACCAAATAATTAGTTCAAAATATGGGTGCAAAAGTGGTCAAGGAGGCTTGCTTGATCCTCCACGAAAGCCGGAGCGTCGGCCTCCTGAGCGAACTCCGCGTCGGTCCCAGACTCTATACGCAACAAAACAAACAATACATAAAACCACTGCTAGAAACAAAACAAACACATGAAATGAAGCACCAATGGGTAGAGCAGAACTTTTGAAAGATGATGGAACTGAAATGAGGTGAAACGGAATAACGGATAAAAAGATGTGAATTTTTGAAGTTTGGAGGATTTTCGCGGGACAAAAAAATTGAAATGGAATATTCCTGGAATATTCTAGTGGGGCCTAGCTGTCAACTGGTCAAAGGTCAAAGTCAAAGGGGAGGGGAAGCTGTGGGGCCCACGGGTCCCACTCTCTTTTCTTTTCTTTTTTTCTCTCTTCCCTTTTAACACTCTCTCTCCCTTATCTCTTCTCTCCCTCTCTCCTTACTTTCTCTCGTTTCTTTCCTTCTCTGCCTGAGAGGAGGGGACAACGACAAGGGGTGGCAGCGGCTGGGCGCGGCGAGGCGGCGGCGACAGCTAGGCGCGACGAGGGGGCGGCGGCACGGCGGGGGAGGGCGCTAGGCCGCGGCGTTGGCCGAGCAGCGCTAGGGCAACGCTGGGGCGAAGTGGTCCACGCGGCGTGGCGGCCGGGCAACGCTGGCTGTCGGCGCGTGGCGCTGCGCTGGGGAGGCGGCTCGGCGCGACCCTTGGGCGGCTTCGACCGAGGACGGCGGGGTCGACGCGCGGGCGGCGTCGGCCTGCTTGGTGCAAGCGGCTGGCTGAGCCCGGGAGGAGGAGGAGTAGGAGGAGAAGTAGGAGGAGTAGGCCGGCGGCCTCGGTTGGCTTAGGTAGGCAGTGGCTTGTCCGAGCGTCACGAGGACTCGGCCGGGAGCAGGAAGGAGAAGGAAGCGACGCCGACTACCTGCGACAACTCTATGGCCTCGACGAGCCCTTCCAGCAATGCAAAATGCGTCATGTGAAACTTGTGGGAAGTAGTGGGAGGGATCATCTGCTTGATTGTGGGAGTATTTATACTTTGTTTTGACATGCAGTAGGGATTTCGTCGATGAATGCCGTCATTTTTGCATCTGTGCTAGGGTCTCCTGCTATATTTTTCTCTACTATCTCTGTGTTGCTCCGGTGGTTGCCTTGCTTGAGTGAATGAAAAATCAGAGCAGAGATGTTGTCGGTTGTCAGGGAGGAGGACGGGGCGGTGCCTAATTTGGCAGCCATCCTTTTGTTATTTTAATGGTAGGGGCAAATTAGTGCAAGCATGGTTGGGTTGTCTATTGCTTAAGAAAGATTAGAGAACGGTTCTTTCTGTGACACGAATTTAATTAAAGGAAAAAGGGACCGATAATTGCCGGTTGGTAGAAATCCGAAAATAATGGGGATTAATTGGATTGGAATGGAAGTGGTTAGATAAGGCCGGGAAAAATTTACGAACGACGATTAAAATTAACTCTTGAATTTTTGGAGACCGAAGTTGGAAAAAGGACAACGCTTTGATTAAATTTAATCTGGGATTTTTAGATTAAAAACGTGGGTGTTACACATGTCCCTCCCTAGACATAAACCGCGAGCGGCGCGGTGTGGAGTACCTCATCGCGCCTCTATCCATGGACCTTCCGCAGGCTCTGATACCACTTGTTATAAAACCAGCCCGAAATTACCATCGAAAACCAAACGCGGAAGAAACTCCATAGGAGATCTAAACATTATGACGACATCGAGACACGATATTTGTTAACGAGGTTCAGTCGAAGCCCACATCCCCAGAGCACTGATTACGGGTGCTCCTCCCCGATCCAGCGTATTACAACGTATCAGAGTTAAAACAACTCATGGCCGGACGCCACCAGCAACCATTCCCTCTCGCTATGTTAAGTTGCCATGCTATTACAACAGGTCTGTCTCTCTATTTAAGAGAGATTTTAGGCTATAGTCTGACTCTTCATCTATTCTTACACCCATTATAACTTCAAGTGCTAAATTGTAACTGACTTTGTACATATATTCGACACTAACTCCAATAGATTATAACCAGCACGTCCACGGCGTGGGTCCAGAAATACCTCTAGAAGAGGAGGAAGAAGAAGATGAGGTTCAACATTCACGCGTCAACCATGAGGAAGGACTTTTTTTGTAAGTTAGGTCTAGTATGATCATGTCTAATTTTGTGTAGTACACATGTCTGTTATCTTGGAAATAGTTTGAAGAGTTGTAATCTTTTGAAATATGTTGGAGAACTTTTGAAATATTTAAGTCCAATGAAATAATCTATAAAATAAAATAATACCTTTGAAATGAATAAAAAATAGTATTATTAGAGCAAATATTGTCATAATAATTAAAGTAAATTTTTAAGTCCAATGAAATATTGCCTGTGAAATAGCTAAGGAAATATGTAAGAGCCCATAATTAATAAAATAAATTAATACATTTGAAATGAATAAAAAATAATATTGTTAGAGCAAATATTCTCAAAATAGTTACTTATGAAAGTAAGACGGTCAACCTCACCTGTGACGGGCGAAAGAGCTGGCGCCGTCACAGGTGACCTCACCTGTGACGGGCCCTACTTTGCAGCCTGTCACAGGTGACATTACCTGCGACGGGCCATGGAGTAGTGCCTGTCACAGGTGACATCACCTATGACGGCCTCCGCCCTCTTGCCCGTCACAAGTGAGGTTGACAGGGTACTAGGGTTGGACTGGCACCCCCATCTCACTCCCTCAGATCCAGATCTCTCTCTCACTCACTCATTCACTCACTAACGCGCCTTCACGATGCCGACCGCCGCCTACCCGGCCTCCACGACGTCAGCAGCTGCACCCTCAGCCTCCACGACGTCGGCAGCTGCACCTCCGTCCTCCACGATGACATCCGCCGCACGTCCGCTCTCAACGACGGTGGCAGCCAGCCCCCTTCCTCGTGGTGAGCCACACCCTATCATTCATCTTCTGTCCTCCATGTTTCTCGATGATGAAATTTGATGGTGTCATTTGGTTATGTGTGGCAATTTTCATTGCTCACTGATGAAATTCCTAAGTTATGAGATCATGTGTGGCAATTTTCGTGCTATGGGCATAGGCATGTGATATGTATTGCTATTGTGACAATTACTGATGGTTGATACTGTGGGGTATGGGCATAGGAATGTTATGAATTATTAGGAATTTGAAAGATATGTATTGCTAGTACGATGGTTGATGGTTGCTATTATGCATGATGCATTTATGAAATTGTTGAAATGTGAACTACAAGTTAGTGACATTTTTTTGTCAATTTCATGGTTGCTAGTATCTCTTCTTATACTGCCACACATGACCAATGGTGACTAGTAGACCATGGCATGGAGGCCATGTAATTGGCAGCCTGTCATATTCTGGTGAAGAGACCATTCTGTTGGCAGCCCATCTTCTGAGAGCAAAATATATATACCGCTATTAGAGCATTGTTATATTTGAGAAGTTGTTAGGAAATTTTACGAAATGCTATAGGAAATTTTTTACGGACTTGATGCATGAGTTGGAAAATTTTGGGAAATGCTTTAGGTAATTTTTATGAACTTTCAAAAAATGACATGGCAAATTTTAGTTGTTTCTTTGCTGCAGTAGTGTCTAAGGAACACGAATAGTCCATGTCGAGTGGGACACCATCGGAACCCTCGAACGAAGAATAGGCTACCAACCACCCAACAAGTTATCACTGAGGTGGATGAAAGTGGTAGGCCTATGGCGCCGAGGAGTGTCATAGGCAAATGGTCTAACTGTTGCGGGCGGGTAGCACGTGACCATTTTGGGATCCTACATCAAGATATCAGCATTAGTCAAATGGTTCGACTATCCCGCTGAAGCAGAAGAAAGGCTGAAGCGGAAGGCACTGCAGAAGATGGGCAAGACCTGGAAGAATTTCAAGTGGAAGCTTTTCTCGGAATATGTCATCCTGCCCGGTAATCAGACCCTATTCAGAGAGTACCCGCAAATAACAAAGAAGGTGTGGGAGGAGTTCTGCGATGTTAGAAACACTCAAGAGTTCAGGGACTCAAGTGAGGCCCATCGATTACAGCAACAACGGAATGAGCACCCACATCGGCTCGGCACGGCGAGGTATATCGGCAAGGAAGAGATATGGGCTTAAGAGGATGAAGCTACAGCTGTAGCGAATGTTCCTGCCCCTTTTGCTAACATCCCTGAACCACGAGCTTGGAACTGGGCTAAGGCCAGGGGTAAGGTGAACCAGGATGACACCATTACATTCCCCAACCAAAATGATGTTGTCATCTATCAGTAACTAGTGAGTATCCTACTAACTTAAGTAATGATCTACTCGCGAGTTCTCTTGGTACATCATACATGTCTGTAACGATGACTCTTATTTTCTATAGATGGGGTTGGTTGCCGAACAAACTTCGCAAAGTGAGGTTAAGTTCGCGCCGAAGAGGCGAGAAGATGACATCCTCACTAGGGCACTCAAAATTCCAGAACATCATGGCCTGACTTGGGGAATAGGCTCCGATGTGCACCTCGTAAGTCCCAACTATCAATTAAAGCTCCTCGTGGACCGGCAATGATGGAACCACATTCACCGGGGGCACATTGCATGAATTTTGCTGATATAGCTGCCACCTTGACTCCAATTAAGACCACACGCAAGGCCAATAGCTCCCCACCACTTGTCAAGAGATAGAAAGCTGAACGAGGTCGTGCTAAAGGCAAGGGGAAGGTCCTGGAGATGGAGCCATTGGCCCAAAAGCAACGTGTGCCCGCACAGTTTGTACTAGGCATGCCTTTGGTGGAGAAAAATGTGTTAGCTGTAATGGGTATTATGTGTCGACAGTTGCACAAACAGTACATGGAGCTGAGCAATGCCAAGCGAAAAAATAGGGAGTCCGTTATAATTGGACATCACGACCATTAGCCGTTCCTATCGACCCCGGCCTATATTAGGCTTTGATGACCTCTCCGATCTATTCAGGATTTGGAAGTTGGACACAGGTCTTCTTAAATGTTACTCATTGTAAGTGCACCGTACCTCCGTGTGATTTGCTAGTAATTTCTTCCTAAATTAATGTTAATATGTACTACATGTCTTAAGGTTGTGTTGGCTGGAAGCTCGTCGAACTGGTAACCACGTTGGATTCCTAGATCCAACGATGATCAATGAGCTCAACCTCCAAACCAAAATAGATGATGTGGTTGAGTACGTGAACCGATGCTTATGGGCCCACCAAGACAAGGAGTACATCATGTGTGCATACAATCAAGAGTAAGGAGACAATACCCTTCGTCTAGATTATTTTACGGGATTCTTATTACTGACGCTACATAACCACCGTGCAAGCGTCATTGGATTCTGTTGGTCATGGTACCTAAATGGAATAGGGTTTACTACCTTAACTCCAATAGGGTAAAAAAGTACAATTTCACTGCACTCACCGATGCCATAAATAGCGCTTAGGAACCATATGTTGCAAAGGGAGGCAGGCACAGATAGGGCAAGGACGACCTCTATCATGACACTGATTTCAAGTTCGCGCAACAGATCAGAGAGCAGTGTGGTTTCCACGTGTACCACCACATGTCGACATTGCTAAAATAGGTTAACGATTTTGACCCTGAGGTTTGTGCTCAATGCCAATTCAATGATTTCGAAACTAACATCATTCCTCTATACGTACTAACCTCTGTCTTATTGAACGGAGACCTGCGGCTGACTGGAAAATTAGCGTCGTCAACCCCCCGCTATCAGAGGCAAAATTTGCGCCTTCATTCTTAGCGAAATCATGAACAAGAAAGCATTTTGTCTTAAGTAGCTCGTCGAACTATTAGATTTGGTCTTGTAAACTAAACATTTTTTTATTTTCTGTGATGTAAGAAGTGTGGTTTTGTGTTGTGGAAGACAATGTTATTTACTTTCATATATGCCATCGTCTATTTACTAAGAGTACTTGTATTTTGTTCCTTGGTTATCAAATAATCACAGAATGTGAGGTTCTCAGGGACCCAAGTTGGCTTGGGTGGATATAGTGCATACACTAACTAGCCAAGACACCCTAGGTCATTGAGAACCTCGTATTCTGTCATTTTTTGATAATTGAAAGGAGTCGACTACAATATGTATTTAGTAAGATTATTTATAGTTAGTATGAGGTAGTTTACTATAATATGATCCTTTGTTATCAAATCATCATAAGATAGGAGGTGTTGACCGATCCATGTTGTTTTGGTTAGATTAGCGTGTACACTAACCAACTAAGACAACACGGGCCACTCAACACCTTGTATTCTGTCATTTTTTGATAATTTGAGATAGTTTAATAGGATATTTATGTAGTTAGTTCCTTGGTTATCAAATCATCACAAAATTCATATAACCAATCACCTATTTAGTAAGTTATTTGTAATTAGTTCATTTGTTATCAAATCATCACATAATGGGAGGTGCTTAGGGTCCCAAGTTGGTTTACTCAGATTAGTGCACTCACAGAACCGACTAAGACGCCTTTGGACTCCTAGCACCTCGTATTCCGTTATTTTTTGATAATTTGAGCTAGTTTAATAGGATATCGATGTAGTTGGTTCCTTGGTTATCAAATCATCATAAAATTCATATATGCAATTGCCTATTTAGTAAGTAAAGTGTAGTTAGTTCCTTGGTTATCGAATCATCACAAAATATGAGGTCATTAGGTTGCCAAGTTGGTTTGGTCGGGTTAGTGCATTCACAGAACTGACTAAGACACCTTGGCACCCCAAGGGCCTCGTATTGTGTCATTTTTTGATAATTTGAGGTATATTAATAGGATATCTATATAGTTAGTTCCTTTGTTAGTCAAATCATCACAAAATTCATATATGCAATCATCTATTTACTGAATTGTTTGTAATTAGTTCCTTTGATTAATATGCCTTACATCTACTCATTATTTACTACATTGTATTGTTCAATTATTTCTCTTTTTTTTTGAAATGACAGGTCATCGTTATTCTTCAAAAGGCATAGGCTAAAAAAAATTTGGATAAATTTGCAGCTTCATGTTCAAGTCAAGAAATTGGATAAGTTTGTGGCTTCACAGGCTCAAAAAAAGAAATGTGAGTTGGGAATGTGTGATGCGATTGTGACTATCTATGTATGTAATTTCTATGAGAATTTGGATTGCATGTGTGTATGATGTCAATTTTGGGATGAATCTGTACTGAACTGAGGAATATGTGATATTGGGATGAATCTAGGCTGGGATATCTGTGATGTTCTGTTTTTTTCAAAGAGCGTGGCTAGCAAATCCTAAGGCTAGCCAATATTATAAAATTAATTTTTTTTCAAAATTACCTCATCACTGATGGGTGGTAAACAAAGGCCGTCACAGGTGACCTTAACTGTGACGGCCCTCTACTACAATCCGTCAGAGGTGAGTCACCTATGACGGGTGCCAAGGTACATTCGTCGGAGATGGCATTATCTCTGACGAGCAATGAACTTTAAACCCGTCACAAGTGTCTCACCACTGACGGGTTGCAACCACTTATGGGCTTGTGGAGACCCTCAGAGGTGACCGTCACCTCTGACGGTCTGCTGCCTATCAAAGGTGACTAGAGTCATCAGTGACCACTAATCTCTGACTAGGATCAAACCCGTCAAAGGTGAGAGTTATGGCCCGTCACAGGTGACCTGATCCAGTGTAGTATGTGATCGTACATGTAGTTCAGGCGTTTCTGCATATATTTTTCTTTCTGGATTTTACTGTAGATCGAGCTGTACTTTTAGTTGTTTGGTTTGGCATCTGCAGTGCAGGCGGTCAGCTTCAGCGTGTGACCATTTGTGGATCGGGGCTCATGTCGTAGAAAGCAATCTGAATCTGAATTGTTGATGTGAAGGGTTAAAATCTATTTATACTACTATTGTTAGCGATAATAGAAACATAGAGAGGCACTATGGTTAAAATAATAGGTGTGGAAGGATGTTATCATCATTTCATTTAGCAGTAACTAAACTTTTTTTCGATGGAATATGAGCGATGCCAGCAATGAATGACCACATATCGATTTAGCCAGAAGAAACACATAAATGACAAAGTTACCCCTAATCATTGTATTAATAAATTATTAATTTATTTTTAATAACAAATGATTCAAATTATTTTTACTAGTAGTATAATATATCGGAGCATTGCTCAATTAAATAACATGGCATGCAGGCAGACACCAGACATAATGCATGGCTGCTATATGCTAGTGGTTGGAGCACAACAGACATGGACTTTCTGGGAGTTTGTCTCTGTTCGTTCCAATTCTTATATACGCAATAGGGGTGCTCAAATTATCGAAACGGATTATTTGTTCTACGTTTCTAAAAATACAAACGCTACTATGCATGATATATGCTGCCTTCCACAGTGATATATAGCATCAATTGTTTGGAGAGGATTTTTCAATTAATATTTCAGACATCAGAATGTGTGCATTCAGGCAGGGGTGCATGCACCGTGCACGTACGGCATGACTGATCGATCACCCTTTATATTTCTTACTGTATTAGTTTCAAAATATAATAATTTATGAAGTTTAAATTTTATTCAAAATATAGGAACCACTATCGTACTATTAGAAAAGTTACTTTTATCACTCAACTATTCATATTACCTCTTGATTTTACTATAGACCTGGAACTATTCATATTACCTCTTGATTTTACTATAGACCTAACTAGTCCAGACCAACTAGATCCGAACATCTTTCATCTTAAACAGGTTAAAAAGTAGTTCGCTTAAGACATGGATACCAGATCCATTCCCACTCTTCTTTCAAGTGAACAACAACGCGTCATACATCTGAGATTTTATCTGTGACGGGTCATAGGTGTAACTTGTCACATAGGATTCATAACCGGTCACAATCGTACCGTAACCTGTCATATATGATATGGGATGAACCATCGTAGATAAGAATACTCGTATGTAACAGGCCATAACTCACACCTATCACAAATAATTTATCTCTGACGGGTGATAGTTATGACCTATCATAGATGAGTGAAAATTCAATTTTTTGAATTTTTCAAACGATCTTGGATGGAGACATGCTATATATTAAAATTGTGGATCCCGATGGTATCGATAACTTTGTAATTGATAATATTTTCAATTGAGATCATTTACATACCTGAATATGCAATATAATTGGTGAGATCTATTTTGAAAAACAAAATTTTCAAATTTTCAAATGACCTCATATAGAGACATGCCCTATATTAAAAAAATTGAAGAGCTTAACCGGATCTATAATTCTATAATGGATAATATTTTTATTTAAGATTGTTTACATGTCCGAATATCTATTATAATGTGAGATATGTTTTAAAAGAAACGAAATTTTAAATTTTTCAAACGATCTATCAGATATACTTCCTATATAAAGGTCGCAGAACACAATAAGATCTAAAACTATGTGTATATGGCTCGAAAAATCGTGGATTTGTGTGTAGTAATGAGTGACCATGCATAGAATAGCTAGTACAATTAAAATTATTTTTAGAGCTTTTTTGATGTATTTAACATTTAAAAGTCATGACTTGTCATCAGTAACGGGTGATAGGTATTAACCTGTTAGAGATGACTCGTCTATAATGAATGGTAAGATACGACATGTCATAGATGACTTATATATCACCCGTTACAGATGACTCATCAGTGATAGATGTTTACTGGTGACAAGGTGTTTATCAGTCACTGATAAGATTTTCTAATCACTGCCTACTCATCTGTGATGAGGCCTAAACTGGTCACAGATGTGGGTTAGGGTTTCTTAACCCTTGCATCCCAAGAAATCAACCCATCTTTTTACCTATATTCTTAATATTTATGTCAAAAGTTAAAACTTGCTATATTTTGAAACATATGGAGTTAACAAATTTTCCTTATATATTTGTGTACAGAGAGTAATCTGCTTACCCTGGAAACTAATTGGCGGCGGCATTATTCTGAGCCACTGACATGATAAACAGCATTTGCATGTACATTTCACAGTGCCTAGCTACTTCCAACCAAATGACTAGTCGAGTCGAGATCGTCCCAAGTGTACCAACGAGAAAATTAAATTATAGACACTTCTACAGAAGCGGTTTTTTCGTACGGGTCGAAAGGCATCTTCCCGTGCGGAAGGTCTGCCCGCACGCGCGAGAAGGTCTGGGAAAAGACCATTTTCGCGTGCGGACGGCCCAACTGCACGGGAAGATCGATTATCCCATGCGGTCGGCTTAAGCGACCCGCACGGGATAATGGATCTTCCCGTGCGGGCCGCTTAAGCCGACCGCACGGGATAATCGATCTTCTCGTGCGGTTAATTAAGTGGACCGCACAGGAAGATAGACAGCAGCATTAATTTTTTTTTTTGCATATATTGGCTTATCTCTCCCTCCCTCTCTCTCAGTAATAGTATATATACACATCGCACGTATTAAGAATTAAACGTAATTAATTATTTTTTCATGGAATTAAGATATTAAATTGTACGCCTCACATATATACATATCATCGCGTCTCGCAATTTACAAAAGTTCAAAAAACCACATAAAATATATACTTAATTAGAAATGTTTGTACTAGCTAGTATACATATGTTCTTTTTCCCACTCTCTAAGTCGTTTGAAGGCATCCCCGTCGCAAGCTGGCTCTTCGGATCGTAGAAATCGCCCAAATGGTTGCAGACATCGCGGCGGATGAAGTGGCAAATATCTGCACACAAGTTTCGTATGGTTTGATCGTCGAACCAGTTCGCTACAACTGAAACGAACGGGATCTGTTTAAGAAGGAATACACATTGTTATAGTTAGAAAAATTATACAAGATCTTATAATGTGTAAAAAGATATTTTCTCTGGACTTACTTCTTCAAACTTTGTAGTGTATCTCCCGTTGATTCTAAGCATCTTGCATACGTAGTATCCGCATAAATTAGTCCCTGGTGGTTGCTTAAAACACTATGTTGAATAAAATTGTATACATCAATATTTTGAGTGAAACAAGTATATATAGGAAATGTCATTATAACGGACATGTAATTACCGGCCATTTTGTCTTCACAAGAAGCTTCTTCTTTTGTGGATTATTGATTGGTCCACCGTGGTCTACGTAATATCTGTGTGCTCTATAAAGACAAAATAATTGTTTGAGTCAATTATGTGAAACCCTGTAAATGTTTCCTCGCCATAGTGTGCCGGATCCAGCACTACGGCCAAGTGGTCCCGCGGATATACCAGAAAAAGTATGTAGTGATCGCTGCAAAGAAGATATGTTAATCGTAGGTGATATCGTACTAAAATATCAGTAGTACGGAAGAATATTACGTACCGTAACGCATAAGAGACCAAGAGGATAGTTTTGTCTTTGTGCGCGACCATCGCTCTGCCCAAGTACAGTGCTACGCTGACCATCTTTTTCTTGTGCATTTGTTCGATGACCACTTTTTTCTCAGACGTCGTTTTACCTTTGAGCTCATTGGAATCTGCACAAATATTCACCGTGTGTTCCGTCCAGCAAACCCTTGTTGGGTTGATGTATCCTACTGGATGGTTGGCCTTTTCGGCAGCGTGGAATTACATCCTACGTAATGCAGCGGGTAATTTATCAGAAGTTAGTTAGCAAATGAATTCATTTATGACATTAAATACGATTGACTTACAGGTAAAACGCAGCAATGAGATTTATATCCAATTTGTCCAGCTTGAATAATGCGTGAAGGTCGTTGAAATCGATTACCAGCATCCCATTTGGTCCACTAATGAAAGCGTTATCCGAGACCTTCACAGTAATCATTTCCAGGCCCTTTTTAGACGCCTTCAGATATCAGTCATGCATCAGCCTCATTTCCCAAGGCAGGCCTTCCATGACGTGCGGCGGTAGGAACGGCTTCCCGTACGCGTACTTTGTTGGCACTTCGTCGGAAGTCTAGTTTTGCAGGTCCTCCATTTGATTTTTCACCGATTTTTGGGAATCTGACAACTGTGGAGTTTCATCCTGCTTCTTGTCAGTCGGCACTCTCCCCCTGAAAGCCTGGAACACTAACCTTTCCTCATACACGGCCATTTTTTCCTTATCATAAGTTGACCTAATCATTATTGGGATAAGCCGACGAGGTTCAAGCTTGGTCGGACTTGGAAGACTTGTGCTTCTCAGGAGAGGCCTTTCAAGTAGCGCCAATGCTGACTGTGGAGTCAGAGGAGGTTGTTCTGCGTGGACTTCAAGGGCTAACAGATGTGGCGAATCAGGACCTTCTGGTTTAGGAGAGGAGGGAGGTGGGGAAGCAGGCCGATTAGGTGGCGAATCTTGCCCTGGTGGAGAAGGCGGTGCAAGCGGGCGTGGGGTTGAAGCCGGCGGGCGTGGGGTTGAAGGCGATGGACCGACCAGCAGGATATCTCGTCGATGCCATAGTATAAACTGATTCACAGCATCCCCAAGCAATTCTACCCTATCCGGTGTTGGAATATCTATCTCTAAACTAGTATGCTCTGCATGCACCTTGGCCACTTGCACACTTGCATATTCTTCAGCGATTTGACGCCCTGGTATCGCAAGTCCTGTACCCACCTCCTTTCTCTTCCCGGCCCTTCATATCGGCACGAGCAGGCTTCACGGCGTCGGGGCAGTTATGTTATCTACTGGATAAGGTGCGGTGTCTACTGACCCGACACTGCTTGGCGCCTGTACTGTGGGTTCTTCGGATTGCTGGAACAAGTTTGGGAAGGCTTGACAATTTTGAGCAACAAGAGAGTAGAAATGTTGTTCAACTTGTTTTGCTATCTTCTCATCCAATTTCTGTTTGTACCTATCCCGTTTCTTGTAACCCGTAGCTTCCTCTGGAAACCCTTCCTTTCAGCTCGTCCTTGACAATAGACCCCTTACTCGTCCGAAATGTTCAGGGTTGCCTAATGCAGTTGTTAGTTGATCATTTTCCCTCTTGGCAATGAATTCCCCTGTTTTCTCTTTTTCCGCAATGTCCTTCAGACTACTAGTCACACGCTCGATATCCGAATCCTCGAAACGGATCTCTCCCTCATCGGTGACTTGGCCCGTGCTCCATGCCCAAACCCAGTTTTTGCTTCTTTCCTTCAGTGCATCTACAAGCAAGGGCTTGCCTTGGGCGGCAAACTTCTCTTCAGTTGCTCACCACTTCTCTACGTGGCCATCGTAGCCGCTCGAGCCCAACCGGTGCGGGTATTTGTTCCTTTTAGCTAGATCGGACATCTTTTTCCTCCGCGCTAAGGCTTCCGGGCTTGTCATCTTTGCCGCGAAAATGTCTCATTCGGCGGGCGTAATACCACCGTAGTCGGTGAATGGAGTCTTGTTCTTTTGCACGTAGTGAGTGTTCATGTCCGATTTCCACTGCCTCCACCGATGCGCCATCGTTTTTAAGGCAAACTCTTTTCCCAGAACCTCTGAACCAGGCGGATATACAAGCCACTTCTGCAACTCGTTCCACATGAAGTTCTTCATGTTGTCATCCACCTGCTCCCAAGAATCTACATTTAAAGGGCCGTGGGTTCTAGCCAATACACCGCAAGTGCTGCTGAATTTTGTCATTGCTATCTTGGGCTCTAGTGGCTTCCCATCCTAGTTCAGAGAGGTGATATAATATGTCTCCTTCGGAGGTTGGTTCTTACTTCTCTGACCACGTCTTCTCTTTTGACCGGGCGTTTCTCCGGTGTTGGTTTCTACCGAACCGGACGTTGTTGTGTCCGTCTCGCCTTCGGCTATGACGGCAGTCTTGGCAGCCTTTCTTTTTTATTGGCGTCTTATTTCCATCTGTACGTACATCAGAAAAAGTTAAACGCGGCCGAGAGGGAGACGTATTAGTTTAAAACACTACGGCTCGACTTACTGCTTACTCCATAGGAATATAGTCGGGGTCTTCTTCAACCGATGGTGCTGGTGTAACTTCGATATGACACATCGGCTCGCTTGGTGTCTGCCATGTGCCTTCGCTCGAAGCCTCTTGCGTTGGTTCGACGTTGGGTGCATCGGAGGAAGCTTTCTCGGTCGTCATTTGATCTACGATTGGACGTAACACAATTAATCTGTAATTTGATCTGATTTTAACACAAATAAAGGGTATTTGTCGCGATCTAAGCCATCAAATTTCCTTGATTGTTTCACTTCGAAGTCATAGGGTGAAAATCAAACAAATTTACTTCGAACACACTGTGTTCATGCCAAGTATCGCTCGTTATATGACACCACGGAGCAAAAATCAAACAAAGTACTAACTTTTTGACATATGTTTGTTTAGTTTTATTTTTTACATTAAATTTTATTACTTGCTCATTAGTAGTACATTTCATATGTCAGATGCTAATAAATATGGTTTTAGCAGTGGCTTTGGCGACTGTTGGATTACATGATGAATTACATGTTTTCTAGTCATGGTTCGGACATGTGAAATGCACGTGCGTTGTTACAAGCTAAAAGAAAATAATTGTACTACAAGATTACATATATATGCATATACATATATTATACGTGTAATTATATGTATATATGCATATACATATATTATACGTGTAATTATATGTATATATGCATATACATATCAATGCATGTACATATTATATATATATATAATTATATAATTTGACATCATAAATTTCACAATAATAATTTCATAATAGTAATTTCACAACTAATTAAATTCACAACCAATTAAATTGACAAATTTACAAATTCACAACTAACTAAATTCACAACTAAATATATGTATATATGCATATACATATATTATACGTGTAATTATATGTATATATGCATATACATATCAATGCATGTACATATATTATATATATAATTATATAATTTGACATCATAAATTTCACAATAATAATTTCATAATAGTAATTTCACAACTAATTAAATTCACAACCAATTAAATTGACAAATTTACAAATTCACAACTAACTAAATTCAAAACTAATTAAATTGACAAATTTACAAATTCACATCACATATATAAACTTTTCCATCACATATATATCAACAGAAATTTACAAAAAATTTGACAATAATTTGTAAATCACATACAACAATAATTTGACAATAATTTGTAAATCACATACAACAATGTTCAGTGTTTATGCAGGAAAAATTGAAAAAAAAATTCACATAACGCACCAGGCGGCCGGCTAGCTGTGGAGGCGGCGGCGGCGGCGGTCGGTGGAGGCGGTGGAGGAGGCGACGGCGGTGAGGAAGGCGGCAGTCGGTGGAGGCGGCCGCGGTCGGAGGAGGCGGCCGCGCAAGGTCGGAGGAGGCGGCCGCGGTGGAGGCGGCGACGGCGGCGGTCGGTGGAGGCGGTGAAGGAGGCGCCGGCGGTGAGGAAGGCGGCAGTCGGTGGAGGCGGCCGCGGTTGGAGGAGGCGGCTGCGGTCGGAGGAGGCGGCCGCGGTGGAGGCAGCGGCGGCGGCGGAGGAGGCGGCCGCGGTGGAGGCGGTGGAGGAAGGCGGCGGTCGGTGGAGGCGATGGTTGCAAAAAATTTTGACAGCCTGCCGACGCTAGATCTAGGGTTCGTCGGGATTAGAAATTTTCGGCTGCCACGCGTACCTATATAGGCGGAGATCATCGCGTGCGGGCCGCTTAAGCGCCCGCACGGAAAGACAGTCTTTCCGTGCGGGCGGTTTAAGCGGCCCGCACGGAAAGACTGTCTTTCCGTGCGAACCGCTTAAATCGCCCGCATGGGATAATCGCCGCCCTTATATAAACAAATGCACATATTAATGTTATGAATATTTTTTTATTAACTAACATATTAATTATTGTAAATACTATTCCATTTATTAATTATTCCATGTAAAACTATACAACTAAAAATATATCAATGCATATATTAATTTTATTAATTAATGTAAATACTATTCCATTTATTAATTATTCCACGTGAAAGTATAAACCTAAAAAAATATCAGTTCAAATGTTAATATATCAAAGTAAATTCATTACATATTAATATATCAATTGATCACATATTAATTAATTAGCATATCCACACAAATACCATAAGTTCGATACACAACCACGCATTCAGTCGTAATACCATAAGTTTGATACATTCGTACACAAAAACATATTGTACACAAAAACAAACTAACGTTTCATAATTTTTGGATTAACATCCTTCCGCACGGATGCAAACTTTGATTCGTCGAGGACACTCTCAATGCGTTTCATCCGCGTAGGAAGATCTGTGAATAACTCAATGGCATCGTATTGATTATAATCGCGTGCGTCTTGAATGTTGTCAATACCAATGATGTGTTGGTTGCCCGATACAATAATGTCCATCTTTTCATCGGAAGGATCCTTCACATAAAAAACCTGTGCAACACGCTCGGCAAGGACCCATGGATCATCCTTGTGTCCAATTTTACTCCGTTCAGCACACGTAAATCCAAATTTATCTACCATGCTGTCTTTCACCCATTGGCATCTGAGAACAAGGATTTGAATGTTTAAACCGTAGTCAAGTTCCCATATGTCTTGTATGATCCCATAGTAAGACTTGTTCTACCCTGTTGCATCCAACGCTTCGACACGAACCCCACTGTTCTGCGCTGAGTTTTTCCTATCTTTGCTGTTTGTGTAAAAAGAATATCCGCCGATGTCATACCCTTGCCATGAGGTCACAAGGCTTGTTGGGCCAGCTGCAAGTCTAGCTATCGTTTTTTCCTCGATTGATTCTCCATACGGTAGCTTTTGATCCTTCAGCCATTGGGGAAAAGTGCGCTTCTGTTCTTTCGAAACCCAACCGTCAAATCGCCCCGGATTGCATGCTCTGATCTCCAAAGTGTTGCTCAATGTAGGGCGCAACGATGGCGAGTTGTTGAAGAACACTGATGTGTGCATCTGATACCACTTTGTAATCGTTGTCGTAGAAGCATTTTCTTCCCACAGTACCCTTCCCAGATAACCTTCCATCATGTCGAGGCACCGGTATCCCAATGGGATTGACATCTGTCATATAATCTAGGCAACACTCGACAACCTCCTCAGTTGTGTAACCCTCTATCATCGAGCCCTCCGGATGAGCACGATTACGGACATACCCTTTCAGAACGGCCATGTATCGCTCGTACGCCCACATTTGATGTAGGTATAGAGGACCAAGTTCAATAATTTGAGGGACAATGTGAACAATGAGATGTTCCATCATGTCCCAGTACGATGGAGGAAAAAACATCTCTAGCTGGCAAGCTGTCTCAACTGCGAATTTCTGAAGGGGTCCTAATTCTTCTGGATCAAAAACTTTCTGTGAAACTCGATTAAAAAAATAGCACAGCTTTGTTATCACTACCTTGGTGTGCACTGGTTTCACCGCCCTTATAGCGATAGGAAGGAATACCGTAAGCATCTTATGACAGTCGTGAGCGTTGTATCCAGAAATCGACAAATCTTTCATTGATACTAGTTTTCGGATATTCGATGAGAATCCAGTCGGCACTTTCAATCCACGAAGACATTTACAGAAAGCTTTTTTCTCTTCTAGTGACATTGAGTAGCATGCCAGTGGAATCTCAATCTTACCATTCGTTAGCTCTATCAGGTGGAGATCTTTCCTTATGCCCAAATTGACCAAGTCGTTACGTGACTTCAACCCATCCTTTGTTTTACTTGGGATGTGAAGTAAAGTCCCGATGGTGCTGTCGAACACGTTCTTCTCGAGGTGCATGACATCGATGGCATGGCGAATCTTCAGGTCTTTCCAGTACGTCAAGTACTTGAAAAAAATTGAATGTTTCTTGAAGGGCAGCGTGTTTTCTACCACTTCTTTCTTTCTCTTGCCTAAAGCTGTCTTTCCCTTGCCGAACACGACCTTTATGTTCTTTGTTAGCTTGAACACCGTGGAACCATCCTTTGCTTCGGGGACAGTACCTTCCTCAACAGTTTTGTCAAAAAAGGTAGTCATCGCACGATACCTATGCTTCTGTGGTAAGAAACGACGATGACGCATGTAAACTAACTTTTTTAACGAGGTTAGGTATATGTACGATGTGTTGTCCAGACATATAAGACATCCGGTCTTTCCTTTAATCTGTCCTGAGAGGGAAAAATTTGCTGGTAGATCGTTTATAGTAACGAATATGATAGCACGCAGAGTAAAATACTCCTGTCGGTACGCATCAAACAATCATAGACCCTCTTCCCACATTTCTTGCATATCCTCCATCAAAAGTTCAAGAAACACATCTAGATCGATGCCAGGCTGTTTTGGCCCTTGTATAAGGATAGTCAACAAAATATACTTTCGCTTCTGACATAACCATGTCGGAAGGTTATACATGGTGAGCAGAACAGGCCAAGTGCTGTGCGAGCTGCTTAGGTCACCAAACGGATTCATTCCATCCGTGCTCAACGCAAACCTTACATTTCTCGGATCATTTGCAAATTCTGGGTGCTTCGAATCAAAGTTTCTCCATTGTCGAGCATCACCGAAGTGTCGAATCATACCATCTGTTTTCCGACCCTCTTGATGCCATCTCATCAACTCGGCGTCGGTGGGGTTCGAGAACAATCGCTTCATGCGATCTTTCACTGGCAAGTACCACATCACCATGGCCGGAATCTTTTTTCCTTGCTCGACCAATGCATTTGGTTCGGCAACATCACTATCGGTGGCATTGTTATCCTTTTTGTACCTACTCACCCCACAAGTTGGACACTTGTCCAGATCAGCGTATTCATTGCGATAAAGTACACAGTGATTAATACATGCATGGATCTTTTCCACACCAAGTGATAATGGACATATCAGTTTCTTGGCTTGGTAGGTGTTAGCTGGCAACAAGTTAGGCTTAGGAAGCATAGCTCTCAGGAGACCCATCAAGTCGTTGAAACTAGTATCAGACCATCCGTGCTTGGCTTTCAATGTAAGAAGTTCTAACACCGACCGCAACACTGTATAATCCATGTCACATCCCTTTGATTGATCGTACAAAAGATCTTTCGCTGATTTCTGCAACGCCTTCCAATTGTTTAAATCTCTTGCTTTCTCTGTTAGGACCTCTGGTTCAGCGTGCCGCAACATATCCTCAAGATCAAGATCAATATCAACCTCTGCGGCGTCAAAACCAGAGCTGCCAAAATCACCAGTCATTTGACGAGACATGTCCTCAATTATAAAATTCTCTGCCTGATCGAACCAAATATCACGAATCTTCACAGGAGGGGCAACTTCCCCATGATAAGTCCAAACTGTGAATTTCTCTACAAATCCACGCTGAATTATGTGTCCCAGAATTACATTCGGATCTTTCCACATCTTTTGATTCTTGCAATCCACGCAAGGACAAAAAATATCCTTCCTATTCTCCCTCAAAGCGTGTGCCTTAGCCTTATCAATAAATGTTGATGCTTCTCTCATGAACACCGGATGAGTTCTCCGTGCCTCATACATCCATGTCCGATCCATCTAAAAAAATTCACAGCATTAATTAATATTATATTGCCGGTGTTTTCTAAAAAAACAAATTAAACTTAAATCCTACTTTTTAACTAAAACGTCATTCACAGCAAATAATAATACTGAGACAATATTAGTTACCAAAAAATGGTTCAATAAAAAAAACAAAATATTTGACCTACAAATTACAAAAATAGCACAAAATAACAATTCAAACAAGTTTACATATCTTCGCATTCAACCAATGAAATTTTACAAAAACGGAAGCAAATGAAGGAGATGATCAAGCACATTACCTTTTATATTGATTTCAATCGAAGATTTCAAGTCTAAAACCCCCCACCAAAAGAAATTGCCTATTTTTGGAGAGAGAAACCGAGTTAAAAAATATTCAAATATCTTCACATTAAACCAATAAAAATTTTTAAAAATGAAAGCAAATGGAAGAGAAGATCAAGCATGGTACCTTTTGTATTGATTCCAATTGAAGAATTCAAGTTAAAAACCTTCCCCCTATAATTGTCTTTTTTTTAAGAGAGAAACACCATGTTCAAAGTGGCACTGTCGGGGTTGGGAGCTGCTTTATGGTGCTCCATCGCGTGCGGTCCACCTAACAGATCGCACGGGATAATGAATTATCCCGTGCGGTCGCTTAAGTGAACCGTACGGGATAATATCCCGTGCGGGCGGCTTAAGTGGACCGCACGGGAAGATACATTATCGTGTGCGGTCCTCTTAAGCGACCGCACGGGATAATAGCCCATGCGGTCGCTTAAGTGAACCGCACGGGATAATGTATCTTCCCGTGCGGTCCAACTACCGGCCCTCTTGGGACCGGTTTTTTCAGTCGCGGCCACTTATGGCCCGCCTGGAAACTATCGGGACCCTCGTCCAGAAAAATCGTTTTTGTAGTAGTGAGAAGTGGTTTTCCCTCGTCCGACTACCGTGATACTGTTCATGTTTTAAGCCCTGTTTACGCATGCTCTCTCCGTCAAAAAAAACCACCTCTGTTAACTATCAACAGTTTACAACCATACTTTCCACATGTATTACTACAGGAATTAAGCATTATTGAAACAAACGGCCCTGCCAAATGCCAATTACTAAATGTGTGCTGTGTGGTATAGAATTAAGATGGTAGAGCATAGTACCAATCAGTGACGAATCTAGACATATTCTGTGGGATCGGCTGACCTCATAGCTTTTTACAAAACACTCTATAAACCTTGATTTTCATGTATAAATTTAAAAAAAATAGAAAAATGATATCATTTAAATACAAATTAACCAACTAGTAATTGACCCTATAGGATTAAATTCCTGAATCCGTCACTGGTACCAATATAGGAGTATGTGGCTAGCTTGGATTTCTTATTTATAATAGTAACTTTGTTACCTAATTCCAACTATTATTCCGGCGGAAGTCATGTGTTTCAGATAGGATCTGAAAACATATGCACCAAAGATAATTAAGTTTGCTCAGAACTCTTTAAAACTTGTACTACAAACTAAAAGAAATTCAAGTACTTGCAGGCTTTCAAATCAAACCAATAAAGGAACCATGTCGAACCATGCAAAAGGAAACAAACTAGTAGTATATGTTTGTGTTGAGGACATATTTCTCTCCATATATTTTATATATGTGTTGAACTGAAAGTTTTCTAAACCAAAAGGAATTGGTTCCTGCCTTGGCCATGAGGTTATGAGAAATTTAATTTTGGCATGGAAAAAGTTGCCTATTGGTTAACTGTTAGGAGAACTGCTGAGGTTATGAGAAATTTAATTTTGGCATGGAAAAAGTTGCCTAATGGTTAACTGTTAGGAGAACTGTTACGGATGGCATTTCTTGACGGCCATAAGCTAGTCATAGGGAATTCTAGCAAGCATTAGGTCACATTGGTAGATATACAGTAGATAAAACCGCATTTGAGCTCTAAGATATAATAAGGTAAACATCATAGTCTATATATGAGATTCAATATCAAGAAAAGACGGTGCTAGTCGTAATGCAAAAGGACCAACTTCTTTGAACCCACAAATTGGGTGGAAAGAAAGCTAGGGTGGTACCTAAGGGGAAAAAAGGGGAGGAATTTATGAGCACCATATATACATATCAATTCAATATGGAATGTATGGTTTACCAGGGCTGAATGTATGGTTTACCAGGGCCATTCGAAATAAATGCATATTTCAAAACAAGTCCATGAGTGCTTTCGGTTGTTTACCAGGGTTTTCTACTACGACATGTCGTATAACAGTTTTCTAGACCATTTTGGATAAATTCATCAGAAAATTGCAACTTTCTTGTAGGTTTATTTAATGTTACTATGAAAATATAATCCCTAATACATTCATCGTACACATGGGTCCGACAAAATTAAAAATAAAAAACCATCAAGATCCTCTATTTCCAAGAATCTGCTAAGCAAACAGAAGAAATTTGAATTTCTTGTCAAAGATTCAAATTATGCATTGGGATCCCACAAATTACTAATATTTTTTAAAAAAATCCCTTGAAATTCGCAATCTCAGCCAAAAACTTGTTAAAAGATTCAAATTTGTACCATATACATGTTTTTAATGAATAAAGACATGAAATTCCTTGCATTTGTTACTCCCTATAAATGCCTATTCCATGGTGCATCTACGAAGATAATAGAAACAATAAAATATGATATTTTTAGTACGAATAGGAAACGTGAAAAAGAAAATCCTTGTAATTCGAATGTCTTGTTTAAATTTAAAATTTTGCTTGACGGTTGATTCAAAATTTCTTCTCTTCCGAGATTTATTCAAAAGAAAGTCCTATATAATTCATCATGTCTACCTTTGGTGTGTCATTCAAATTATTTATTGCATTTTCGATATTTCCGTTATCGTGTTCTCTACTACTATACATTTCCTTTGTTCCAACACGTACAGGCGCCCCAACAGGAGAAAAAAAGGGTTTGCAAACAAGAATATCCTGTGATTGACACTTGAGATCAAAGATGGCCCCTCCTCAGATGCCAGATGTTTAAGAGAATGTTGGCCTCAAAATTAATCAGTGATGAAAACGACACACCCTTGAGACAAATAAAAGCGCCCGCATCGTAACTGACATAATCATCAAAAGTCCGGAAAATTAATGGACAAGTACGTACGGAGTACCTGTGAACAGTAAAAATTCATGTCTGACATGATCAAGCTCCAGATCGATCTACCTTCAAGTTTACAATAATAAAAAATTCAGGCAAATTAAACGAAGAACAAACATATATATATAGCAGCCAGTGGCATAATTAGCCGTGAAGCAGCCCAAAAAAAGCTTACTCCAAATTGAACTCACAGTACAGCAAATCTTACCTAGCTAGCTCACACTTTTCTCTTAATTATTCTTTCTCCTCTAATCTCCTCTTGATGTTTCTACCTCACTCTCTCTGGTACAGTGCACAAAGTAACAGATCACAAGACTCGAACAGTGGCGCAGGGTTATTACAGTAGCAACAAACAGGAAACAAGACGCCAAGAGACATTCCAACTGGGGGCAGTGTACTATCGATCGAGCAAGAGCAGTCTAACGCACTAGCAGCAAAAAGCCTGCACCTCTCTCCATCGATTGGTCTCTACCGATCGATGCATGCAGATCAGGTAGCTTTAACTTTCTTTCAGCTCCGGACAAGCCCGCAGGACAGCGCCATGAGCAGCATGGCGGCGTCCGTGATCTCGTCCTGCACCGCCGCGAAGGAGGGAGCCACCGGTGACGGCCGGAAGCTGCAGGAGGAGGAGGCGGTGGCGGTGGCATGGGTCTTGCTCCAGCTGAGCCCGATGCTGTCGACGAGAGTGCCACCCCTCGTTGTCGGCGCCGGGGGCGGGGCGACGGTGGCGGACTCGGCCGTCTCCTCCATGGCAGCGGCGGCGTTTGTTGTGGTGGGCGCCGGCGTTTGATCCTGGACCTGGACAACCTTGCACCGTTTCTTGAACGGCAGCGACGACCGGTCGACGTCGGCTCTCTTCTCCTTCTTCACGTTCGGCTGCGCAGCCACCACGGCGTCGTTCTGTGCGGCCAGCTTGGAGGCAGCGTTTGGGGTCCCCGGTGGTCCGGAGACCATCATCGCCTGCCGCGCCTTCCTCTGCCTGATGCCACACGCGTTGCAAAGCGACTGCGCCATGGAACAGCCATTGAAATGAGACACAGCTGCAGTGTATGCAAGCAAGCATCCATGGCGCCATGGCCATGAGTGAGATGATCGAAGAGGAAGCAAGTAATCCTATATAAGTACCTTGGGGCCGCACGGGCCACTCCTCCACAAGGGCGTCTTGGTGGTGTTGCAGTCGGAGCACACCCTAATCACACCAAAAGCTTGGCCCATGGCGCCGTCATGGCCGTGATCCTCGTACGCCTGCGCCCTCCTCCTCGGCTTCTTCGGCGCCGTCGTCGCTCCCCCACCAGTGACACCGGACGACGGCTCACCCATCTTCCTCGTGATCTTCATCTTGGCCGCTGGCACCGCGCTCCATTTGCCACCGGCGACGACCTTGGCTAACCCACAGTTCGCCTGCAGCTTCTCGGTATCGTATGGATCGAACGGCGACCGCTCGATCATGTCGTCACGGATGCTCTCGACGGTTGGGAACGCCGTCGCAAAGATACCAGCGGATGATCCTCCAATCATCTGATAATTGACCAGCAGAATTAACATGTCAAACAAACAAATTGACAAATCGATCAACACATGATTAAGACTTGATCCCCTAGCTAGCTACATATAGGTACAGATTAAACTGTAGAGCTTACATGTTGGGGCTCAAGCATGGCTTGATGCTGATGCTGCGTCAAGTGATGGTCTGAACCATAGCTTAGAGTGCTGGTGTCGCTAGGGCTGCTGCTGCTGCTGCTTCTACTGATCACAAAGGGAAACAAGATTTGGGGATCCTTAGGCTGCAGGGAGAAGGCTTGGAAGTGGCCATGGTGATGACGATCCTGGTGGTGATGGTGGTGTTCCCCCTCCATGAGAGGGATAGCAGCTGAGAACTGACTCATGTAGATGGTAGACATGAGAGCTACTAACTAGATCTCTAGCTAGCTAGGATAGTTTGAAAGTACAGATATTGGATAAACTCGCGGAGATCGATCAGGATGAGACCGCGAGGAAGATGAGAAACGATGGTACTACTAGTGCGACGAGTGTTGATGCGGTTGGAGGGGCAATTTTGCGAGGTCACGCACGATCATGGATGCTAGAGGGAGGTATGTCCCTTTTATAAAGGAGCCAAGAGAGAGGACTCTAGGCCGTGTAGATCATTCGTGTGTGATCCCTTTCAGAGATAGAGGGAAGGAGACTGCGTTGTTGTTTTTTGAGAGGGAGAGAGAGAGAAGCACAGGAAAGGGATGAACTGTAGATCATATCCGAGGGGAACAGTAAAACACGTCGGCTGCTATGCAAGCACACACGTTAATTAATTCAGGCAAGAGCAACAAGAAAAAAAATTAAAAGGATATATGCGTGGGGAAACTTTTTTAAACACTCAGGTAGACATTCACCCGTTTCTTGCATGTCAACTAAATGGTTATGAAAAAATTTCAAAAAAAATGACAAGATAATCTAATATGTGATATATCAATTCTGCAAACATGCAAGTTTAAATTCAACTTCTACAAATTATAACAAAAATAACAAATTTGACTGTGAATATACGTATACTAGTGAGAGTTTAATTTGTTATTTTTGTTATAACTTGTACAAATCGAATTTAAATTTGTACGTTTGTGAAATGATATATTATATATTAATCTATCTTGTTATTTTTTTTGAAATTTTTTCATAACCATTTATTATGCATGCAAAAAATGGGTGGACTTTCACTCGAGAGATTAGAATTCATCTCCTATATGCGTGTGTGACGTTACATGCTGTGTCCTACGTAGCAGACATGCTCCAGACCACTGTAGTGTGCCCTCAGATTGGGGGAAAGCTAATACTGTGTTGTTTCTCCCTTTGGCAGAGGCCTGATTGACCGATATTCATTGTGATCGAGTTTTAGCTTAAAGTTGGTACTAATAACTAATTGGTCCATTTCTACATAAATAGAAGAACAAAGGTAAGAGCTTCAAAGGAATGATGTATTCTTTACATTATATACAAGTTTATACATCCCTACCAATATGTACTTTTTAGAGCATCGTCAACAGTATCTGTAAATCACTCCCAGTTTCAGATTTTAGGGATTTTTGTTCAAAAATCAGTTCCAATTGTTTCCCTATCGGCTCTCCCAATAAATCGAGCTCTCAAATGTTGATTTTTTGTTCTCCACTTGTAGGGAATCGATTTCCCTCCCAATCCATCGGGAGACGCGTGGACGAGTGCAATCACCAGTAGACAATCGTGATGTTGCCAGAGGACGAGATTTCCATGGGTAGTTTCTAATGGGGCCTACTTTTTCTTTTAGGAAATCAATTTTAACCAATTTCTTGGAAGAACAACTATTTTGACACATCAAATTCTCTTTAGGATTTTCCAAAACAAAATTTTGGGATGAAATTTAGCAGATCTCTTGGTGATGCTCTTACAAAGTAACCCTTAAAAAGCAAAAATTTGCTAAAGGATATCCAAAGGCTGTGGTATTTGTCCCTAGATACCTTAAAAACATACCATGGCTCTAGGACACTTTAAAAAAATAATTTATTCGAGAACACTGCAATCATTATTTTATTAGTTCAGAGCCAAATGATGAGAGAAATAATTAGAACAAACGAGTTTGCGTCGCATGCCATTAATACGTAACCGCCACCATGGACACCATCACCTATTTCTAGGGTTTTGAGTAGGGGATAGGGAAAGAGTACTGGAGCTCAGGTCTGGTTTGAACCAAACTCAACTGGATTACATGTTGCTTCGGTTTATTGGGGTGAAAACAATATACACCCTCTAAATTGGGACGGAGGGAATAGTTCATTTCTCCGGAGAATCAAGAAAAGTTCATGGACTTAAAAGGGAGACTTAAAATTCAAGAACAAACAAATTAATAACTTCCCCACGTCCAACGTAATCACAAACTACACAGGAGGCTCGATCAATACAGTAACACATGCAGTGCTAAAGCTTCAAACGAAAATTGATGGAGAAAAGCTTAATTTAGGGCATTGAATCGCGAGTACCTGGCTAGATGCATGTGGTAATATGTATTCTGCTGCACTTGGTACGCTGAGATCTGCCTAACTTGGCGGATAATGGTGCAGCAAAATGCCTCCTCGTCATGCAAAGATTTAGACACGATATACATCATTTGGGCAGCGCACGAGAGCGAAATGTTAGAAAAACCAAGATTCCACTAATTACTCTTAAGCAGTATTTTTTAAAAAATGAAACTAAAAGGACTTCAAAAAAAATATAGTAGTATTTTATAAAAAGAGAAACTTAAAAGCTAGCTAGACTTCAAAAAAAGTATAGTAGTATGCTAGTAATAAAAGCAGTATTAATATTGCATACGCTCTCATTGGATAAATATTGTTGTAACGCGTCAAGTAATGCAAATTGCAAAACCCCTACATGTCGGCCAACAAAGTGTAGGGGGCCGGCCAGCTAGTTGCCGATCTCTCTTGCCATCTACAGTAACACGCTACGTTTGGATTTATCCGGAACAATTATATATATGATACTTAATTTTTTCCCTGGAAACAAATACATAGTACTTCAACTAACTAATTTTCAACAGTACTATATATGCTAGCCCTCTAAATACCAATGAATAAAGCTTTTTGATACCACTAATAATACGTGCAATAATTAAAATCCTGACAACTACGTACGTACAAATACGGAATTGTTGGAAATTAATAACCACATGTGAATGATCCCTTCTCCTTGAACTAATAATACGTGCATAAGACATATATATACATGTTCGGTACTACTGTAGCGAGTCCAGGTGATCCACTGGATATATAGTAGAGCCCCAGTTCAAAGGTAGAGCGCGCGGCTGTGTGCGTTCATATAGAGATAGGTTGATAGATAGATTCATTTGATTTGCATGGATGCGGCGCATCTCTGCTGCCTGCCTCTGCCTCGCTCAACCTTCGGTCTCCTCCTTTGGGTGTAGACAAAAGAGCATTATGGCTTGGGCAGGCAAAGAGACGCGTCCTGCCCCCCCCTGGCCTAGCTACTACTGTGTGAGCATGCATGCATGCATTGTTCATAGTTCATCATGTGTAACTAATTTCTCAGTGCCAGATCTATGTCACTGTATGAACATTTTTTTCCATTTTGCACTTTTACAGATAAATCCAAGAATTGATAAGCATTGTCATGTCAACAAAATCGAAAGTAGATCATCAAGATCCCCAGTAAATAAGTTTTATTTTATATGTGTTGACCTAGCAGTTATGTTTACAATTAAAAACAAATGATTAGGACATTGACTCGTCAGGGAATATCGAGTTCTTGGCAAATCTCTATAAGGCGCCATTTTTATTTGGACAAATCCTATAATTTCCCCTGTTGAATGTCTAGCCGTACATGATTGTGCTAGACCCAGAACGTATTTGTTTATCTTATCTGTATGTACGCAATATATTTGTAACAAACGCATGAATTCTAGGCTCTATTTTTGTGCAGATTAGGAAGTCTATTGTTAGCCCTTGAACTTTGCTCTTAGTCCATTTTTCACCTGAACGATAAAACCAATCATTTTTCACTCTCAACTTTTAAAACAGGATGCATAACGCCCTAAACCACGTTTCATGGTGGTTTTAATTGATATGACAATGGTTTTTCACTAATATAAACTTCAATCAGCCAAGTTTTTATGGCCGGACATAATTAAGTGATGTTTGCATAAAAAATAAAGTACAATAACAGTATAAAATATGAAAAACACCTTCATTTTAAACATAACCACTAAGCATACCTTTAGGGTGTTTTTTTCGGTTTTAAAAGTTGAGAGTGAAAATAACCGGTTTTATAATATTAGGTGAAAAATAGACTTTAAGCAACGTTGAAAGGCCAAAATTAAGCGTTAAGCTTTACCCTACAGATCATTGTAGAAATTTCTAGCCTATGGAATTAGAGTGCCTTGAATATCACCAGTTTTTTTTTGTAAAAAAGATACAGATTTCTAGATGACATGCAGACAGATTTTTAGACTAAAAAAATGTATAACCACTTTCACCCCACTTTCACATGGGGGAGGTGAAAAAGGATGAAACAGTCGCCTGTCAATCACATATAAGACAAAGTTTCCACAGTACCCGTGACAAAAAGCCTTTTTATGTGTAAACCCTTTGCACCCCGAATATAAAATGACGGTTTACTAAATTATTACCTTTCAGCAGTAAGTATGCTGGATAATTTTACTCCTACAATATCTATATCTACCTCTCCTGTCCTGTCTGTTATTACAACGTTAATAATGTATATAGCCATACCGCATCATGCCCAATTAAGTGTACTCCCAAATGTTCATCATGGCAGTGCATGCGTGTGCGTGTCCCCCACTTCACCATACGATCGAGCAAGTTGATCAGGAAATAGTATTCTCCTCCATCCATGCCGATTACCAAAAGAGGCAAGGCAAGGTAGGAAGTAGGAAGGCATGCTCTGCTCACTACACCCTCTTATCTCTCAGCTGGGCTGGGCTGAGCCTGATCGATCTATCCTCGGTTACGCGCGCGCGCGCGCGCGAGAGAGAGAGAGAGAGGCAGACACGGTCGAAAACCGCGACAGCGACGGCGTATTCCCACATGAGCGAGCCCATACGCCCCCAGCTGCGTGCGGCCAAAATCTGGGCGACTTGTTGCTAAACCCCACCTCCCTCCCCTCGTGATCTGGACATCAATGGGCGACAGATGCAGCGAGGCCGCACGCACGCCCAAACAAGCCGCCCATTGGCCCCAAATCCATGAAATGCAACAGGGGCGGCAGCGGCCACCATGGCCGTGCCCACTGCACAGCTCTGCAGCTAGCTCCCTTCTGTTTTTACAGCAGGATTCATAGCGATGTTTTGCATGGTTAAAAAAAAAAGGGAGATGGAAATTGACAAAGAAATGCATGCAATTGGATATCGAGATCATGGTTGACCCGCTTACTTGGAGAGAGATCTTCAAGGATGGATGTTTCCTTGGCGCATCGAGATCGGAGCTGAATCTCTGAACCCCTTGCTGGCAAGTAGAAAGCAAGTACTGCTAGACCACTGACCTGGAAAAACTGCAGGTTATCAACAAACAGGGTAAGAATTTTTGGAATTGGTGCTTGGCGGTTTGGCAGTCAGCACCAATTGCAGATCAGTCTAATTGTTTCTATACGAGTTGATAATGAAAGGATAATACGAAGAACAGCTACAGTTTACTAAGAAACAGATCTGGAAGAAAAAAAATACTATTCAAGGTTTCAGGTTAACAAGAGAGGCCCTAAACCTTAATTCCTGAGAAACAATCATTAACTTACTGTGAAAGTACTGCAACTGTGAAACAACAGAGAATCCGAAGAAACCGTTTCAGATCAAAATATAACAAATTAGTCATACTTTTCAGCGTAGCATTCTGAGACAATGATTCCAGGGAATAGCACAACTGTTGGGAGAAAAAAACGGCCTTCTGTATAGATCATCTTTAAGTTGTTCCATGGACAGGGGCCTGAGAACGGAAACAATGTAGTACAACAGTGTTACTCAAAACCAGTTGAGGATCTATTAGCACAGCTGGACCACATATTTGTTCATGAATGAACTGCTCTACAAGAACATGACCCAACCACACAGTCAATTATGGATGCAGAATATCCATCACTTAATTAAACTACAAAGGTTGTTCTTAGCACTAGTGTAAATGCTCTAGTAGCTTTTGCTATACTGCAGTTCAGACTTAAGTCCACAAAAGATTCAAACAGCACTGTCAAACTTCTTATTAATTATCGTACAATTCCTACAGCTGGATAATGTTCTTAACAGAGAGGCAGCTGCTGGATTGTATGATGGTTAGGACGCATACGTATACGGTCTTTGAATCACTCCTGGAGACCGGAGAGATAGTAATTCACTCGCTGTCACGACTTGTAAGGTGGTAAGGCCAGGCTCAATCATAGACTTACGCCCAACAAATATGTAGCTTTCAGAAGGCTCTGCAAATCCAAACGGGACATGGCTTTGTGCAACAGGACACTGTGCACCATGTCTACAGGGACCCCTCTGTGGGGGTAACAGCAAATGGATGGTTGGTGATTGAAAAAGAAAACAATTACAATACATATACAAGTAGGTCAGTTAAGGATGATGGCTGTACCTTGAAGCATAGGATTATGTATTTAAGTTAAATGATTTACACAGAAAATACAGAATTCTTAAATTGTTTAAGAGGTGGCGAACAATGAGTTGAGTCAGCTGTTAGTATTAAAGTGAGGTAAGTCAAATATTTGACACCTTTTGACCTATATCTGTATTTATACTATATTAGTACATTACTATCGTGTACGTACATGAAGCTTGGGAAAAAGGTTTTGTCCACGTGTATTAACACTAGATTTGGCACATTTGATCTCAGTCGTCCATTGCTTCCGTCTAACAGATCTCCTTGCTCTTCCTATGCCTATTGCCTTAATTTTCTTTAATTAATGTTCTGTTTTGTTATCTAGGTGTATGGACTATTTCTGGTGTATTATATGATTGTAGTGAATCAAAATTAGTTATGCAAATCCAATAGTTGAACGGTCGAATTTCATAGTGTGTATGGATCAGCAAAATGACAACCATCATATGTTTAATATATTGGTGGGTTCCAACATAAAATATCTATTTTTCCACATTCTAGCACCCTTTCACTTAACTAAGAAAAAGATGGGACAAGATATTTGAAAAGGAAGTACTGAACCCTTTTGACCAAGAGAGAATCTAACAGCAGTGACAGATTAGATCATACATCTGGTTTTATTATCAAGGTGGATTAACCCTACCCAAATTCTGGACAGGAACAATTTCGTGCAATACTAGGCCAGTCAAAGAACTGCAAGTAGTGTTAGATGTAAAAGGGCTTAAATACAAATTGCAAAATTCATCCAATAAGTTTTGCACTGAATTTTAAAAAATATCCATTAGACTAGTATGATGATGGGGATGCGTTCAGACTGCAAGCTAGTAAGTGGTTGTGGGAGGCACACGCCCGCAACAACCAGTTGCTATCAGATCAGAGAAACAACAAAAATGGAAGAAGCAAGAGAGCAATTAAGGATAAGGTAAACCTAGGGGTGGGATGAAGGGATGAACCACGGCCACATATTTTGGGACTAAACACTTTACTATTCTGGGATTATGTTTGGCAACAAACATGGGTCATAATATGATGGTGCTAAATGCTACTAATGGTAAAAGCTATTTTTGCACCCCTATTTCAACTCAAGTATGAAGGCCAGTCAATTTTCTTATTCACTATATACACAAGGTAAATACTAAATAGTCAGTCCCTCTTTTTAGTTCTGTTTTGTAAGTGAAACCCCTCTATTATGTAGGAGAGATCTCCACACTTTTTTTGTTTGCATCAGCAATAATTTTTTCTAGACCAAGAATGTACCTTCAGTTCAACATTTATAGTGTGAAAAGTTAATTTATGTAAGCCAAACTTCTATAAGTTTTGTCAATCTAGATTTCTGATGCAGCAGCCTAGTTAATTGGTAATTTCAATATTTCTGTTTGAGAAAAGAACAACTTTCTCCAATTCAACGGTATCAAGTTTGGTTTGCATTAATATAACAAGAAGTGAAACAACAAAAAGTAATGGCACAGTATAAAATAATTACAGGCTTCTACTTCTGCTGCATCGCCATTAATTTACTAAAAATAAATTAGCCCTTTTCAAACAAAGATAAAGAACCAAACTAACATATTGGATGGCAAAATATCATTTTGAGATATGATTTCTGATCTAACGATTGGCTATGAGTAACTTTTTTCTTTTGGAGAATGAGCTATCATGCAATCTTCAATCACCAAAAGAATAAAAATATGTTTATCATTGCCTTTTGTTTTGTTGCTTCCTTGTCTTTCTTATCTTGCATATATTGTTGAAAGTAGAGGCGGGTTCCACAGTGTATAAAATAACAGGTACTAAAGCGTGTATCTGTGCTACTGTGTAATCAATGTCTCATGTCCCTTTGTCTCAACCAAGAAGTGCAAACATACACAAGACACTGTCATTCAAGTCAGAGAAAGTTCAACATTAGGTTTATTGATACTTGTTAGGTCACAAGGTGCTGACAATCAATGAAAAACCCTATGGAAAATACATTTTACGGCGACTAAAAAGCTACACTCAACTTGATATCTGTTCTATGTTACTAAAAAGATAAAGGTAATATTTTTATTGCATTATCAAACTGAGAAGACAATGCACTACAGCTTAGTAAGGTGAAATTAGAAGAATGCCAGAAGATCTATCATTAATGATCATACAACCTATGAATATTTCATACAAGTTATTAAAGGTATACGATAACAGAATACACGGTTAACCATATTTGGTATCGCTCAAACCAAAGCAGCAGATGTTCTTATAATTTGTGAAGCAGGCAAGCAGCACATAAATTCTGATTCAAATAGCACAAAAACTCACTGCCAATTTGCGAACGTATCAAGGACTATCAATTGAGGTGATTTAAGGTGAGACATACAGTTCATCCAGGAACTCCATTTATTTCTCACATGACCTCGAATTGATGAAGCTGGTAAAAGGTTGTCACTTTTGGTAAATATCTCCTTTGTACTTCCAATCCAACCTCCAACTAGCATAGCAGAATGCCATTACTTCATGTTTTTTAGAGTAATAAAAATATGAGCAGCAAGAAACAGAGGTTAATTGATCTTTGTCCCAGCAAGATTGATTCTCTTGGAAAACTACATAAGTGGACATATAATTTTGATATTGTAAGATAAGGCCTAATCATAATTCATCCAGCACAATTATATAGAAAAAATGATATAAAGGTTACTCAGGCAGGGATGGACCCAGCATCAAGCCATGGCCAGTCCACAACACTCCGTTGGCCCATACATAAAAATACTATGGTAAAATTAAGTAAAGCAATTTGGGCTTTAATACCCAGTCCCTGGGCCACAGCCCAGGTGGCCTGAGGGCCGAGGCCTGGGTTGGCCCCTGAAATCAGGTGAGTCCCAAAACAGCCAGTTTGAAAAAGATTAAACAGCTATCCTACACTGGATAGAAACTCCCCTTAAAACAAGTGTACACTTTACAAAAATTCTTCCAACAGATTGGCTGATATGGACAGTATATTAAATCAAAACCTTCAACTATTTGTTGTAGAGTAGATTTCTGATTTAACAGAACAAATTTGACGCCTCAAAGATGGGCCCAACAAAAAAATAAGAATACCTGACATACTATCTGGCCCATTTAATTAACTTTAACTTAATTTTACTATAAAGAAAAATAAGTTGTTTTTCGTTTAATTTCACCATCACAGCTCTGTGAATGAACAAAGAGTGAAACATTTTGTTTGCATCTTATACATGTAAGCACAGCACCTGCGGATATTTCTAAGAACTGATTCATTAGATCACAAAAGTATCCACGATATATTTTACTGAAGCCCCTAAACAACCAATTCACCATCACAGATCTCAAGGCTGCACTAAGCGCAAGCGCGATCCTACAAGGTTTTTCATACGGCGATACAGCATCTCAAATACTATACCTTGCAGCAGCGTTGCCAACGTGCTCGCGCTGGTACTGAAAGCACAAGGCAGCCCCCTAACATACCCCGAGAGCCCTAGAGGAGGCGCGACGATGGACGCGAGGTTCCTACGGAGCATTTCGTCGAACACCCCACGGGCATCACAGACCCCAGACCGCGCTGCAAGTTTCTAGTGCTACGCATCAGCCACGCAATCGAGGTTGAGGAATGCAAGGGGAGAGGATCGAGGCAGGGACGAGTCACCTCCGGCTGCCGCGGCCCGCGGTCGCTCGGCGAGACCGCGATCGGCCTCCAATAGCGCGCCTCCTCCTCCCCCTCGCCGTCCGCCATGGCTGCGGCGCGGGGACTTGGCGGAGAGCGCGAACCGCAGGTTGCGTGGCCGCCGCGACTAGCCGACTCGGCCCGCGAGAAAAGACAGATTTGGATTGGGCCCGAACAGCCAAGAGGCCCATCAGGCCTCGTGTGGGCTCCACACGGTCAGTGGCAGCCGGCATAAGCCCCAAAAGGTTCTTTGCGACAAGAGGAGTACGAGCAGATGCTACTAAACGATACGGAATATGCGAATCACTGCAAATGTGTGCCATTTTATGCATGTAAATCCCTTTCTTTTAGCTAATCTTTCACCACATTTATCCAGGTAACTGGAATAGAGGCTTGTCTATTTGAATTCGTGGAGGTACTATTTTAGCATTTCTTTTCCAAGATGGAAGTTAATGTGATTGTAGTAAGTGAAAAATGGTAATTTCTCCATTCACAAATAACTATTGATTTTGACTTTTGAGTTGTTCTACTTCAATCCATAATTTCTTTTGGATAATTCAATAATTCAACACTAAAAAAATGTCTTTGGCATTGCGGTTGCTTGAAAAATTAACAAAGGTCAAAGTTTATCTACCATCGATCAGTGTTCTATAAATCAACGCTATGCAGCGATTGTTAGGCGCTTGGCAGCGAGTCCCCACCATGATTTTGCCCTAGCCAATGTGTTAGGCAAGCTAGCTGCCTCAACGGGGCTTGGCGTTTCTCGGTAGAGCTCATGGGGACAAGCAGAGGTGGCACATGGAGGCAGCATGGTTCTATGCTAGAGAAACTCGCGGTGGCTCGATGTTGATGCTCTGTTTCGCTCTCGTGGTGGCGTGGGAATAAGTCTACATAACCACTCAAACTATCGCAGGTTGACTACTTAACCCACCAAACTCTCAAACTAGGTATTCTATCCCCTAATCTTTTCAGTGTCGTTTACTTAACCCCCTAAGGTGGTTTTGCATGGTTGTTTTCCGACCGTGGAATGCTGAGCTGAACTTTCTTGTAACATTGAAACGGGCTGACGTGTGGGACCAACTTGTAATTGAGATGAGTGACTAGCCAGATCTTGTCGCGATCATCACCTCGTAGTTCGATTCACCGAAGTGAGAGGCGGCAAAACCAATAATAGAGAAATAACTAGCTTGGCAAAAAGGGCAAAACAGTTCATCTACCTTTTAAAGACCCGCACGTTAGCTTGCTCCAACACAATAAAATGGTCTAGATCAGCACGTTACCATGGCAAAACCACCATAAGAAAACACCTTAGGGGGTTAAGTGGTATTGGAAAGTTTGTGGGGTATAATATATGGTTTGAAAGTTGAGGGGATTAAGTAGTCAACCTGTGATAGTTTAGGGGGTTAATTAGTCAACCTAAAATAGTTTAGAGGGTTATGTAGACCTATTCCAATATATTAGGGTTGAGATGACAAATGAATTATATCCAGGGATTGATAG
This sequence comes from Oryza officinalis, assembly GCA_008326285.1. Taxonomy (NCBI): domain Eukaryota; kingdom Viridiplantae; phylum Streptophyta; class Magnoliopsida; order Poales; family Poaceae; genus Oryza; species Oryza officinalis. The sequence goes on along the minus strand of BDMV01000006.1, from coordinate 36,623,720 downwards.
ATAAAGGGCCCACTTGACCCATGAAGAAGTGCATTATGGTTCTCTCCATTTTATCCCCACCTGGTACCGCTCTCTATCTTTTTCCCGCCAAGTATATATGTTTTTCCCCCTCCTACCAAGAGATACTTAGGCATCGTCTCGGTGGGTCTAGGCTCTAGGTGCTGAGTAACCGCCCAACTAGTGTCTAGCATTTTCTTTAATCATCCCTCTAACGAAAACTGACAAGTGAAACTTTTTTGTCAATTTCATTTTCACTCGAATTATCTTAAAAATATTTGAACTTTGTTAGCCTTATGACATGAGGTACTCGATTTCCATAGGAGAGATTGCATATAGTGTTGTTGATGAGATGCAAAAATGATGAGAGAAAAAGACTGTAGATAGTTGGCAATTAGATTGAAAATTGTGATATCGAAATCCTTTTTCTATGTTGGATAATATGGTTGTGAAATTTATGCAATGTTAGCTTATATGACTTGTACCATCTCTTTTTTAAAATATAAACATTTTTTTCACATTTTCATCATTTTAGTATGTTTTTGGCATGGAGGGAGTATAACATATCGTCCCATCCGAGAGGATGGAACTTTATAAGTACGCCCTTAAGTAATTTACATGTAGAGGGCTGCAAGGACTCATTATGAAATCCATGATTTGCTCAGGATCCCAGCGCCAAGAAAACCACCACCATACCATGCTCGGAGCAATCTCGGCCGTCCAATCTCTCCACCCCATCATCCGGACGGCCGCCGCCGCACCCGCAACCCTAGATAGCCGCGTGCGCCCTTCTCCTTCCTCCTCCTCCTCCTCGCGCCGCCATAAATCCTCACCTCCCGTCCCCAGTAAACCCCTCTCTCCGCTGGGGTTTTCGCCGCCGCCGCCGACGATCTCGTCTCGCACCGCCTCTCTCGGTGTAAGAGCTCGCCCCGATTCCTCTCGTGGAAGTTCGCTTTTTTGCGGCTTCCCCCGCGCTTGGTCTCGCTGTATTTTGTTCGGTGGATTTAATTTTGTTTTTTTTTCGGTGGTGCAGATCTGAGATTTGGATCGGCCGCGTGGCCGGCGGCTCCAGTCGGCATGGCGCTTGTGAGTGTCCTCTATCCGATTTCGTTTTCTTTCGTTATTTATTGTTTCTATGCGGTGCGCGTGGCTCAGATTTGGCTTTAGGTTGATGCTTGATGCGATTGGGTGTTCATCTGTGCCTTGATTAGGGAGATGAGTGCTGCGTTGGTAGATTGATATGATGCGCAATGCGGGCTACAGGTTCGTGGCCGTGTAGCGTTATTAGCGTGGATACTGTTTGCAAGCCTCGGGTGTAGGATTTTTTTTGTGTGTTTGTGTGTGCGGAGGGTTTGGTTAAATGTTGATGTTGAAGTGATAGGGATCACTTAGGTTTTCACTTGTTCTTTTGGATGGTTAGGTCATGTCATTTTAGATTGCCTATTGGTATACTCGATAGGGTTTGTTGACTTGTTCTGAGCTCGTGCGAACTCCATGGTATATTAGTTAGTATCTAGAAATAATATGTTTTTGCATTTCAAATGCTTGATTATGTGAGTATCTACAAATAGTAGTCTTTTGTGCTTCAAATGCTTGATCTTGAAAAATTCTGAATCTGGTTTGCTCAGTTAGGTTGGTGGGCCTCTGTTTGTATACTAGTTACTCTACAGGTGGAAATATATAAATTGCCATTTTCATCGCTATATGTCTAATGTTTTTCTTTCTATAGGTGTTGCATTGTGGAAGTGGCAACAAAAATGCCTTTAAGGCACTTATTGCTGCAGAGTACACTGGAGTCAAGGTTGAGCTGACCAAGAATTTTGAGATGGGTGTCTCAAACAAGACCCCTGAGTTTCTCAAGATGAATCCCCTTGGGAAGGTATGTGAAACGATTTATCAGTAGACAAGTCCAATAATAAAGTGAATAAATGACTAATCATTCTTTGCAGATTCCTGTTCTTGAGACTCCTGAAGGTGCTGTTTTTGAGAGCAATGCTATCGCACGCTATGGTATGCATGTAGCCTCATATTTTCTTATTCCAAATCTTTCTTTTCCAGTTCCATACTAACCAAGTTAATCATGTCCTACTTAAGTTGCTCGCTTGAAGGACAACAGCTCTCTTTGTGGTTCTTCTCTTATTGAATATGTGAGTGATCTATCAAGTATTTGTATTATCATGGCAGAGTGAGTTGTAGGGCTGATCCGTTGATGACTCTTGCAGGCCCGCATTGAACAATGGATGGACTTCTCAGCAACAGAGGTTGATGCCAGTATTGCAAGGTGGTTGTACCCAAGGCTTGGTTTTGGCCCTCATGTTCCTGCGGTAAGTTGAAGAATTGGTGTATTTCTTCTCTTTATTGAGCGTTGGCAATCTACAACAATCTAAATATTACTTGTGCAGCTTGAGGAATTTGCTATAACTTCATTGAAGAGGTCATTGGGTGCTCTGAACACACACCTTGCTTCAAACACATACCTTGTTGGGCATTCGGTTACTCTAGCTGATATTGTGATGACATGCAACCTATATTATGGTTTTCTTCGGATCTTGATCAAGAGCTTCACCTCCGAGTTCCCTCATGTTGAGCGGTACTTCTGGACAATGGTTAACCAGCCTAACTTCAAGAAGGTCATTGGTGATTTCAACCAAGCAGAGTCTGTGCCTCCTGTTCAGAGAAAGGCTGCTCCCCCTAAGGAATCGAAAGCAAAGGAGGTCAAGAAGGAGGCTCCAAAGGAGGCCCCCAAACCAAAGGTTGAGGCTACAGAGGAAGAGGAGGCACCAAAACCAAAGCCAAAGAATCCTCTTGATCTACTGCCACCAAGCAAGATGATTCTTGATGAGTGGAAGAGGCTATACTCAAACACAAAGACCAACTTCCGCGAAATTGCCATTAAAGGTAGTATTTCTATTTTGTTTCTGAATTGCTCTATTTGATATATTAAGGGTGAGTTCTTTACCCAACTTTCCCAACTCACCTCTCTCTTTTTCCGCGCGCACGTTTTTCAAACTGCTAAACGGTGTGTTTTTAGCAAAAAGTTTCTATACGAAAGTTGTTTTAAAAAATCACATTGATCCATTTTTTTAAAAAAATTAGCAAATACTTAATTAATCATGTGCTAATGAGTCGCTCTGTTTTCCGTGCGGAGGGAATATTTTCCCAACACTAACTACCGAACACACCCTAAGTGATAATATCCTAGCAAGTTTTGTGTGTGGGGCTTGTTATCATTGGCTGGTGTTGCCTAGAAGTGTGAATTATGGATTTTTCTAATCTGTCATCATCGCATGGGCATATCAGACTATCAGAGGCTATTCAGTCCTGACTGGTTGCTCTCCTTGCTAAATTAGACTTTGACATAGACCAGTGACATTTAAAATTTATGCTTTTCAATTACTTTTTGTTTATATCAACGGTATTAAGTTTTGCCATTCTAGATTTGCCTAAGTCAAACATTTGTATCAATACTTTCATAATATATATTTACATGTTATTAAACTATACGAATTTCTAGAAATTGATGGTCAAAGATATATAATTTGAAACGGATGGAATGCAACTATTACTCAAATAAAAAAGAATAATAACTGAGTCAACTACTGGTAGCTGCAAAATATTTTTGCCCAACTCAGCTGATTTGCAAACATAGACTGGACCTGCCACCTCTTGCACTAGCTGTTTTGCATTTCGATGTACTTTCCAGACTAGCTCACTCGTGGCAGCTCATTGTCATGCAGTCATTCTGGACTTGCTTTTCTCTAGGAAATCCAGAATTGTTCTTACTTTACCTTTTTTGAGACATTTATTAAACCAATGGATAGTAAAATGGCTTTTGATCTTAAACGGGGGTTGGACAATTATTTCTTATTGTTATGCCAGCTTATATAACTTATATTAGTATACATGTGTATTACTATTTCATTACAGCAGCTTCTTGTTACGATATTGGCAATATATTTAGGCATGAACTTAATTTATTCCATTTTCTTATTTTCAAATTAACAAAGATTCATTATCATATCCATTTTCAGGTTTCTGGGACATGTATGACCCAGAGGGTTACTCTCTGTGGTTCTGTGACTACAAGTACAACGACGAGAACACCGTATCGTTTGTGACTATGAACAAGGTTGGTGGGTTCCTGCAGCGGATGGATCTTTGCCGCAAGTATGCTTTTGGCAAGATGCTGGTCATTGGCTCCACGCCGCCCTTCAAGGTCAAGGGGCTCTGGCTCTTCCGTGGCCAGGACATCCCCAAGTTCGTCATGGATGAGGTCTACGACATGGAGCTCTATGAGTGGACCAAGGTTGACATTTCTGATGAGGCCCAGAAGGAGCGTGTCAATGCCATGATTGAGGACCAGGAGCCATTCGAGGGTGAGGATTTGCTGGATGCAAAATGCTTCAAGTGAGCAGCGCAATGTTTGGAAGCAAACTCATCAGTGGCAAAGTATTATTTAGGACTTGAATTCGCAGTCAAAACAGTGTTTTTTTTGGATTTTTGTTCCTTGTTAATTTGACCTGGTATATCTTGTGAACTGGTTGATTTTGGTGCAATGTCTCAGATTTTGGATAGGTGCTCTTGTTCTATTGGTTTTGGCCCCTATCCCCGGTGCGTTACGGACGATGGATGGTGCTATTATTGCACAGTTTAGATAAGATAGTCTTACCTGCCATAAGTGTCATAAGATTTACTTGCATGGCATCGAGATAAGATAGTCTTACCAGCCATAAGTGTCATACGATTAACCTGCATGGCATCGTTCTGTTGATTTGGTGTCGGATCCATAATGCTTGAACGACTACGAGCCTGTATAAGCTGTGTTTTTTAGATTCTGGTTTTTAATTTATTTTTTAAATTTTACAATTACAGTTTCTTAAAATTTGAACGAAAATTTCTTAAAATTTAGATGAAAACTAATTCTAATTTATTTTTATTTTCCCCTTACCTTTCCCAACTCAACTTTCTCGTTTCCTGTGTTTTTCTTACCTTTCCTAACTCAATCCTCTCGTTTTTCATGCATATATTTTTAAACTGTTAAACGCATATATTTTTAAACTGTTAAACGTATGTTTTATAAAATTTTTCTATATGAAAGTTATTTTAAAAAATCAAATTAATATATTTTTTTTAAAAAATAAATTAATATTAAATTAATTATATGCTAATGAGTCGTTTTGTTTTGTGTGCTTAGAAAACCAAACACACCCTAAGAATCTAGACGAAAAGTTGGATTATAAGATTGCCTGAAGTTTCTCTAAACAAGCCCTACCCAGAACGCACTACCCTGAATTCCTAATAAAAAAGAATCCCAAATAATAAAATGAAAATAGTGATTCGCCCATGACAAACGAATCTGGATAAAATGCTGTTGCGTCAAAAATGCCAAGGAAAACGCTAACAAGTAAACGTATCACAAAAAAAAAAAGGTGAGCTAACAAATTCACTCATGCACACGTACGTATACCAGTGATTACAGAAAGAAATTTCTCAATCGAGAATTGTAGAAGATGAAAGAAAATGCACCGAACGTGTAATCACTGGTATACAATTCAAGTTATGCATGAAAATGACCACCTAGCTAGGAAATTGTCTATATTAATATGGCCAAAGTGTCTAATTTTGTGTTTTTCCTGAATACGTTAGCACCGCCACGTACGGTCTACACAAGTACACACATCAGCGAAGAGTTAAAGTTTTAGCCCCCTTTATCAGCTCTTTACCAAGACATTGGCACAAAGGGGGTGACCAAACTAGTCCTAAACACCAAACAATTGTTGGTCGATTTTCAACACAATCATGAACACTTGCACAGTGAATGGTGCTGTTGCTTGTAAGGGAGCTATTCAAACCAATTTCGATCACATGTACTGATTTTTTGCATCATAGTCTATTTTGTACACCGCATGGATTCTTGTACCGACTCAGAAATGTAGAGTTGAAGCCTCATGTCAAATTGATTTGGCGTCATGCTCAGAACTAGCACCCCCTAGAGTTCTTGAAAAGAGTGCGATAACACAAACGTAAAAATCACTGCAAAAAAAGCACAAGTTCAAGCAGTTCAGCAAATTGCACTTAGATACGTAAAACATTGCAAAGAAGTCAACCAAGTGTACACAACTTCAAAAGGCGCAGAAAAGAAAACCAAAATGCTGTGTCAATAGAAACAAAATATAATTAATACCCAGAGTCAGATCCTATGATTATGCCAAAAAATCTCTGGCAGCATTATTCAGATGTGCACATCTAGATGAGTAAAACCAATTAAGGTATCCACGTATGGGAACAAGAGCGAGGGAGTACCTAGTGTAGCTTCACTTGAACTCTAGGTTCAGAAGTCGTATTTTGTTCTACCACTTTTTAAAATTAAGCACAACATATCAGATAATTCAGAGGTTGAGTTGTAGAAATTCCATGCTTCAAGCATCAAACGCTTCCTTGAACCCTTGAAATGGACAACCTAACAATATATATCAGGATTATCCTGTGCATCAGTTGATGGATAATAAATACAAGGAAACTATACAATGAGCACATTTCTAATTAGATCAACATGCCCCTGGCAGTCTGGGAGCTAGAACAGCAAAAATCAGCAAGTGCAACAATATCGAACAAGATATCAGAGCCTCAAGCACATCGTGGCATCACCAGAATAAGATAAAATTGAAAACAATGCTCATTTCATTATATATTTTAATAGCTGTACAAAAGAACTTGCTAAGAAAACATTTTCTTTTAGTGTTAATACAAAAAAAAATCTCCCTCGTCTGTAGGAAAAATGTTGTACCTTTACATCCAATGGCATACCATGGAACTGCCCAGCACCTTCAGGTGGTGTCCAATTATAAACCGCACAAGGCAAAAAGAGAATAGATGCTCCATTCACTTCACCAGTAAATGCCTCATGCTTAGAAAATTTTGAAAAAGCAGATGGTAGATGGGACTTCACAACCCATGCCAGTGCTAATTGATCACCAAGCATGCGGGAAGCCTTCATATACTTCAAGTGGTATGCCTCAAGGACTTCTTTGAAGAATTCAATAGCCCTAAAAGCCAAAAAATAAAGTTAGTTATATAAGCATTGTCATCTTTCTATATTAAGATGCTTCATAGACATAACTTACTTAAAAATGCCATCCCTGGTTCCTCTTACTGCTACAAATCCAGAATTCAAAGGCTGGCCTTTGTTATTTCGAAAAGTAAGAGCAAGGTGACAATGAAGATACATCTCGAATATATGTCCAAGATCAGAAACTATTGCTATATCAGAATCAGTGAAAATTAGATGATTTATATCTTCTACTGTCTCAAGCTCCTCAAGTCTTTGCTCCAGAAAGGCCTGAACATGGACAATACACAAAACTTAGAGCTCCAGAAAAAAGAAATGCATAAAGATGGCCTGATAGAAGTAGTAGTATGTAGACTGCATAAGCAGTAGTATGTAGGATAAAGATGGCCTGATAGGAACATACTCCCTCCGTTCTTTTTTATTTGATGTTGGTTTGTGCAAATTTGCACTAACCAACGTCAAACATTGAGGGACCTAGGTAGTATGAAGAGAATGTTGAGATACGACTTACTATGTAGGATCTGATTCTCTGAAGCATCAAGTTTCCTCGAGAATAATTTCCTTCAATAGGCAATATCACAGCACTCCCATGAGTTATAGAAAACTTTGAATTAGGATCGGTCAATATGATCACGTTGCTTCTTGGCATTGACACCTGCAAGGTTCTATAAATAAGAACACATATTAAACAACCAGCATCACTATCGCTAGTGAAAGACAATCATGTAGCACACATAAATTAAGAAATTCTAACTTAGATGTTATAAGGCTAACAGCCATAGTGCATAGGTACAAAATGAAATCAAACTCATACTTAATTTCAACAAAAGGATATGATAATGATGTCAGCATTTACTTTCATATTGTGTAAAACAGATTCCATTGTTTTCTCTTCTCTAACACAAAAAAAGCACTTACCAAGAGAGAGGACATAGCTTAGCATTTGAACCAGATTATAAATTAAATATTTTGAGAAATAAACATAAGAAATAGCTTAGAACAAATGGTCTAAGTAATGCAGTAGAAGAGAGTTTTTTATTGAGAAATCATATTTTAAAAGTGTGAAGCAAATAATCGGCGGTAATAATCTGGTGAATAAGCTGAAAAGAATTGTCTAAGCTGGGAGGGCTTATCTATCAATCATTCATAACATATAAAGAGTATAACTAGTTGTAATTAAGCATATTGGCAGTCAACTAGCAGCTGTCACACAAACAAGAGAAGGAAGGAGACATACCTGTATGAAACCAATGAAAGTGTTGAGGATAGCCATGGACCTTCCCACCTTGCTATAAGAATGCTTTCCAACTGTGACAACATTAGATGGGAGTTTGCTTGCTTCAGCTGGATCAGAGTTGTATGTCGTGAATACTGTAACAAAAGTAACATGGCCCCTGGAATAATTTCTTTCACTTGATAATCCAATCTTATTGACAGCTTTTAGTCCTGAGAAAAATAGATAATGCAGTCAGCCAGATGAAGTCGACCACTACGTGTTGGTTTTGCTCACACCATAGAACTACAGGCAATACTGTGGGGTACCCATAAGTATATAGCATACACTACTATTGAATGCATATTATAAAAAATGATCAATACCATGTCTACATTATATGCAATCCTTACTTACTGATAATATCCTGGAAAGTGCTTCAAAATGAACAATATAATTAGGAACTGTAAGAGAATAACCCTTGTATATTTGACATGATTAACACTTTGTGTCAATACGTTGCACAAGAAGAATGATTACTTCTGAAATTTTGCAGGATGTGATATTCTTACACTGCTACCTACCATAAAAATCTTGTAGCATAAGAAACTTGAAAGATGTTCTTAACATTAGCTTACACACTTCACAGAAATAGATGCTTCAGTTTAACTAAATACTCCACCAGACAGTGTTCACAGAGTTAGAACAATAAGATGTGATACATTCCTATGCGATTTCCCTCAAAACAAATCGACGAGAAACAATACTAGAGAAACACGATACATCCAGTCAACAATGAGCCTGCTCATTCAATCAATCTTCGATTCTCTGAACAAGAAACACCACTACACTTGAAGCTAGCATATATTATTCCCCAATCGCAAGCACGGTTCTGCCAAAACTACACCCAAATTGAGCAGCATTGCAACCACGGGTCACAGAGTAACAAACGAATGGGAGTACGAGCGAGAAAGGAGAAACCAACCTTGGCACTGGAGGCGGTCGGGGCGTCCCTGGCCAGCGGCGGGGCCAAGCACGAGGCGATCCGGCCTCGGCCGCTTCGGCGCGGTGGGCGGCGGCAAGCATTGGCTCCCCTTCGTCGCGGAGGGCGGCGGTAGGCACAAGCCCCTCTCCGGCGCCCAGCTCAGCTGCAGCCTGGACACTGGCAAGAACCGGCCACAGATTGGATCCGGTGGGCGTTAGCTGCTGCTACCGTGCTCGCAAGAATCGAGAGGAGAGGAGGATGCTTTGGCGGGAGTGTACCTGTGTAGATGAGCGGCGCGAGGAGGAGCAGCGAGAGGAAGGGGACGGCTCGGCTTCGGGGCCTCGATATCCGCCACCTCGCCATGGAAGCGGTGGAGGAGAGAGACTGAGAGAGGAGGCGGCGGACCAGAAGGCAGAAGGTAAAGCTACAAGTGGAGCTCCGGGAGCACCATCGTCCACATCCTCCACTCCATGTTCGTCGCCGCCGCCCCGGAAGCGCGCAGCCGCTCACCGCAGCGGCGCTCTACGAGGACCCGCCCCGACCACGCCCGGTTCCCCTGCCTGGACAGGGCGGCGGAGATGGCCGTCGACGAAGACAACGAGGTGGCTGGGCCGGACGGCGCCGGGGAAAGCCGATGAGGCGCCGGGGGGAGGTAGTGGCGGCGCGGCGGCGGCGTATCGATCGATCGATTTGTTCTGAAAGAGCCCTCTTTCTGACGTGTGGGGCCAGGGGCAAAACCGTCCGATTGGTTGGGGAGAGAAAATAAAATATGAAGGAATTTCAGAAAAATAAGAAAATAGGGTGAAAGTTCAGAAAAATGAGAAAATAGGGTGAAAGTGGCTTTGAAAGAAGGAATTCGTAGTGACAAAATATGAAATGGTTTAAATGGTTTTTTTGCAATTTTAAATGGTTTACATGACACAATTTATCATCAACGATTATTTCATTGTCATGTTGAAGAAAACAATTCGTTAACTCAAGACTCATTATCCTAAGCATGGCCTTTTTTCTGAATCAAGTAGAGACAAATATAATTTTTTATAACTTTTAATGAGGAGGTACAACTTTTAAGTAGAGACAAGTAGATTATCCGTTACAACACACTGATACTTGGCTAGTTAAGTAAGAATGACCGGAGTCCGACTACAAAATATTCATCAGATTTTAACTCCTAAATTTTGAATCACAATCTTTTTTGTCCATCTACTCACATCTCTACTGTATTACCATCAACAAATTATAACCTCACCGATTTATCTTCCAATTCACAACACTTTTAAATTTAGCATTCAATTCCCAAAAGTTTTCATATTTTGTCGGTACGAATTTCTTCTTTCCAAGCCACTTTCACTCTATTTTCTCTTTTTCTAAACGGATTTTCTATTTCACTTCCAACAGATTTTTGACTCCTATCGTTCACTTTTTTGTCCATGGGATCTTGTATCATGAACTGTATATCCAACTTACAGGTACACTTAGTTATAGTGCACTTACACTCAGTTATATAGCACTTACTTACTTATACTCAGAAACGCCTGGCATCCATATAGGCAGCTACGAACCAACCAATTACGAGCCCATGATCTTCTCTAGACTGGGCCAAGAAAGTACTTTGATGGGTCATAACTCACTAATATCATGGCTGTATTTCATCTTCGATCTGCGACGAGCTGCTTCTTGCTCACTGTCGCTGTTGCCTTCTTCTCCTCTCCCCAACACCGTCGTGGTCGTCCTAGCTAGAATTCCTATGTACCCCGTTGTTGGTATTTGATATGGTCACATATAAATCCGCAAGCGCACGGATATCACTGTAGCATTTCACTCGGGAATATTCCAAGAGTATCGTATTTTTTTTCGTAGGGAAGACGGTGGTGTAAAGAGTGGGTTCATATATTTGTAATCATGATATAATTAATATACCATAGTCTAAACAGGGGTAAAAGATAATAATGATAATTGGGTAATGTTGCACACAGGAAATTCATCTCTAATAATGATACACTAGACAGTGAAGAAGGATTAAAAGAGCTAAAGTTCATATGTACTTCTATATTTATAATGTTTAGTTTACACCAACAAATACATCCTTACAAGGTTAAGACTTAGTTCTAGGCACCCAGGCACTACCAAGAGACCACTCCCTGCTAGTTTGCCAGTGTGGTTATGGCATTTTACGAAACCTGAACGTGAAGGAATACAAAGAATGGACAGGGCTATCACCATCTGTCACCTACCTCACTTTCTGTGGGGTATACCTGCATCCAATGACATTTAATTAATCTAAGCACCATGCTCACATTAATAAATAAGGACACTAGTTCCCCCGGACTCTCACCCTTCGGATGGACAAATTAGAATTAGTGCTACTCGTTAAGATAGTTAGACCGATGTCGTGGCATAGATCGACTAGCCTAATCAAGTGAATCATATAATTGAATGAAGTACAAACTATTCACAGAGCACATAACTAATAAACTAGTATATGAACTATGAACACTAATAACGAAAATAATTCTTTTATTAAACTCATAGTTTGACAAGAAGAATGAAGTACTAAAGACATACCCGAATCTTCGAGAATACTATGGAACCGAAGACTACTCTAAGCCTAACTCCACTACTAGTAGAGAAAAATACAAATATGAAATGAAAGAATTGCTCCTTGAGTATGTGCTTTGAGAATGAAGGAATGATCTCTATTTATAGCTACTTTTGACAGTTGTTAAGGTCGATAACTTCCATAACCGTCATTGAAAAGCAACCAGTAGCTGCCACGTGGAGGGTGAAGATGAGAGGTGGTGAGGTCGGTTTGGCCAAACCAATGGTTCGGCCAACCCCTGGTGTAGGATCGAGATGTCGACTAGAGGGGGGGTGAATAGGCAATTTAAAAACTAAATGAAACTTAAACAAAATGAACCTAAGTTGCTAGGCAAGATGAGATGTAAGGTTAACTAAGCAACTAAGTTAAGTTTTGCAAACCTAGGGTGATATGGGCTCAAATATATCTCTAAGAAATTAAATCACACACCTAAGTTAAGTTTTGCAATCCTAGGGTAATATGGGCTCAAATATGTCTCTATGAATGTAAATTGCACAAATGTAAATGCAACAAATAAATGAGATAAGAGACAAGAAATTTTGGTAATTAATGCTTCAATCTCCCCCTTTTTGGTAATTGATGACAAACACCTCAAACAAATATAATCACAATGAAATACATGGATACAATTTGCAATGAATGGAAAATGCTCCCCCTAAACATGTGCATATCAATGACAATGAACACATATGGAACAAATGCACTATCCAAGGTGAACTTCACATATAGTTCAATCAATTGCATAAGATGGTCACAAATATATCAATATGACATCCACCATCCATCATAGCACAAGTTCACCACAAGTCTCACATAAACATCCTTAAGGGTTCACAAAAGTAACTTAGGCATCCCTAAGGGCTCACAAAAGTAACTTAGGCTATTACAAGACCACGACGGGTCCAAAAGACACACAAGTTCAATAAAACGATAAAAAACCACACAAGATAGAGTAATGGCTCATACCCATACATAATATATAGCCCAACCATCTTAGCCTACTAGATAGGAGGTAACTAACCTCACTACTACTAGTCCCATCCCAAAGATAAAAACATCCTAGAAGACATTCTTCTCCCCCTTTTGGCATCAAGCACCAAAAAGACCTTCATTCTTGTGGAGGAGAAAGAGGACGAGCCGAAGAGGATGGGTGATGAGAGTCACGGCGACGGTGGTAGACAAAAGCATGGGTGCTCTCCAAAATTTGAACTCGTTGATCCAAAGCACCAACTCGAGTGTTCAACCTTCCAACCGTCGCATTCAAGCCCCCAATATCCGTTCTCAAGCCTCGCACATCCTCATACATAGTTTCTTGCCCAGTGCTTAACCTTGAAATGTTATCACTTAGGGTATTTATAGCCCCAACCACCGGGTTGAAATACTCATGAGGTTGCATCCCAAAGTAGGCATATTGAGGATTGAAAAAAGCATTTGGATCAAACCTATGAGGAGGAGGAGGAGGTGGTGCCGCACTAGAGCTTGCGCCTTGATCAAATGTGAGTTGACGCACTCTAAGGGCTCTAGGAGTTGAAAGTTGGCGCCTTAGCTTGTATTGCTTGTGCTCCTTCAAGTCGTTTCCAACATTTCCAAGCTTATTTTGGATCAATCTCATGATGTATGGTGCATAGTATATCCCTTATCCAAAAGTCCCCTTAGAGATGACTATCTCTTGCATTATGAGATTGATGGCATCAAAGCGACGTCCCTCCAAAATGGCATCAATCACATGCCATGCAACTCCTCGGATGTTATCATTGTTCCCACACCTAGGGAGGATAGTGGCTCTCACAATGCGGTTGACCACGCTTGGGATGGTCATCAAACCCGCCACCTTCCCATAGGTGTGCTGCCCCCATCCTCATAGAACTGTGCAAGGTCATCAATGGTGAATGGGTTGCGGTTGAGCTCATCATGGAGATCATCACCATTATTGAACCGGATGTTCAATAGATCCTTGAACTCACGCCAAGTGATAGAGCACTGCATAGTCCCTGACATCCACTTCATAGCATCATAAGACCCTGAGACCCAAACTGTGGCATAAAACTGCTAGATCATCTCTTCATCATAATCTTGCCTTAATGTCACGATCCGGTCAATTTCCACTGCCTTGAACATCCTCTGTAAGTCCTCAAACTCAAGAGTCTCATTGATGTTCCTCCAATTGATCCACTTGTGCTCAGCAAAAGCCTTTCTTGCATAGACCTGCTCAAAGACAGACTTCTGAAACTGAGTGTGGAACCTCTGATCATGGGTGTCTTTAGGCCTCCGGAATTGATCATGATGACGAAGGATTTGATACTGAGTGGTATTCCTCATGTTGAGCACAAACTGAATGAAAGGGTCAAGAGGTCTCTCATCATCTTCCTCATCATCCTTCCCATAATCACTGCCATCATCATCGTCATCACCACCATTTTCTTCATCCACTTAAGCCCCTTGAACCTCTTCTTCTTCCTCTTTCTCACTTTGAGCATAACGCTCGGCACTGGACTCCTCTTGCTCACTCTCTGATTCTTGCACAGCCGCTTGATGACCACGGCGAGTGCGAGGAGCCATCACTGTCAAGAAGGAGCAAAGAGTGGAGTATTAGCAAAAATCTAGACCACATTTGAATTTTGGAGGAGAGATGGGCAATGTCTATGTCAGGGGCGGTCAGACCGCGGCCTGTAGGCCGGTCAGACCGGCGGCACAGGGCCGGTCAGACCGCCAACATATGGCAGGTTAGACCGGCGGCATAGCCATGGTCAGACCGCCATAGGTCTTGGTCAGACCGTCGTTGACAGAGCACAAATTGCAACACATGTCCACCACTACTCAAATGATTCTAAAAACTTGCTAGAACAATATTGCATAAGGTGAGGAACATGAGCAACAAGGGGTGGGTCTATTTCATCAAGATTTGAACAAACTACCCTTAGCCCTAAGATGAAATAGATCGATTCGAAGTTAATCACAAGAGGGAGAGTGATTTACCGGTTGAAAGGGGTTGAATCACACCAAGAAACTATCCTCTATTGGTGCAAATTGAAGACACCTCTTCCTTCACCTAGGGTTCCATGCCATGGATCACAAAATCAACAGAAACGCGAAATAATCCATGGAATAGAGAGAGGAGGCGGAGGAGAATCACTTACGGTGTAACCAGAGTGATTTTGACGGTTGAACCGAAGGGATTTGGTGGAGAGAGGTGGCTAGGGTTTTGGAGAGGAGAGAGAGAGAGTAGAAGACTGAATGGGAAGATTTAGGTGCGGGTAGGAAAAGAAAGGAAACAAGTCTCAGGCCTACCTACTCGGCCGGTCAGACCGGACCTATGAGGTCGGTTCGACCGCGGCTTTCAGGCCGGTCAGACCGCCTGCCCCAACCGAGTGTGCACAGCCCTTACACAATCGGCTACCCCACACAAAAAAAAAATCAAACAAAAATTTTGTTTTTGGAGCATTTTAAAATTTATGAGTTGAAATATTGCCAATCATTGACAATATTTGAAAAATTGTGAATTTTTGCAACTTAACTCACTTAAGTGCTAGGAGGTGACCTATTATGGTCTATACGGGTTTTTGGGCCAATTTGATTTTCAAACAACTTTTGAATGCTTTGGTTTTTGAAATAGATTTGAATACCAAAAACATTTTAAATTGTCTTCTCTACTAACTTTGTTTTAACCATTTTCTCAAAATCTTTCTCAAACTCATTTTGGAAATAAATCACATTTTGGCCTAAACTAAGAATCTAGTTTCTCCAAAAGAGGGCCAAAAGAGCATTTTCATTCAAACTCCAATTTTCTTGCAATGTGAGGCTTGGAAAACATATAGGGAACCTTTTGAAACATTTTCCAAGAGATAGTTTTTAAATTACTTTGATTTTTCAAAAGTTTTGACTTATGTTGACTTGGGCATTTTGAAAATACTTCTAGCACTTCTAGTTGATTTGCTCACACACAAAGAGAAGTAGAGCATATGAAAGAGTGTAAAACTCCCCCTTAATGTGACATGCTCTATTTTCGCAAAGAAGAGCCAAATGGCAATAAATCCAAAGCATAAGAGCAAATGAGAGCAAATATACAATATGCACAAGAAGCAACCATGGTGCACCATCTCAAGCAACAGTAGAGAAATCTATGACATTTAACTCATTCCTCAATTTGCAAAAGCGGGTTTCATCAAGAGGCTTGGTAAAGATGTTGGCTAGTTGATGTTCGGTTCTTATGTGGCTAATAACTATGTCACTCTTGGCAACATGGTCCCTTAGGAAGTGGTGGCGAATGTCAATATGCTTGGTTCTAGAGTATTGGACCAGGTTGTTGGCTATCTTTATGGCACTATCATTGTCACATAGGAGTGGGGTTTTGGTGAAGGTTATGCCATAGTCCAACATGGTTTATTTCATCCAAAGCAATTGGGCACAACAACTACCCGCCGAAACATATTCCGCCTCGGCGGTAGAGAGGGCTACGGAGTTTTGTTTCTTGGATGACCATGACACAAGGGATCTACCAAGCATTTGGCAACTACTGGATGTGCTCTTTCTATCCACTTTGCAACCGGCATAATCTGAATCGAAATAGCCAACTAACTTAAACTTAGCACCTTTGGGGTACCACAAGCCAATAGTTGAGGAATGCTTTAAATATCTTAGAATCCTTTTCACGGCCACTAAGTAACACTCCTTAGGAGCGGCTTGAAACCGTGCACACATGCAAACACTAAACATGATATCCGGCCTAGATGCAGTAAAGTAAAGCACGCTACCTATCATAGAATGATAAAACTTTAAATCTACCGGTTTACCTCCCTCATCAAGGTCGAGATGCCCGTTGATTGCCATAGGTGTCTTGATGGGCTTCGCATCCTCCAAGCCAAACCTCTTGAGTTGATCCTTGATGTACTTGGTTTGGCTCACGAACGTTCCATTCTTGAGTTGCTTGATTTGAAGTCCAAGGAAGAAGCTCAACTCTCCAATCATGTACATCTCAAATTCTCTAGACATCATATTACCAAACTCCTTGCAAAAATCCTCATTAGTAGAACCGAATATGATATCATTAACATAAATTTGACACACAAAGAAATCATCACCAATGATTTTTGTGAAAAGGGTAGTGTTAACTTTTCCAATTTTGAAACCCTTTGACAAAAGAAAATTTCTCAATTTTTCATACCAAGCTCTAGGAGCTTGTTTTAAACCATAAAGAGCTTTTAAGAGTTTATAAACATGGTTATGATTTGTAGGATCTTCAAAACAGGGAGATTGCTCAACAAAGACAAGTTCGGCAATTTCACCATTTAGAAAAGCACTTTTCACATCCATTTGAAAGAGTTTTATATCAAAGCATAATGCAAATGCAAGTAGGATGCGAATGGCTTCAAGCCTTGCCACGGGGGTAAAGGTTTCACCAAAATCCAAACCTTCAACTTGTGTGAAACCTTGAGCCACCAATCTTGCCTTATTTCTCACCACCAACCCGTTCTCATCTTGCTTGTTCCTAAAAACTCACTTTGTCCCTATGTCATTGTGGTCTCTAGGTCTTTCAACCAAAGTCCACACCTTGTTTCTTGCAAAGTTGTTGAGCTCTTCATGCATAGCATTTATCCAACCCAGATCACAAAGAGCTTCATCTACATGTTTTAGCTCAAGACAAGAAACAAACGAGTAATGTTCAGAAATAGAAGCGACACGAGATCGAGTTTGAACACCCTTACTAATGTCACCCAATACTTGGTCAATTGGGTGATCCTTGAAAAAAGCGGTGTGTATCCTCGGTGGCATAGGTGTATCTTGTGCCTTGTACTCCTCCACATCAACTTGAGCTTGACTTGGCGTAGCGGAAGTAAATGGCTCAGCTTGAATGGAGGTGGATGGCTTGTCTTTCACTTCAATAGGCTTGACATCTCCAATAGACATATTCTTGATAGCCCTCATCAAGCCTTCATCACCTACATCATCCAAATTCTCATGCCCCTCTTGGGAGCCATTGGTTTCATCAAATTGAACATCGACGATTTCTTTCACAATACCTTTGTTTTTGTTGTAGATTCGGTATGCCTTGCTATTAGAGGCATAACCTAGAAGAAACCCTTCATCACACCGACCTTCAAATTTGGTTAGTCTAACACCCTTTCGGTAAATATAACACTTGCAACCAAAAACTCGAACATAGGCAACATTTGGCTTCCTTCCAACAATTAGCTCATAGGAAGTCTTTTTCAAGAGACGATGCAAATAAAGCCTATTGGTTGCATGGCAAGCGGTGTTTATGGCTTCCGCCCAAAAGAAATCGGAAACACTATATTCATCAAGCTTAATTCTTGCCATCTCAATCAAGGTATGATTTTTCCTCTCCACTACACCATTTTATTGTGGTGAGTAGGTAGAGAAAAGTTCGTGCTCAATACCAAGATCATCACAATAGTCCTCAATATTGGTATTTTTAAATTCGGAACCTTTGTCACTTCTTATTTTCACAAGAGTGTAACTAAATTCATTTTGGGCTTTTTTTGCAAACTTTTTGAAA
This sequence comes from Oryza officinalis, assembly GCA_008326285.1. Taxonomy (NCBI): domain Eukaryota; kingdom Viridiplantae; phylum Streptophyta; class Magnoliopsida; order Poales; family Poaceae; genus Oryza; species Oryza officinalis. The sequence continues at coordinate 36,605,343 of BDMV01000006.1, read as the reverse complement.
AGCTCGGCAACAATAGACTTATCATGCAAAAAGAACACCCAAGTATAACGAGAATAATCATCAACAATCATAAGACAATGACTATTTTCATCAATGCTCTTATAGGTTGTTAGGCCAAACAAATCCATATGCATGAGCTCCAATGGTCTAGATGTGGACATGATACTCTTAGAAGGATAAGAGCATGCAACTTGCTTGCCGGCTTGATAAGCACTACAAAGTTTATCCTTCTCAAACTTCACATTTTTCAAACCCACAACTAGATCACGTTTTGAAAGTTTGCTCAATTGATTCATACCAACATGGGCTAGCCTCCTATGCCAAAGCCAACCCAATGAAATTTTTGCAACTAAACAAGTTTTCAAATTTGCTTCACCAGAACTGAAATCAAATAAATAAAGATTTCCATATCTAAAACCTTTGAAAACACAAGACTTGTCAAGAAGACTAGAAACAATAACTTCTTACGGGAAGAAGGCAAATGACAATCCAAGATCACAAATTTGTGCAACCGAAAGCAAATTGAAATTTAGAGATTCAACAAGAGAGACATTTTGGATTGATAGATCATTGGTGATAGCAACTTTACCTAACCCAATTACCTTTCTTTTGCTATTATCACCAAATGTCACTTTCTCTTATTCTTTTCCTCCTACTTCAAATGTGGTGAACATCGTCCTATCACCGGTCATGTGTTGAGTGTACACACTATCAAGCACCCAATGGCTCCCACCGGTGCGGTAGTTCACCTACAAAAGAAAAATCAAGCTCTTTTAGGTACCCAAACTTGTTTGGGTCCTTGGAGGTTAGAGACCAAAGCCTTGGGCACCCAAATGGCATTCTTTTTACCACCAAGTATAGGGGAACCAACATATCTAGCAACAATGCTATCATTATGAGCCTTCCTAAGCATATAATGAGAATCAAACATGCAAATCTTAGAAGGCTTATCACCGGGGCAATCATTCACCAAATGCCCAATCTCACGACACTTGGAGCAATACTTACCATTGCTCTTGACAAAATGAGTGGCATGATAAGAAGGTTTCTTACCCTTCTTTGGAATGAATTCAAGTCCCTCCTTGTTAAGGATGCACCGTTGCTCACTCAAAATCTTGTCAAGAGTGTTCTTACCCTTGAAGCATCTCTCCAAACTCTTGTTGAGCTTAGCAACTTGCTCCTTAAGCTCATTGTTCTCAACAACAAGTGAGGCATCACAAATAGAATCACAAGAGCTAGAGCTAGGCATATCCATAAGATCATCACAAGAAGTAGAGATGCTAGATGATGCAACATGAGTAATATGACAAGTAGCACTATCATCAAGCAAGTCACAAGATAACCCAACATCAATATGAGCTCCATGTTGGGTAGTGGAAAGGAGGGTGTCATGAGCTTCCTTAAGCTTCTCATGAGAAATGGTGAGTCTCTCATGTGAAATCTTTAGCTCCTCATACAAGGCCTCCAAAGAAGTATGATCATTCTTTAAAACCTTGAACTTGACAATTTCCTTCTCACTATATGCATGGAGCTCCTCAAACATGCTCACAAGCTCATCATAAGAAACATCATCATCACTTTCACTATCACTAAGAGATGTTACCTTAGAAGAGCCCTTTGCCATGAGGCAAAGTGGAGCGAAGAGTGATGGAGTCTCCTTGATAGCAATTATGGTCATCATCTTCTTCTTCTTGGAGCTTGCATCATCATCACTATCTTCGGCTTTGGACCCGGATGAAGCGGAGCTCTCTTTATTTGAGTCCCATTGCCCAATGAAGGTCTCAATCTTCTTTCCCTCCTTCTTGAACTTCTTCATGAGCTTGTAGTCTCTACTCTTCTTCTTGAATGACTTGTCTTCATCATCATTCTTTGAAGGACACTTGGAAGCAAAGTGCCCCTTCTCACCACACTCAAAATATCTCAAGTTGAAAAGAGCCTTGTTGGGTCTTCTATTTCTTCTTCTATTTGAGTTAGAGCCCTTTCCTCTCTCCTTTCTTCTTCCCAAGAGATCATTGAACCTTATAGCAAGAAGGACAATCTCTTCCTCCAAGTCATCATTGGCTTCATTCACCTTGCTCTTGCCCTTGTCTTCCACTTCGACTTGGAGAGCAATGCACTTCTTGGATGGAGAGGCTTCCTCCATCTCCTTCTTTTTCAATTTGTACATGTCATTGGTATTGATCTTCTCCAAGAGGCTTGCGGGTGTCATTCTTGACATGTCGGAGTTGATGAGGAAGGTGACTAAGTGCTAATACTTGTCTGGTAGAGCCCTTAGCATCTTTTGAGCCACCTCAAGATTGGAATAGATTGCCTCAAGCCCTTTGAGATCATTAACTATCACATTCAATCTCCCATACATGTCATTGACACTCTCATGAGGCAACATGACAAACGTCTCATATTGGATCTTGAGGAAATGAAGCTTTGCATCCTTGTACTCACTAGTGCCCTCATGAATCTCACTCAACTTGTTCCATATCTCATATGCGGTCTCAAGATTGCTCACTCTATCAAACTCCTCTTGGCTCAAAGAGTTGAACAATGCATTCATGGCTTGAGCGTTGAGTTGGAGGTTGCGGTGATCAACTTCCGTCAAGGGGCTACCGGTGATGGTAAAACCTACATCCACAATACTCCAAATATGAAAGCTCATAGCCTTAAGGTGAGTAGACATTTTAATTTTCTAAGTGGAGTAATTTGTGCCATTGAATATGGGAGCCTTCCCTACATGGTTCACCTCGTTCGACATCTTCTCTCTAGGCGGTGAAGCCCAATCAAGAGAGACCAAGCTCTGATACCACTTGTAGGATCGAGATGTTGACTAGAGGGGGGTGAATAGGCGATTTAAAAACTAAATGGCACTTAAACAAAATGAACCTAAGTTGCTAGGCAAGGTGAGGTGCAAGGTTAACTAAGCAACTAAGTTAAGTTTTGCAAACCTAGGGTGATATGGGCTCAAATATATCTCTAGGAAATTAAATCACACACCTAAGTTAAGTTTTGCAATCCTAGGGTAATATGGGCTCAAATATGTCTCTATGAATGTAAATTGCACAAATGTAAATGCAACAAATAAATGAGATAAGAGACAAGAAATTTTTCACCGAGGTTCGGAAACTCGCCGGTTTCCTAATCCCCGTTGAGGCGAGCCCAACTCCACCACTCAACCACGAAGCCACCGCACGCCCTCTTCTTCAAGGGGTGGACAAGGTGGGAGCCGGCCCACGGAGAGGACTAACCAAACCTCGATCACTAGGGTAATTCTTCCTTCACTCCGAAGGTGGTGAACTCCAAACCACTCACAATTGTCATCGGGCCTCCTCCACAGTCTCCTTGGAGAGGTCACCGGGCAACTCTCCACAAGCCGTCTAGGAGGCGGCAACCTCCAAGAGTAATAAGTAATGACGCAGCTCGGAGATGATCGAGTGCCACACTAGCTCTACAATGAAGCAATGCACTTGACTCTTGGCTCAACAATCCCTCAAACACACTAAATGGATGAACACAAGCTCAAGTGAGTGTAGGAGAGATGCAAGGGGTGTATGCAAATGAAGCAAGTGCCAAGAGCTTCCCCTTGCTACTGGTGGGGGGTATTTATACCCCAACCCACAAAAACTAGCCGTTGGAGGTCAAAATCCCCAACTCAGTGCACTGCCGGTCAGACCTCCGTTGTGTTGCTGGTCAGACCGAACTACTTTGTAACGGCTAGAAAACTAGCCGTTACAAAGCAATCATAGAGCAAAATCGAATTGGCTGGTTAGACCGCAGTAGGACGGCCGGTCAGACCGAACTCGGCTCGGTCTGACCGGTTACGGCTCTGGCGGCTTGGGTTTTCCACCCAGAGCGCTACCACCAACACACAGCCGGCCTTCAGGACACCGGTCTGATCGACCAGGAAACTTCGATCAGACCGGCTCAAGGTGCTTGGTCAGACCGGCCCTGGCAACAAACTCAGCAAGAAATGAAATAAGAAATGAATCTAATATGCAAATGACCTAATGTGGCATTTTGATCATCTCTTTGTCTAGGTCATTACCCCTTTTGATAGTACGACAAGCTATAATTAAACTAGCAGATATTTGATCGCCCAACTCCTCGATCAATTTAAAATTAACACACTAGTTTACTGCCTTCTTTTCCTTTTGCTTTGGGCCATCAATTTTAATCCTTTGGGAAACATCCATGCATATATATCACGTGGTCCTAACTCAACAAATATAACTCAAAGAAATAGTTAGTTCACAATTAGCGCTTGTCATTAATTACCAAAATAAACAACGGGGCCTAGATGCTTCACCTAGGCCCCACCTCTCTCCACAGCCTCTCATCAGGGACTGACATGTGGGCCCCTATGATGATGCACGATGGTTTTGGCCTCACTTTAAGTCGGTTTGAGCTGACTTGTGGGCCATCAATCCGTGAACTCGCACGTGATTCGCCGAAGATATGCTTCTTTGCATGCCAGCTCATTTCTCCTTTACTTTAGTGTATAATTCCTATATCCACAATAATTCTCCAAGATAAGTAGAACTATATTATTTAATACTGATATATGTGTAAGAAATGTTAGTTCTTCCTTTATTTGTTGAGGTAATTGATGGTCGAAATTGGTATTTAACGACAGTCAACACCCATTTGCCCCTGCCGAGAGCGCAGGCCTAGACGTTGCATGGGCAGGAGAAGCTCTAGGCCTGTGGCAATTTTTACCATCGCTGGCGACCTCACTAGTGTTGAGCTCCTCTTCACACTGTTCTTGTACTTTTACCACATCAGGAAGAAGAGGTGACCACGGGAGCAGGATGTTAAAGAAGAAAGAAACAAAATACCGTCTGCATGAAGAATTCCTATGTGAGCCATACTATGATGGAGGGGAGGCTATGGAGGCCCACCAGAAAACCTCAAGCCAATAAAGAAGTGACACGTGGTGTGGAACATGGAAGAAAATAAGAATAGGAATTAGAAACAAGGAAGCTGGACGGCATTGAAACGGACTCCTATACAAGTTGCGTATTAGACGTGGAGTTGACATTGGCGACCTACCAAAGATTTGGTTGAAAATAGCTTTAATTTTTATAATAGTAGAGAAATAGTAAAATTTCTTGGTTGGTAGAGCTAAACGCCTACTTGGTTCATGAAAATATGTACTTGTGCTATTTTGGTTTTCTTTGTAAGTATTGGTCCTTTTCTAACCTTGTGTTAAAATTGTACTGGGTTTGTATCCAAGCACAACAATATCAGTTAGGAGAGGTAAAAATTGTTGCCGTATAAATAGTGCCAAAGTTAGGTGATATGATATTGGTGTTATAGAAATCCATATAGAACAGCATAGAGAAGATGTGATAGGAGTGAATGATGATAGAGGATCCTACTCGTCTGACATAGTGAAGTAAAGTCATGGTTGAACAGTTCGGTCATATTCACCATCCATTTCCATGCTATGACTCATGCTTGCTCTCTTCTCCTTCCAGTGGAAGTACACATGCCATAGGCCTATTAAGCTGGGAACATAGCCCAGTAATCAGCAGGTCAGCTGCTCGACAATTTACTTTTTTGGTGGCTATCGCTTAGCCTGAAAGGCTGGTAGTTCATGGTTCTAAATTCAGACTAAAGTTGCCATTTCATTGATAATCAACTTCTCATGAAATTACAAAACAGAGAGTCAAATGTACAAAAGAACTTGTAAAACTGGTTAGTTTAGCTATATCGAACATACAAGTTAAAGATACCACAAAGTTGAGATATATCATCAAGAGAAAATACATATTAGAGGAGTATGACTTACTTATTAGATCCATGCTAGCATGCACCTTCCTATTTTCCCATCCCTCTTGATGTTGACGATGGTGTAGGACTTGAATATTAGCAAGAGCACGGTCTCCTACTGGATGCATCCATGGGTTGTTGTTGTATCTCTGTGCTCTTCTTCTTTAATTTTTGGTGTGGTTTGGAAAGTTAAGACTGTTATTCCAACGCCAAAACTAGCGTGTTGCTGTTGTTTTCCCTCTAAAATTAGTAGCCTCGGGTGCCAATCGATGAGTACTCTAGCGTAGCCGCACCTTTCTGTTGGGCCAATTTTTGTGGCCTTACTTTGCATGAAACATTGTCTAGGAATAGGCCTGTTTACTACTAGAAGGAGGACAGAGCCATAGGATAAAAATGAACGGTGGATAAAATCGAACTGCACGGTCGTGACTTTACTTCACTAAGTCAGACAAGCCGGATATAATGATAGAATATCTCATCAGATAACTTAAGAAGAGCTATCATGTGGAGAAGAGTTTTCATACTATTCTTTATGGTTTTTTCTTCTTAGACCATGTAAAGTACTGCCCTTAGATTGTTTTCTATACTCTCTTTTCCCAACTTCTACTTCCTCATTTTACACTTAGCACGTTTCTCAAACTACTAAACAATGCATTTTTACAAAAAGGAATTTATAGGAAAGTTACTCAAAAAATCATATTAATCCCCTTTTCAAGTTTTTTATCTAATACTTATTAATCATGCACTACTTTGCTGCCGAGAGAAAAGGGTTCTGAACCCATCCTTAGTGATATTATTTGCTTGCTAAGTCTAAACCCATCAAGTCAAAATTTATCATAGATCAATGATGCCTTTTTAATTCGTCACAAGGAAATTGTCACAGAAGGCCAAATCTATCGTAGTGGTTAAGAAAAATCTGTAAATATTAATTCAATTTAAGAGGTGGAATTTCGCTATAATTAAAATAGATGAAATTTTCAACTTTTAGCTTGTCGTAATTAAACAACAATATCTTTTTATGTTTCTTAACAAATTTTTAGTATGATGCATATTCTTTCAAACAACTCAGACTCTTGCGATTTTCTTTCCAAAAATATAACCATTGCATCGAAGTAACAAACCGTATGCATAAAAAGGTACAAACAACTTTGTTCATGCTAAAACTATACATATACAATGCCATGATCAAAATAGAGCTCCACAACACTTTACAAGAAGTAATACATAGAACTAGAACATGGATCCTTCAAGTACAGCTAGAACTCGTTGAACTCCTCCAACATAAGTCAAGACATGCAAAACACACAATGACAAGTACATGTAACAATTTTCACTGTCTCAACATCCCATAAATATCTTGGTAGCCAACAATATGCTTCTAATTTCCACCCTCATCACACACTACCCAGATAGCTATCTTTCTTTTGGTCAGCCCACAAGCTTCCAACAATACGCACACACTCAACCAAAGTTATATGGGAGCATCATCAAGCTTAGCAAGACCAATAGCATACAGACTTTTATGTACTGCTTATCTTTAAGTCCACGGTACATTGGACATAACCTTATAAAAATAAACTCTAAAATGACAGAGAATGAAACACATAAGATTGAACTTAGGTGTGGCTATTGTTGAACAAGTAAAATATAAAAAAATAGTTCAATTAAGTACAAATGATTAGTATATGAAGAATTAAGGCATACATGTGCATTATGCAATAAAAGGAAACATTTTGTATACCAATAGTTATTCCTTCGTAACTAGAGATTTTCAATGAACTTTTGAAAGATTCAAATCCTATAGAATTATTTCCTAGGTAGCTAGTTGGTTTGTAGAATTTGGTTAGAAAAATTCACAGAAATCCTTTCTTTCTTTTACTTTTGTGAGGATTTTAAGTATTAGCTCAAACTTTATGGTTTTGAATTCTTTTGTAAAATGCAAGACATCATCTCTCTTCTTTTAATCCTGCTCTGATGATATTTTTATCCGAAAGTAAATTTTCGTGTTTTCAATTTCCGTATTTCGATTTCAAGTAGGACATTCAATTTCTCTGTTGTCTCTATTCCCGTATTTTTTATCTAATATATTAGCTTATCGATGATTTGTGCTAGCACATTTCAATATCACACGTACAGGGTGAAAAATGCAATTAGAGGGTGAAAATGTAATTCTGAAAATTTCCAAGTACTGCATCGCAAATATCACATCACCGAATTCTCCCGAGCTCTGGCGCCGTGGCCGCCCATTCCTCTTCTCCGCGGAAGCCTCGCCGCCGTCCTCGCCGCCCTCTCGCCTTCTCGCGGCGCAGCTCCTCATCCTCCCGGCCGCGGCCGCGGCGGATGGCCTCTTCCGCGTCGTCCGCGGCGGCGGCGACCCCGCCGGAGCCCCTCCGCCGCGATCGCATCCTCTCCAGCAAGCTCTATCTCGACGTCCCGGGATCCAAGGTCGGTCGCCGCCGCCGCCGCCGCCGGAGAAAGATTCCTACTCTTTCCAAGAAACGCCGTCAAAGCTAGTAGTCGATTCCTACTGGTCGAATCGTCACCGCGGTTGCGTCTGTTTTCCCTGCAGGCTCCGGTGGTCTACTCGCCGGCGTACGACATCGCCTTCCTCGGAATCGAGAAGCTGTGAGCTGCCTTCCCATGTATCCATCCACCTGGGTGTATATGCATGCGTCGTCTCGTCTCAGTTTCCTCACTGCGCGCGCGCGGCGCGGTGGACATGGTTGTGGTTGTGCAGGCACCCGTTCGATTCCTCCAAATGGGGCCGCATATGCAAGTTCCTCACCAAGGAAGGGCACCTGGAGAAGAACCGAGTGGTGGAGCCATTGGAAGCGACCAAGGAGGATTTGCTGGTGGTAAGAACGAGCGATTAGGAGGAGCAAAGAATCTGTGTTTTGTTTGGTTCAGAGTTCAGACATAACTGTTTCTTGGCCTGATATATTAAGTTTGTTTGCTTGGACCAGGTGCACTCGGAGTCCTATTTGAACAGCCTCAAGAGCAGCCTGAAGGTTGCCTCCATTGTAGAGGTACTGGCTGTTTGGTAGAAGTGGAACTGGCTTGATTGACTGGAAATCTCGAATTATGTGATGTGCAGCTAGCTAATGAGATTGTTGCATCATAGGTTCCTCCTGTGGCACTCATTCCTAATTGGCTTGTGCAGCAAAAGCTACTGTATCCTTTCAGGAAACAGGTGATGCCTTGTGGTTTGGTGCTAGTAGCTGTATAATTTGAGTATATGGAAGGCTCATTTTCTTTCCTTAGGTGGGTGGGTCGATTCTATCAGCCAAGCTTGCACTTGAGAGAGGATGGTCCATTAATGTTGGTGGAGGGTTTCACCATTGTTCGGCAGAGGAAGGGGGCGGGTTTTGTGCATATGCTGATATATCTCTCTGCATTCAGTTTGCCTTTGTCCGTCTAAATGTTTCGAGGTGAGAAAACCTTTATTGACAGGACTGTAACAACCGCACCTATGTTTGTTTAGTTTTTGGAACTGTTAAGTGTCTGACAGTGACACAAAGCTCACTCGAACATATGTCAGTAATCTGAGAAGTGCGTGTAGTGCAGTTGTCCAGATCATTTTCATTCTGCACACGTCTGATCCCAGCTCGGCACAGTTGTCCTCACCTTTCTGCAAGTGAGATAAAAGCATCGTTGGGCATGCTTGCCTGCCAGTGTTCAAGCTCTGGTGCAGGTGCGCGCACCTATCCCCCAGAATAAATACTTGGCAGGGATATCACACATCAACTAGCTGAAGGCCCAGTGTGTTGCAACGGATATTATAAGAGATAAAACAAAAGTAAAATTACAAGTTTATAGCACAGTTAGTTGATTAGGCATATAATACCATATCCAAAGCAAAAGCATTCACGTATGGGGACCTTTATGGCCCCACATGTTAGCTTGTGGTGTTGGGACACCACCACCTAGCATCATTTAAAGTAGTATACATACCAAGGCCCTCCTTTGTGTCTCACTTTTTTTTTTCTCCAACTGTCAGTATATTGTGCAAGGCTACAAGCTATCTCTTTTTCCCTAAAATTGTAGGGGAAATTTTAGCCATCATACTGCATATATATTCTCCATAAGTCATGGGTTCGTATCCTTGAAATTTACATAAATTATCCCCCAACCCATTGCCTAGATTGGCAATTGAGTTCTAGTTATCATCCAGAGAGATAAGATGCCACACCAGACTATGCTATCTGATCTTCTATAAACTATCTGTATTATTCCTCTGTCATGTCAATGACTTTTTCTTACTAGGAAGGTTTGGAATACTTGTTGGCATTTAATATTCAATGTGCTTTTCTTATTACTTATTGCATTAGCTGGCAGTGGTGCAAGCTTTTATATTCATTCTATACTGTTAAATTTATCTTCATATGGGCCTATATTGTTCGAATCATTTTTAGAGTGATGATCATAGATTTGGATGCCCACCAAGGAAATGGCCATGAAAAGGATTTCGCTAATGATGGTATGACCTTTAATTTTTCTGCACATTATCTTTTCAATATATAGGTTATTGTGATGCCAATTTTTTCTTTCAGGAAGAGTTTACACTTTGGATATGTACAATGCTGGAATATATCCCTATGTAAGAATAACATCTGGAGTATATGGATTTGTGGTTATACAAGTTCTGGGTTTGTTGTGTAGGCTGTAGGGGACAAACTTTTGCTTTTATCAGGTTTAGACAACCAGTGTTGAACATATATCAAAACTGAAACTCAAACTATCTATTTCTGCAATTTATACAAAATTCTCTATCCAAATGTTGTGGTGTTCAATCTAAAAATGCTATGATTTTCATGTAAATTTTGACCAACTTCAAGTCCAGTTCTTGTTATTATCATTCCCTTTTATCTACTACGAGCTATTTTCTGACTTCCTATGTTAATTGGCATAACTTCATTTTAGGATCATGTTGCTAAGCGGTATATTGATCAAAAAGTCGAGCTAGTTGTAAGTTGACTCATGGACCCTGTTTGTTACTTACACTTTTCATTTAATTCAAATTTATGTTAGATTTCTCATTATGTAATTGTGATTTGTGCATTCTAGAGTGGGACAAAGACAGATGACTACTTGGATCAACTTGACAAGGCTCTTAAGGTATCTTACACTTTTAATGATGTGATATTGAAAACTGGCAGTTACATGATGTTTTCCTGTACTGAGTGCAGTTTTAAGGAGATTTATTTGGTCAAACACAACATTTTGAGGTGATAAATTTTGATTGATATATGTCCAGAATTTTGAGTAAAGTGAACAAAAAGGTGTTCTTTTACTAGTTAAGGTTCTGATGTTGAGTTAAATTGCATCCGTGGCGTTGAGTAAGTTTTTAGCCTCTGTGCTCAAGGAGGATTGAGATGTGAAAATAAAATAGTACTTCATGCCCAATGGTTTATTGGCAATACTGATATTTTCCATATTGGCAGCTTAATGCACTTGGAAGTTAGAAGCATACTTTCTGTTCCTCCATATTTTTGCAGAATGGCTGTGCTTTGAATCATCCATTCTCTGTGTATTTATTTCTCAGTTTTTACCTAACTTGTTGGCTGTTGCTTACCGGTTCCTCTTGGAGCATGTTATTTGCAGGTTGCAGAAAGTAGATTTCAGCCCCAGTTGATTGTTTATAATGCTGGGACAGATATCCTGGATGGCGATCCATTGGGAAGATTAAAGGTAACTTTTGGAACAATACATATTTCACGAAAAATGATTGTTAAAGCAACCTAATATGTTCCCTACCTAAGCTGGATTCTGTTCCAGTAATTCCTTGGTTTCATCTATCTTGTAAAAATGACAAATAAGGAAAATGATCTGATGCAGAAGTGTTACCTACCGTGCACCAGATCGTTGTCTAATCCGCTGAATTTAACATGATTTCTTTCACCTTCCAGATAAGCCCTCAGGGCGTGGTAATCAGAGATGAGAAGGTGTTCAGGTTTGCAAAGGATCAAAACATCCCACTACTCATGTTAACATCAGGTAAGTACCAACGCATTTTATGGTTTCTTAAGCCAATCACAGGCAACCTCTAATGCCATGGTATTCATGTGCACACTTTCCATCTGCCCCTTCTCAGGAGGCTACATGAAGTCGAGTGCCCGAGTGATCGCCGACTCGATAATCAATCTCTCGAATAAAAACTTGATTGAGCTTGGTAGCCAGCTGGGCTGAAAAACGAGTGCTTAACCTGAATCGACAAATCACGGATCTACTGGGTGTATATATCCTGTCTATAAGAGGCTTACACTAATGTGATAATGGCATTAATATAAGCCACAAAAATCATTATCAACTCACAGGTCACCTTGTACATAACCCCTGACTTGATGTCCCATTCTCAGTTGTGTTGTTGGCTTCAATGGTTTTGGATACTGGCTGAAATTCCAACTTGACTGGACATTGCTTTGGATGGCATGGTTTATTTCAGAATTTGACATATAACCTAGCTACATGCCAGCACGTCCATTCAAGAATCAAGAGGTAGCAACTTAGCTTCATTCTCAAGATCATCAGACTAGTCATGGTTTTTTTGAATGTATAAAAGGAGTTCTCTAAAACTTGAAGAAGGCATAGTTTGATGCAGTTGATAATTCAAATATTCAATTAACTAACCTGGTATGACGAAAAAAAAACTACACAAAGGAAAAAAAATGCAACATCTGTAACCAATAGTTAATCAGTAAGCTAGCTGAGTTGCAACATTTTGCATCACATAGTCACATACTGAATATAACTATAGTTAAATTCCTAGCAAATCCCCTGAATTCTGAACTCACACTACAAAAGCAAAGTCCTAAGAAATAAATTAATCACCTAAAATAAGCAACAAGAGTACAAGATAGTGAAAATGACTGAAGTGAAAACTGAAACTACCATTGCCGCCAAACATAGCCATCTCCTCCTGCTGCCCTCTTCAGTTAGCCTAACCTCCTCCCTGATCCGGTCAAAACTGGTGTGCTCTGCCTCTGCCTACGGGGATGCCGGTGGCGCCACCGCCACCGGTGGTGCCGTCACCGCGCCGTCGACGGCCTTCGCCACGGCTTCCTTCAGCGATGTCTCGTCGCAGACGGCGCCGGCCTACAGCAAGGTTTTGACAAGTACACTCTTGTCAAGCTTCATGAGCAAGTATTTCTGACCATGCAATGCATCTACCTTGTACTTTTCAGTTTCCCCACGGTGATTGAATTTGTAATTGTAATTGTACTTGTCATTTTGTCAATGCCAAACAACAGATAAGTGAAGAGTAATATAGATGTTACTTGAATTGATCACATCAATCAAGTTTGATATAGATGGCTAAGAATATGAAAAATGGTCACATATAAATAATATCTTGGGTGATTATTTGACAAGTATTTTACTTCAGGCGACCGTCACTCATAGCTTTTTGGAATGGTGGATAAAAATTTCCATGTTGGTGAAGAACATACATGGAGAAAGCTACCTTAATTAGTTCTAAATTAACTTTCAACTCATAAGCGTTTTAAACTATTTGCCATGGAGCTGTAGTTGGAATGAGGGTAATTCAAGTCTATAATATACAACTATATATGAGAGTTTAATTGGTCAGGTGAATCGTGTCTTCAAGGGCTAATTCAAATAGCTGGGTTAATTAAATACTATTTTGACATATGCGGTCAACAGTTTTGATTGATGTAAAAACAGTCCAGATTCTTTATGGAGATCTTTATTTTCTCTGACATTTCAAAGATTTAGTCTGGTGTTCCAAGCCAGGTCAAGCTATGATCTACCCCTTCCCTTCCTATTGAGAGCGATATAAACTGCAGACCAAAATGAAGCATCAACGCAAGTACATCGGAAGTTGACCGTACTATTCGACAACATTTGAACCCAAGCGTACATAACTGCCACTATCAGGATTTAAACCCTAATAGGTAAAACCATATACCAATTACTCCATTATTCCTAAATATATACTCATATGTTTCAAAATATCTTCATTTTTACCCTATACCATTTGTGCCAAATAAGTTTGCTTTTTTTTTTCCGTTATCTACGTTGAAATCCGATAAGTTTTATTCTTTCAATATTCCTTACCTATCTTTACCAACCTATCTATCAGTATTACTTTTTTTATTATTGACAGAAACTTTGATCTTTTTTACTTCATCTTAATTTGCGTCGAAGTTATTTTGAGATGGATATAATAATCTTAAGTTTTATGTATAGGTATATATCTTAGAAAAGTCAAGAAATGTAATACTCCTTTCTTATTATTTCTTATTATAAGTCGTTTTGATTTTTTTCTTAGTAAATGTTTGATTAAATTTATAGAAAAATTTAATAACATCTATAATACCAAATTAGTTTTATTAAATCCAACATTAAATATATTTTGATAATATATTTTTTTGAAAATATTACTATATTTTTCTATAAATTTAGTTAAATTTAAAAAGTTTGAAAAAAAATTAAAATAACTTATAATATGGAACGGAGCGAGTAGCAGGGATCATACCGTGACTCGGAGCGTAAGGTTGCACGAGCTGCTCCTTCGCCTCGCGTCGACGGACACCACGGCGAAGCCACCCATCTCTCTCAGCCGCGCGAGCACGGCGACGACGACCTCCGACACGTCGCACTCGGCACGCACCGTCACCCTGATGCTCACCTCCCGAGGCTGAAGAGACGTCGACGCCGACAAGCCGTCGATGGCCACGTAGACCTGCACCCTCTCCGACGACGACTCACCGCCGCCGCCGCCGCCGCTTGCAGCCGGCCACTGGGCCTCGCCGGAATGCATGGCGAGCTGCGCCTCCAGCTGCCGGTTCTTCTCCTCCAGCTCGGACACCTGCGATATCAGCTTGTCCATGTACTCCGTCGTGCTGGCGAGAACCGCCGCCTTGTCTTTCTACAGATGTTGATGAATTCGATGATCACAGTTGCAGATTGCAATTGTTATGCAATGCTTGAATTCAGATATGAGTGATCGGTTCTTGATTGATTTTTGTTTTCTTGTACCTTTGAATCGGGAGGGAGCAATGCTCTGAGCGTCTGGAAGCTGTCGTTGATCCTTTCTCGCCGGCGACGCTCCGAGATCATGTGGTGAAGCTGGCTGCTGCTGGGCGGCGGCGGCGCGGCGTGAGTGTCTCTTTGGCGCGCCGCGGCGAGCTCTTGGTTGCGCATTTCCATGTACACGCCGGCGAGGAGCGAGATGCCCGTCTTGATCATCCTCTGCCCTGGCGCGCCAGGCCGCGGCCGCGCCCTCGGCGAGAGCGCGGCGTTGTACGCCTTGAACGCTGTCGCCCGGCGCGGCGACGAGCTCGAATGCGAGCGGCGCCGGGGCGGACGCCACGGCGGAGGCGCGGAGGTGGATATGACCGCGAGCATCGCCTGCGCCATGGCGGCGTCGTCGTCGGAGCCCGGGAACTCGCCGTAGACAGGCGGGAGCAGGCCGCCGTGCATCGGGGACGGCTCCGCGGCGGCGGACGCACCGACCGACGTCGCCATCGAGCGAACGAGCGAGGAGTACTCCGGGCTCCCGACGGACAGCGACAGCAGCGAGGACGACGAGGACGACGGCGGGGGCGGCATCTGGAGGAGCTCCTCCAGGATCGACTGCTGCAGCTCACTCACCACCGCCGCCGCCGCCGTCGCCGACGCAGCCGACAGTCCGACCTCGATCTCCCCGCTCTCGCATCCCATGAACACCGCCATCTGCCATGGCGTACGACGATCATATTCATCTATCGCCATTGATGAAATGCAACCGCATCACGAAACAATCAAACAGCTTGTCGTGCTTACCTTTGTGCCGGTTTCGTGGTAGAACTGCTGCTGAACCTGCAGCGACGCCGACGCCATGAGCTCGTGCTCCGTCAGCTCCATGCACGCGGCGTCCTCCTTGTACGCCCACCCCGGCACGCACCTGCACGCACGCACGCACGCACGCACGCCATGTTTCTCACTCCGAGCTCAGCACAAAAGCTAGCTGCAACGCATGTAGCTTACCCGCTCACGGCGGCGCAGAGCGCTCCCCTGTACGCCTCGAACAGCTCCAGCGCGCGGTCACCGCCTCCGCTGCCGCCGCCGGCGACGCCGATCCACGCGTCCAAGCAGAACAGATGGCTGCGCACGACGCACACGGCCATTGCCGCGAGAACGTAAGATCACCAGAGGAACAGATGAGGAAGAGATAAGCGGAGGAGGATACGCACTTGGGCTGGAGGCCGGCGATGGCCGCCGCTGGCGCCCAGAGGCAGAGGTAGAGGCACCCGGGGAGGCGCGCCGCCGCGCGGCCCATGGCACGCGCCCGGGCGCCAGGCTGGAGCGCGAAGATGGAGTCCATGACGACGACGATGAGGCGGACCGCGCTGGGGGCGCACCTCTCATCTCACGCCATGCCACGCCGCGCCGCCGCGCCGCCCTGGGGGCGCCTATGTATGTTCACCATGGGAGGAGCCCGCGCGAGCTGACGGAGGCGGGAGAGAAATGGAGGGAAAGGAAATAGTTGGTGGAAGGGAGGTTTGAAAAGTTGGAAACGAAACTGCACGGAAAGGGTCGTCACGGTCATGCATCTCAGTTCAAAGGCTCGGAGTGTTTCAACTTTCAAATCGATGGGTTATCTATGCATCAATAATTTTACATTTTTCTTAATGCAATCCAGGGTGCATCCAAATTAGGTTCTCGGCAGCAACAAATTTACCTTGCAAAAGTTATGAAACGTTTTGCAATATACTTATCCGTTTCATATTATAAGCCACTTTGAATTTATTATAAGTCAAACTTTTTAAGTTTGATCAGATTTATAAAAAAAATATAGCAACATTTTTCATCCAAAATAAATAAAAAATATTTTTTGAATGAAGAATTTAATACAACTAAATTAGTGTTAAAAATGTTATTATATTTTTTTATAAATTTGATCAAACTTAATGATGTTTGATTTATACAAATTCAAAGTCAAACGAACAAGTAGACGAGGGGGTAAGTCAATGAAAACGCTAGCCGATAGTTCTATCCTTTGGAGCAAGTATAATAATTGGTTACTATCCTCGTGATCTGGCCATGCATGTACAAGAGATTTGCAGAAATAGCTACAAAAATATTTTCAGTTGTTTTGACTTTTTTTTGTCAATTTTTTTTAGTTTGACTAAGTTTATAAAAAATATAAGAACATTTTTAACACAAAACAAATATATTATTAAAATATATTTAATGTTACATTTAATGAAACTAATTTGGTGTTATAGATATTGCTAAATTTTTCTATAAATTTGATCAAACTTAAAAAAAATTGACTAAAGAAAGTCAAAATAACTTAGAAACGGAGGTAGTAGTTACTTGCCTTTTTCCAAAAATTCGATAATATGTTACATAGACAATTTTTTTAATTTTTGTGGATCAACTTAATTTCCCTACTAATATTAATGTATCCTGTGTGGGTCCATCGCCCTTATAGAAAAAAAAGTATTTGCCTACCTATAAGTTTGTTAACCACATTCTACGAAATGGTTGAACTTGGAAAGACAAAAACCAGGGGCACTGAATAATTTCCATTTGGACTTCTGGCCCTTTTAGAGATTTCCTCGGACCGTTTGTGTTCTTCTAGAACAAATTAATTGTCCAAACTTTTTTTTCTCTTCTCCGTTGATTCTCTTCTCTGTTTTTTCTTTTTCCATTCAAGCTAATCTGATGGATGTGGAAAGTCATTAGACTCTGAAGCTCATTGGAAGCAGGGATACGACAGAATTCAGCATCTTCTACGTACAAGTCCCCTCAGCATGTCCCCTGCATCTGAACCAGCGAGCAATCCTGCATGGCTGCATTGTTAATTAATCCTTTTGTTTTTCATACTATATAACGTCATTAATTTTTAACATAAGTTTGACTATTCGTATTATTATAAAAATAGATAAATATATAAGAATCCCACTTAAAACATTTTTAATTTAACAATAAGACCAATCACAATAAAATAAAAGAAAAGTACGAATTACACTTCCGAACTATTGAGTGAGTACAAATTATCTCCTAGATCCAAAACCAGATATCTTTTATTCTTAACTATTAATACCGGATGAAGAGCCACCTAGCTCAATCCGAAATGGTTTTGATCTTACATGACAGTTCAGTCATCAATTTTTTTAAAATAAAATCGATGGGATCCACGTGTCAGATTCTCTCCCTCTCACCCCCTCCCTCTCTGATAGGTGGGTCCTATTGATTTTTTTTTAAAAAGATGACTGGACTACCATGTAAGATCAAAACTACTTCAGATTGAGCTAGGGGTTTTTAATGAAAGATGTCTGATTTTTAATGAAGAGGTAATTCGTACTCACCCAATAATTCGGAGGTATAATTCGGATTTTTTTCTAAAATAAATGATAATTATGTATTTTTAATAAGAGAAATGGTCAAACAAAGTAACAACACTATATATTAAAAAAATTGTGGGAGTACTATCCTTAACTTCCCTTGTGCAATTAATTAGCAAGTTAATATCCACTATTCCCCTAACTAATAGACATAGTTTTGACAGTAAATTGAAGTGTGAATATATAGTTCAAATGACGCGACAGTTTGCCGACTGGATACTAGGATGATTTGTTTAGATTTATGGTCTCTTTCCTGAAATACAATGATATATGGATATTTTTCGTAAGATTTTTTTAGAAAGGAAGTATACCTTTTGACCTAAATGCCAACTAAGAATGCACGTCAATCATATTTCTTCGTGAGAATAGGTTAGACAATTTAATGAGATATTTTTAATTAGCTTACTAATCGCTAGTGATAGAGATCAACCAGGCAGCATCATCGGTGAGGAAAGTTGCACTGTTGTGGGAACAATAGAACTTATTGGGACTTTTTTTTTAATTTAACAGAATAAGGGATTTACTATGTGTGCATCATATTGATTTTTTTTCCTTATATGCTTCAACAGATGCATTCTATAAACTTATACAAGTGATCCATTTAGTGTAGTTATTACACAATTTCCTGTATTGTGGTTGATCCACGTCATCCAAATGAATGCCAGCCGTTGGATCAAATCTCAATGGTTTGATGCCATCCCTCTCTATTATATATCCTGTTTATCACATCAGTATTGCTTGCACACGTGAAAGGCCAATTGAATTGAGCCCATGCCGTCGGCCTCCCTATGTAGAAGCCACTGACCGCTCTCTCCTATCGGCCACCAGGAAACAGAATTTTTTTTGTTTTTAGATTTTTTTTTTAATATTTACAGAAATATTATAGCGCCGGAAAAAATTACAAAAATAGCTCCTGCCGCCCTTTGAAAGAGCGGTAAGCTGACGTGGCACACGGCGCCGTGTGCGTCTTGACGGCGCGCACGGGCCGCGGTGTGCAAAACTGCTCCGAGGGGCTTGCCGCCCTCTGCAAGGGCGGCAACATCCTTGCCCCCTGCCCCTGCGCCTTCCCGAGTTTACACGCGTTTTTCAAAAATTCCAAAAGAGAACTACTCCGAAAATTTCCAGAACGCACAACTTGGTTCTGTAATTTTTCGGAAGTTTCGAAAATGATTTTCGGACAACTCCGAAAATTTCCAGAACGCACAACTTGGTTTTACTAATCCCATCCAAACGGGGCCTTAAAGTTGCCCTAAATTTTTTCCCATTGCAACGCATGGGCATCCAACTAGTATGTTTAAAAATTTCGAAAATACTTTTGGGACAACTCCGAAAATTCATCACTCCTCATATGTCAATACATCATCCTTTGGGCGGTTTCATTCCACCATGGTGTGACCGTCCGTTGTGCCATTGTGGTGATGACTGTATATTTTAGTCGTCTCTCAACTCAAATACTCGGGGGAGGCGATTCTTCCAATGTGGCAACATGGATCGGGTATGACTTATGTGCTCCAATTTCTAGTACCAATTCTGAATACGCAGAACGCTAACTTGATCGTACATAATGATAACATGTTACATAGGCATATCGTTGGGTCTGCAAATTCGTTGAGTGGATAGATATGGAGATCCCACGAACCGATGGAACACGTTCCTACCCACTTAGCGAAACAAGGCCGGCCTAAACCCAAACACCATACAACTACCAACTCGTGCATACTACTGAGTGCAACGAGGCCACTTTCCCTTCCTCTGTGCATCGGGGTTCTCCTCCATTGCTGCCTTCGCTCGCCGCGCACGCTCAAGCTTCCGCTCCCGCTCCTCCCTGTACGCAGCAACACGCCTCCTTTCCGCCTCAGCCTTGTGCTCTTTTTCTGCGGCCTCCTCCTTGCGTCTCTGCTCTATCTTCTCCTTGCGCTCTGCATCCCATTGCCGCATGTACTCCAAACGCTCCTTGTTTTGCGGCTTGATCTCGGTGTCGATCCACTGCTCAAAATCGCATAGCGGTGGAGGGGTCTACAACAAATGCAATGTTTACTAACCAAATAAGTTGTTGAAGACTACTTCATACACCAAATAATCATTACAAAACATCAGTTCCTCACCATTAAGTTAATGCGGCGTATGTCAGGTGTTGGCTCAAACTCAAAATTGGCACACATCCAGTATCTCTGCATGTACGTCTCCTCTTCATCGGACTTGGCTACCTTGCAAGGATCACCGCACCAGCACATGGGCACTGGAACACCGCTAGGCAAAGGCAATGGGTTGAAGGCATTTCCAGTCTTCGGGCGACTACAAGTGAACAATAAATGAAACACCCTAACCCGTTAATCTAGGATTCCTCATTTCATGCACAACGAATAACACATAATATCACAAAAACGATTTATGTTACCTTGAGTTGGTAGCTTTTCCACGCCTTGGCATCCTACGGTTTAAAAATACAACTATAAAATATTGTAAACACTCTTAACACTTCTCATTGTACGGTCAAATATAGTACTACTACAAACCAAACGTGTGCACAACAAATCTAGTCTAAAATTATTCACACTTCTAAGTGCTACAGATCTACTCACAAATTTCAACATAACTACTAACAGTGCTACAGATCTACTCGCAAATAAACTAGGGTCCGTATCTAAGTGCTACAAATCTACTCACAAATTTCAAATACATGGTAATTACACTACTATGCGACACAAAATATAACCATACGTCAGAATATTGTACTAACCTGCGCTCGAATAAGCACAGCAACAATGCTTCGCAGCTCTTCTCCTTCTTAGTCACCTCTCTTTTTTTTCCTTCGGTTGGACCGGTTGAAATGAGCACCCTGCCACTCTATATATGGGCGGAGTAAGGCCTTCCGCCCTTATAGAGGGCGGAATTCTCGCCGAAAGTAAGATTGGACATATGCTGATGTGACATGTAAGGGCATGAGAAGCCATTCCGCAGTCGTATCGCACGCGAATAAAGAAAGCTGCATCGGCTCGACCGAAAGTACCCCGCCACTCTATACCGAAAGTACCCCGCCACTCTATATATGGGCGGAGTAAGGCCTTCCGCCCTTATAGAGGGCGGAATTCTCCGAAAGCTGCATAGGCTCGACCGAAAGTACCCCGCCACTCTATATATGGGCGGAGTAAGGCCTTCCGCCCTTATAGAGGGCGGAATTCTCGCCGAAAGTAAGATTGGACATATGCTGATGTGACATGTAAGGGCATGAGAAGCCATTCCGCAGTCGTATCGCACGCGAATAAAGAAAGCTGCATCGGCTCGACCGAAAGTACCCCGCCACTCTATACCGAAAGTACCCCGCCACTCTATATATGGGCGGAGTAAGGCCTTCCGCCCTTATAGAGGGCGGAATTCTCCGAAAGCTGCATAGGCTCGACCGAAAGTACCCCGCCACTCTATATATGGGCGGAGTAAGGCCTTCCGCCCTTATAGAGGGCGGAATTCTCGCCGAAAGTAAGATTGGACATATGCTGATGTGACATGTAAGGGCATGAGAAGCCATTCCGCAGTCGTATCGCACGCGAATAAAGAAAGCTGCATCGGCTCGACCGAAAGTACCCCGCCACTCTATACCGAAAGTACCCCGCCACTCTATATATGGGCGGAGTAAGGCCTTCCGCCCTTATAGAGGGCGGAATTCTCCGAAAGCTGCATAGGCTCGACCGAAAGTACCCCGCCACTCTATATATGGGCGGAGTAAGGCCTTCCGCCCTTATAGAGGGCGGAATTCTCGCCGAAAGTAAGATTGGACATATGCTGATGTGACATGTAAGGGCATGAGAAGCCATTCCGCAGTCGTATCGCACGCGAATAAAGAAAGCTGCATCGGCTCGACCGAAAGTACCCCGCCACTCTATACCGAAAGTACCCCGCCACTCTATATATGGGCGGAGTAAGGCCTTCCGCCCTTATAGAGGGCGGAATTCTCCGAAAGCTGCATAGGCTCGACCGAAAGTACCCCGCCACTCTATATATGGGCGGAGTAAGGCCTTCCGCCCTTATAGAGGGCGGAATTCTCGCCGAAAGTAAGATTGGACATATGCTGATGTGACATGTAAGGGCATGAGAAGCCATTCCGCAGTCGTATCGCACGCGAATAAAGAAAGCTGCATCGGCTCGACCGAAAGTACCCCGCCACTCTATACCGAAAGTACCCCGCCACTCTATATATGGGCGGAGTAAGGCCTTCCGCCCTTATAGAGGGCGGAATTCTCCGAAAGCTGCATAGGCTCGACCGAAAGTACCCCGCCACTCTATATATGGGCGGAGTAAGGCCTTCCGCCCTTATAGAGGGCGGAATTCTCGCCGAAAGTAAGATTGGACATATGCTGATGTGACATGTAAGGGCATGAGAAGCCATTCCGCAGTCGTATCGCACGCGAATAAAGAAAGCTGCATCGGCTCGACCGAAAGTACCCCGCCACTCTATACCGAAAGTACCCCGCCACTCTATATATGGGCGGAGTAAGGCCTTCCGCCCTTATAGAGGGCGGAATTCTCCGAAAGCTGCATAGGCTCGACCGAAAGTACCCCGCCACTCTATATATGGGCGGAGTAAGGCCTTCCGCCCTTATAGAGGGCGGAATTCTCGCCGAAAGTAAGATTGGACATATGCTGATGTGACATGTAAGGGCATGAGAAGCCATTCCGCAGTCGTATCGCACGCGAATAAAGAAAGCTGCATCGGCTCGACCGAAAGTACCCCGCCACTCTATACCGAAAGTACCCCGCCACTCTATATATGGGCGGAGTAAGGCCTTCCGCCCTTATAGAGGGCGGAATTCTCCGAAAGCTGCATAGGCTCGACCGAAAGTACCCCGCCACTCTATATATGGGCGGAGTAAGGCCTTCCGCCCTTATAGAGGGCGGAATTCTCGCCGAAAGTAAGATTGGACATATGCTGATGTGACATGTAAGGGCATGAGAAGCCATTCCGCAGTCGTATCGCACGCGAATAAAGAAAGCTGCATCGGCTCGACCGAAAGTACCCCGCCACTCTATACCGAAAGTACCCCGCCACTCTATATATGGGCGGAGTAAGGCCTTCCGCCCTTATAGAGGGCGGAATTCTCCGAAAGCTGCATAGGCTCGACCGAAAGTACCCCGCCACTCTATATATGGGCGGAGTAAGGCCTTCCGCCCTTATAGAGGGCGGAATTCTCGCCGAAAGTAAGATTGGACATATGCTGATGTGACATGTAAGGGCATGAGAAGCCATTCCGCAGTCGTATCGCACGCGAATAAAGAAAGCTGCATCGGCTCGACCGAAAGTACCCCGCCACTCTATACCGAAAGTACCCCGCCACTCTATATATGGGCGGAGTAAGGCCTTCCGCCCTTATAGAGGGCGGAATTCTCCGAAAGCTGCATAGGCTCGACCGAAAGTACCCCGCCACTCTATATATGGGCGGAGTAAGGCCTTCCGCCCTTATAGAGGGCGGAATTCTCGCCGAAAGTAAGATTGGACATATGCTGATGTGACATGTAAGGGCATGAGAAGCCATTCCGCAGTCGTATCGCACGCGAATAAAGAAAGCTGCATCGGCTCGACCGAAAGTACCCCGCCACTCTATACCGAAAGTACCCCGCCACTCTATATATGGGCGGAGTAAGGCCTTCCGCCCTTATAGAGGGCGGAATTCTCCGAAAGCTGCATCGGCTCGACCGAAAGTACCCCGCCACTCTATACCGAAAGTACCCCGCCACTCTATATATGGGCGGAGTAAGGCCTTCCGCCCTTATAGAGGGCGGAATTCTCCGAAAGCTGCATAGGCTCGACCGAAAGTACCCTGCCACTCTATATATGGGCGGAGTAAGGCCTTCCGCCCTTATAGAGGGCGGAATTCTCGCCGAAAGTAAGATTGGACATATGCTGATGTGACATGTAAGGGCATGAGAAGCCATTCCGCAGTCGTATCGCACGCGAATAAAGAAAGCTGCATCGGCTCGACCGAAAGTACCCTGCCACTCTATATATGGGCGGAGTAAGGCCTTCCGCCCTTATAGAGGGCGGAATTCTCGCCGAAAGTAAGATTGGACATATGCTGATGTGACATGTAAGGGCATGAGAAGCCATTCCGCAGTCGTATCGCACGCGAATAAAGAAAGCTGCATCGGCTCGACCGAAAGTACTCGTCCATGTGGCGAAAGGGACTCCTGTTTTTGGAAAACGTAACAGCGAAGTGTAGGAATGCGAGTCCCGAATATAAACAACAACATATTCAGTCTACAACCATATAGTACAAGAATGTAAAGAAAAATAAAGAGATGTCTGCTCTACTGGCCCTGACTCGCGCCGCGACCCCGCTTGGTCCTCCGGGCCTGTGCTCGCACGTGGTCCTGGGAGTACGTGAAGCGATCCGGTGGGACAGCACGGGTAGCGCGAGGGTCTGGGAGTGGGGTGGAGGGCGACTGCTCCTGCGTGTGCACCGGCGGTGCGCCTCCAAGCTGTGAGGGACCGATAATGTCCGGGAAGTCGAAGTCACTAAGGTCGAAGTGCGTGGCGGAAGCCCACCCGTGCTCGGACGAAGTCCCGGTAGGACCCTGCCAAGACGTGCCGGGCGGCTGAGACGAAGTCCCGGCGTCCTGCCAGAACTGCGCAGACTACAATGCATTTATCCAACCAAAGTTCTACAAAAATACAAGTGATATCCTAGTTAACATCATATATTTAGTCACGTATATAATCTACGAATATTACCTGAAATCGAAGTTTGAAACCGACAGGGCTTCGCCTCTTCTTTTCTTCTCCTCCCCTTCTCTTTTTTTTTTTGATGTGGAGAGGTGAGGAGGGAATGGCCTCCTGAAAGCAGCCGGCTGGGCTTTATTGGCGGCCAGGCCTGCCGCCCTCTGTAAGGGCGGCAAGGGGGTCTTGCCGCCCTTTGCCAGGGCGGCAAGGGGGCAGGAGGACGGCCGTCCCGCGCCGTCCAGCGCGCGTGTGCCACGTCGGCTTGCCGCCCTTGCGAAGGGCGGCAGGGTCTATTTTTGCAAATTTTTTCGACGCTATAATATTTCTGTAAATATTAAAAAAAAATCTAAAAATACAAAAAATTCCCAGGAAACACGCCACTGCACCAACACCGCCGCCGCCTGATCCTCTTCTCCAGATCGACTGCTGGGCTACAAGCCTAGCTACCACTAAGCTACACACGGGATGATTCCTCCGTTGCCAGCAACAAGCAGCCATGGTTAATTCCACGCGTTATCTTCTTAAGCCTTTTTAAGTCCTCGAAATTAATGCACCATTGCGACCATTCAACCTTCCATCGTCAGCTTCGAGGACTCTTAACCGTACAGAAACAATTTTTTCAGACGGGCGAAACGGATTTTTGCGTGCGGGCCTTCGGTCTGTCTACACTAAAAGGTCTACGAAAATCATCATTTTTCTGAGCAGGTGGCACACCCGCACGTGAAAATCTGATTTTCGCGTGCGGACGCTTAAGCCGTCTGTCTGCAAAAATAAAAAATTACAAAAAAATTTCCAAAAATCCCCCGACCTAAGATCCGCCGCCACCTGGTCGCCACTGCC
Source organism: Oryza officinalis (assembly GCA_008326285.1). Lineage (NCBI taxonomy): Eukaryota > Viridiplantae > Streptophyta > Magnoliopsida > Poales > Poaceae > Oryza > Oryza officinalis. The sequence goes on along the minus strand of BDMV01000006.1, from coordinate 36,579,675 downwards.
ACCCACCGCCGTCGCTCGAAACACTAGCCCCTGATTCATCCCCAAACCCTCGTTCCTGAAGCCGTCGTCGTCGTCGCCGAAGATCTGCCGCTTCCGAGGCCGCCACCGCCGCTCCCAAGGGCGGGGTGGCGGATCCGACCCAAGGCTATCGGATCCACGCGCCCATGAGTCGGCGGCCGTCTCCGTGCATCGTCGGCACCCGTTCCCGAGCCGCCATCCCGCGCGTCCCTGAGCCGACGGCCGTCTCCGCGCGTCATCGGCACCTGCTCCCGAGCCGCCGTCTTCGCCATGTGCTAGCTGAGAAGTAGAGGAAGGAGGAGGAGGCCAGGAAAAATGGAGGAGGAAAAGGAGAAAAGGGGAAAGTTACTGAGAAAAAGAGATGAAGAGGAAAAGGGGAGAGTGGGCGGTGGGAGAGAGAGAAGTGAGCAGTGGGAGAGGGTTTTTGGAGGGTGAGTTAAGAGGCTCGTATGTGAAAATACTTTTATTTTTGCATGCAGATCTTTGAAGAGGCCCGCTTGAAAAAATGATTTTTGCATGCGGGTCTTTTAAGGAACCGTATGTGAAAATGAAGATCGATTTTTACAGGCATGGGTACTTATGACCCGTCTACAACCTATTAGGTGCTCATCTAGAAAAATCATTTGTATAGTAGTGCCATCACCTCCATACGACGGGTGAACCAAACCATATACATCTGACTACATCCCATCTTCCCACAGGTATGCTTCACCATGTTCTTAGACTTCTTTTTAAGATAATGGAAAAATGCCAGGTATGCTTTACTTTAAGCAGTACTCCCTCAATCCAAAAGTCAAAAGACATTTCTTTTGTCATCAAAACTAAGTAATTAACTTATCCATCATGTGACAAAACCAATGAACATACAACTAATAAGTACTAAGATGACTTTATGGGTTTCGATCAACAATTTAATTTAGCACATAGTGATTACAAATAGGTCTTAGATTTTTGAAAAAACCAAAAAATAAAATAGGTCCTAGACTTTTGGATGGAAGGAGTACAATATTGCTGTTTTTTCACACCCAGTGACATGACAATATCTAAAAATTGAATCAGTTCTTAATTATCCATATGATATTGTATAAAATCTATTAAGGTTAGGAGTCGACAAAAGATATAAGCCGAGATTTCTTAATTCTTATATATGTACTCTCTCCATTTCATATTATAAGGCGTTTGAATTTTGTAACAAAATATAGTACCATTTTCAATATAAAACAAACATTGTATCAAAATATATTTAATGTTAAATTAAATGAAACTAATTTCGTGTTGTAAATGTTACTAAGTTTTTTATAAACTTGATAAAAAAAACAAACGACTTATTATAAACGGAGGGAGTATATGCAAAATTGCAGCTACACTAAGCCTTATGTATTTGGGTTGCCTCTGTTTCTATTGCATAATTTGTGCCATAACGGGATTTTGCTTATAATCAGTGTAGACTGGGTACTGCAGATGTCTTGATGCACTTGCACCCTTTTGACTGCGATTTGACGAATTGTTTTCTTCTGTAACATTCAGGGATCCAAACTCTTTCCCCGGTCCTTTTGATGTATTTTACAGTATTATCAGCGGTTTGCACGGTTTTTTTTCTGCACTGCTTGGTTTCATCATTTTGTTTGGACACCATTAACCAGATCTTGCAATGCTTGCTTTGTGTGAGCTTGACCAAAGAACATGGTGTACTGATCCTTATCACTGTGCACTCCCTCATTCAATAATATTGTGCTCACTTTATGGAAATCATTTTTTTTACATTTGTTATACTAACATTTGTTCTTTAATCCTTTTACCTTTGGTTGGCTAATTGATGTATATATCTCATATATAATTTATAATCTGATCTGATGATTTGCCTGCTTGGCTGCAGATACTCGGTGAGCGAGATTTCATTAACACTAGCTAGATTCGTCTTCAATTAAACTAATTTTAAAAGGTCTTCATAGACTTTAACTTTGAAAAACTGGATGCATGCATAGCTAGCAGGTATACATTTTTTACTCGTTCTCAACGCAATTATATCCTTAAACATTGCATGGTCCTGTGATGTTTTAGGGAGAATTTTGTATGCTCTATTATTCTCTAATGTACTGATTCAGTTTTTGTTCAGCTAAATATGTACCTCATTTCATATCATTCTTGAGTTGTTTGCAAGTCACTCAACATATATTTGGTATATTCTATGTTTCTGCAAGCTAACAAATATGTTATTCAAAGTACATGATTGTGGTTTTTTTTTTGCTAATGACATGCATGACTTAGTTTCTCGCAACAACGCACGGGTTTCATCTAATTTATACTTATTTTTATTTTTATTGGGTCTGTTGTTATAATGTGGGATGCTAGGCCTTCCAGTAGATGGGACTGTATGTGATATGTTTCTCAGTTGCAAGTACCCTTTCGTTTTATATTATAAGTAGTTTTATATTTGACCTAAATTAATTGTTTTTAAGTTTAACTAAGTTTATAGAAAAATATAGTCATTTTCCAACACAAAACAAATCTATTATAAAAATATATTTAATAGCATATTTAATGAAACTAATTGGGGCAATTTCGTTCTTACCCCTACTTTAATGTTCAATATTGATTTTACCTTCGTTTTTTAGGATTTTTGTTTTTACCCCTACTTTTCTGAAACGAAGCCAAATTTTGCCCTTACTTTAGACGGACAGCTTAACGGTGTTAAATTTTTAGCGAAAAAGACATTCATACCCTTACTATATTATTGCACATTCGCCCCTATTTTTTTATCGATTGTGTATTTGCCCCTATCTTGTCCATGCATTTGCAATTTTCACAAACTTTTACAAATATGAAAATTTTGACAAAATGAGCCATGCCACCGCCACTGCCTCCTCATGAGGAACCACCCCCGCAGTCGCCTCCATCCCGCGCCGAGCTGCCGCTACTTTTTTTTTATATTTTGTCAAAATTTTCATATTTGTAAAAGTTTGTGAAAATTGCAAGATGCATGGACAAGATAGGGGCAAATACACAATCGATAAAAAAATAGGGGCAAATGTGCAATAATATAGTAAGGGTATGAATGCCTTTTTCACTAAAATTTTAACACCGTTAAGCTGTCCGTCCAAAGTAGGGGCAAAATTTGGCTTCATTTCAAAAAAGTAGGGTAAAAACAAAAACCCTAAAAAACGAGGATAAAATCAATATTAAACATCAAAGTAGGGGTAAGGGTAAGAACGAAATTGCCCCAAACTAATTTGATGTTGTAGATATTGCTATGCTTTTCTATAAATTTGATCAAAATTGAAGATGTTTAACTTAGGACAAACCTAAATCGTCTTATAATAGAACGAAGAGAGTAAATCGTCTTATAATAGAATGGAGAGAGTAATAGGCTCTAGCTAGATGAATTAAAGATAAAATGTAACATATACTATGAAATGAAATGAGCTTAACTTAACTTAGTTGGTTAGGTCTCTCTGCGTATTCTTTGACTCAGTGGCGGAACCATAAATTTTATGATAGATATTCGAGGTTTACAAAATCTCATTCAAGTAAAATGCCACTATAGATGAGAATTTTTTCTAAAATATCAATAGAAAAACAAAATTGAACAATTTTTAGGAAAGAAACAACATATGGAAGCTTGGAGACATATTTATTTTAAAAGCTGCATAAATAATAAAAATTAGTACAAGAGTAGAAGAATTAATAAAGGGAACATGTTGAAATTGACGAATTATATATTTGGTTTATTGGAACTTAGAGAAACATTTGTTTGAAATGCAAATTTTCTGAATAACTAATCGAAAACACATATTGAAGATTGAAGAATTATTTGGCTAATTAATAGCTATCTTTGAAAAAGAAAACATTTCGTGCCATATAGAACATAACATTAATATTGGTAAAATCTATGGGGAAACGTAATACACTAGTATTTGTAAATATAAAACCTACCGACGCTAACACGTGCTATATCAGCTATATATGATGATGCTTGGAGTCCTGATACCTACTACTTGGACGACGCACCAAATAACCAATGGAGCAGATTCAATTTTATTTTGCATAGTAGGTTTCTTCCAAAATAATATGGGTATTCAATTGAACATGAATTATGGGGATCGGTCCCTGCCTAGATTTGACATGAGTTACGGTTAATTATTTTTTCAGTGATAGACAACATACCCGTCAACAACGAGACATGATGCTCATATGATTTTGTCAATCTCAAGATATACCGGCTCAGTCTGTTGGAGACCTGTTTCCAAATCATCATCATCAAAGATGTGTGGCTATCTTGTGTAAGAGAAAACCACACATCAAAAGGGCCCTAGACTCACTACTAGGAAAACGATTTTTGTAGGTGGCAAAAATGCGTTTTCGCAGGCAGACGACCGGTCCGCCTGTAGGCAAAGGCCTACGAAAATCGTTCATTTTCGTAGGCGGACAACTGATCCGCCTAGAAAGATGTATCTTTGCAGGCAAACCTCTTAATCCGTCCGCCTATGAAAATATATCTTCCCAGGCGACTAGAGCCACAACATGCCGTGTACGAAATTATACTATACCGCCTACGAAAATTTATCGCTGCACTTTCAGTTTAGTACGACAGGCCACCTAGAAAAATGTTCGCGCCAAAATATTAACTTTTCTGCCAAAATTTCTAATATTAATTTTTAATCAATAGTGTTGCAATTAATTAATTAATACATAAATATATCTAGCAGCTAAATAGACATGTAATACAGATATAATACACATATATTACATGCATTAGTGAAAAGTGTCGACCATACAAAATAATTTACAATTAATACTGTCATTCTCCAATTGTATTGTTAATTACACAAGCATGCGGCTCCAATCCCGAAGAGATCTGTATTCGTCGCTCATCACTAGGCTTCCTTTGGGGTCGAAGAAAAATCCATCTTGATGACAACACTTGTGGTGGATGAAGTGGCAGAGGTCTCGCCGCACGTTTTTAATGCCTTCGTTGTCAAAGCTAGTTCTATGTTCGATTCTAGGCAACTGCATGCACGAGAATATATTACAATATCAATTAGGTGTGTATTTCATCATTGAACTTATATTTAAAGTTTAGAGACTTACATCCTCTGTATTGGTCTTGTACCTCTCATTAACCCTGAGGAACTCGCATGGGTAATATCCGCAAAGGACATTACCTTTAGGTTGCTTGTGACACTTCATCATGACATACACATAGAAGGAATTAGTTATACATTGCAGGTTAAAGAATTTAAATAAATAAGTGTCCAAAGTATGTTCAGTAAATATATTACTGGCTAGTATGTACGCACTAGCAACTTCTCCCTCGTTTGCAGTTGTTTCCCGTCCTTTACTTTGTTGTAGTTATACACACTATATGCATAATAGGATTTATGATTCATATTAATGAACAAAATTTAATAATTATGAACACTTCATGAATATTCCACATGCATGGATCAAAATCACTTACTATTTTATTATTGTTAGGAATTGTCTGTATGACCTATGATTATAATCGAGGAGGTCCAGGACTGTAGCGGTCCCGTACTTTGGGTAGAGTAAGAAGCAAATGTAATGATCGCTACATAGTAATGATGGTTCAGCTAATTAGTCATAGATCAAATAATATAGATATATACAGAGAGATCTATCAGACTTAAAGTTGTATGCAGCCATTATGCCTCTTTTATTTTGAATTTGAGGGATGCTTGTCCAATATATTATGCCACAGAAAGCAACTTTATCTTATGCAAGCCCTTCTTATGTTCCGCTATCTTTTTAGGCGTCTTGTTCTTTAGCTACTCGGAATTTTCTTGCAGAGTTACGGTATGATCCAGATAATCGATGGGTTCCTTGGTCTTCTCAGCATCCATGTATTGCACCCTAGAAAAGGAAAAATGTTATTAATAATTTTGCTAGGCTTATGTTGTCTATTTATTTATTTATGTAAATGCGTGTTTATATCACAGGCACCATGTAACAAGAAAGTTTACGTCCATCTTTTCCAGGAGGTAGATGATGTGAAAGTCAGCGGAATCGAGCCACAAAAAACCTTCACTGCCCATGAAAGCTTCGGGCGGTGTTCGAACCGTTATGGACATAAGCCCTTTTTTTGCTGGCGTCCATGTGCCATTTATGTAATCTTCTCATCTCCCATGGACCTTCTTGAAGCGCATAATCGGGCCAAAAGGCTTTGCCATTTTCAAATTTTGTCGGGACATCATCAATTGCAAAGTATTTCTTGCCGGCAAGTTCATTGGTCTTTTTCTGATCAATCGTGCGTTCCTTGGCATGTTTTTCCCACCTCGGAAAGCGGTTACCATCTACTTCTCCTTTTGCTTATCCTCTGCCTTGGAGTTGTGGTTTCGTAGCACTCTTGGCACTTTGGACTTGTGTTGTCGTTGTCATCAACCTTGGGTGCGTCTAAATCCTCTTTGGCGGGAAATGGGTCTTCATATACATCGGGTTCTATTTCTTCCCATTCCAAACCCACTGTGTCTTCAAGATCTTGTTGGACATATGACATAAGTTGTACTTCTGGTTCAGGTCTATGTGCCTCTTCCACAATCGGCACTATTGCCGATACAGGTGCTTCTTCTAGGCTTTTTGGTTGTTCACCTGTAGGTTGTTTAGCTTCAACCTATGCATCACGTGGTGCCTCCTCATGTCCCTTACCATCTTTTTCAACCTCATCATTCATCGGGTTCTTTTGAGGAGGCCTTGGCAGTTTCGGCGGAGCATCGGTGCAGGTCTCAAATATTATATCATTTTTGTGCCATAATTTGATGTTGTCCACCACATCCCCAAGTACGGTTATACCATCAGGTGTCGAGATGTCTAGATCATATGTCTCGAACCCTTCGTTCACAATTTGGGGCTACACTTCTGCATAATCGTCTAGAATAGTATCGTCATGATAAGTTCAGCCAGGGATAGCCATTCCTCTCGCGGCCTCTAGGGTTCTACCAACTCTACCAACAGGGACTTGCAACCGACACGGTGTGTCCTCCGTTATATCATTCCAGGGATAGTTGTTAACGGCAAAATTTGGCATATACCGTTGGATAAGGGAGAACTACGAAGCGGGATTGACGGCGTGATTTTAGTTGCCAAAAATAGAAAGTTGTATCGGTTGGAGATGTATCGACAGGCAGGTATCGGCTTCAAGAAATCTGGAAGTTGCCGGTAGATGGTAATTGATGACAGGAGGTTGAGTTCTTGTCGGATTCGGTTGAGGGGATTAGAAATATTACCAAAAGGAGATCAGATTGAAGAAAAAAGCGACATGGAGAATTATCTATTAATTAGGCAAGGTTAATTATTTTCCTTTTATAATTTTAGAAAATATTGATTAGAGTCTGGTTTGGGCTTGTAATTTTTGCTTTATCTTTAAGAAAGTTTGTGTCCTGTCCGATATGGACTAGTTTATGCTCATGGGTATAAATATGTACACCTAGGGTCTTGTAAAAATAACAATAGTTCAGTATACAATTTTGGCGCATCGCCACCCTAGTTTTCTAGGTTCTTGTCTTCGAGTTGGGCTGCATCAATTAGGTTCGATCTCCGGCAAGAGGTGAGTTTCATCTATAGTTGCTTGTATCGATAGGGCTAGGGTTTCCATCGGTTAAGTTCGACACTCTAATCCGATCAATACAAGCGCTAAGTTACCATATATATTACCTAAAATAAATTAACAGAGTTATTTACCCCTATCTACTGATTTGGTTTGAATAAGTCAATATCGTCTAAATTACTATTATTGGTTTAGATTGATTAATATATCTACCATCCTTAAAAGCAATTAAAAGTTTCTTTAGACCTTATAATTTCAATTGTAACTTGGTGCTGCATCAATTATGTTTGACCTATTAAGTTATAGTTGAAACTGTAAGAACTAACTTGCTCTTTAATTACCGATAAAGGTCATTTCGGGGTTTCAGCTGAACTTACCTGGTATAACTGTTTTAGTTTAAGATTGCATGCTGTCTTTACTCAATGTGTTATATCTATCATCTTATATAAGCTTATTAATCCTTTAAATCTATTAAGCTTATTATTAATCTCGCATTGCCTCGGTTAAGTCCGATCTGTTGAGATTATAATTTGTTTAGTAGATTTAATTAAGGCTGATAGTCTTATATAAGGCTGTGTTGGAGCTATAGTCGATACGTTATCTCTCTCGTCACCTAAGTTATTTCGTCGGCTATGATATAAATCCATATAATTATTAATTTATCTGATCTTGATTATAAGTGATTAAGACTGTTTTGGTTAGGTCCGATCTATCGTAATTGCTTGTATCTAAGAGAAAGATTAAGTTGGTAATTGCATGTCATTTACATCTACAGCCGATCATAATTGACTAAGGTTTAACTTACATGTATTTGCACATCGGCTAGTTATTTAGATCATATAATTGTGTAACAATCGACTTTAATATTATTAATCTTAGGCTGCATCGATTGGGTTCGACCTATAGGATAGGTTTTATTAAGGAAAAGTTGTTTACGATTATATTTAATCTAAATCTAGTCTATGAGCAGCATCTTTTACAAATTATAGCCAATTCATCTGTGCATTGGCTGATACAATACGACATCAGCCTATCGGGGAATCGACTATCGTTTTCTAACTTTTACCATTGTCTATGTCGAGGTACTGGTACTCTAATTTCCTTTCATCTGTAAGGTAGTCGATACAACACTTGATGACCTCTTCTGTACTGTATCCCTCAATCATTGATCCCTCTGGGTGGACACGATTCTATATGTACCCCTTCAAAACGGCCATGTAACTCTTGTATGACCACATTTGATGTAGGTACAATGGACCAAGTGTAATTATATGAGGCACTATATGAACCATGAGGTGCTCCATCATATTAAAATATGATAGAGGAAGCACATCTCAAGTTGGCATTGGGTCTCATGTGAGAATGAACGAAGAAATGCTAACTCTTCAGGATTGATGACCTTTTGTGATACTGCATTGAAAAAGTAGCACATCTTTGTGATAGAAAACTTTACATGTTCTCGTTTAATGGCCCTTATAGCAATAGCGAGAAACATGGTGAGAATGACATGACAGTCGTGTGAATTATAACCGGATACCGATAAATTTTTCATGGAGACTAGACGCCTGATGTTTGATGAGAAATCTATGGGCACTTTAACATCACGAAGGGACTTTCAAAATGTCTTCTTCTCCTCGGGTGTTAGTGTGAAACAAGCTGGAGGGATATATACTTTTCCATTCTTATCTCCTTCTGTCGGCTATAGCTCTTCCCTGATTCCCATATTTACTAGGACTGTACGTGATTGTAGACCATCTTTTATCTTGTTTGGTATGTCCAACAATGTTTCGATGGTGTTGTCGAACACATTCTTTTCTAGATACATGACATCTATGGCATGGCGAATCTCCAAATCTTTCCAGTACAGCAAGTACTTGAAGAGAATTGAGTGCTTCTTGAATGAGGGAGGGGATTTATCATCTGGTTTCTCATGGTTTATTCCCTTGGAACATTTCTTCGGCCCTTTTTCGAACACGCACTATATTTTCTCTGTCATGTCACATATTTCCTTCCCAGTTTTAGTTTTTGGTGGAGGATCATTCTCTTTGGTACCATCAAATTCTGACGTCATCTTACGATATTTATTGTGGAGATTGTGGGTACCACATACTCACATGGCTGACCTATCTGATTGATATAGGGGATATGTTATAAGGGATGATTATGTAACGGCTTAGGACTTAAGTGTTACGTTGCCTTGTGTATCAAGGCACGGCTTATAGTCTTAAGTCAGTAGTATTTTAGATGATACTCAGGAGTCCTATACCGTATATGGGTAGGTCTCCGGCTTATGAGCCTGCCTTCTAAACCTATATAAGGAGGGCAGGACGCTTCTTGAGGGGTAGAGAGAGCAATAGCGATAGCTAGGCTTTGATTCATAAACCACCAGATCGTGAGATCAATATACAAATCGGTGGATACAATATACAGGAGTAGAGTGTTACTTTTTTATAGAAGGCCTGAACCTGTCTAAATTCCTTTGTCTACTAACCTATCGTATTTGGCTCTTGTGCGCTACCCCCTTTTCTCATTGCCGAAATCAGGTTTCGACAGTTGGTGCGCCAGGTAAGGGTTGCGTCAAGTGCGATGGGATCTTCACCGGGCATTGACAACTTTGCCTTCCCACAGGGCAGACGTACCGCTTCAGCAACCTCGACTTCATCACGGACGACTTCGGCAAGATCTCTCTTCTTGACTAGGATTCGATCCAGTCGGGAGGAGAAAACCACTCGGCGCTGTTCGGGTTACCAAACGCCGCTGAGACCTACCCCAACTTCTTTTCTCTTGGGTGTCCCTCATACCACTCGGGAAAGTTCCACTGCCTATGTCACACTACGGTACTCACGAGAAAACACCAGATCCATGCTCTAGGGAGGTTGGCATCATGCCCCAACCTCTCGGATCCTGTTCATCTACTGAAATCGCCGACTCTATCAGCTCTTCGGACTTCGACGACCTCTACCACATCTCCACCGAATACGCCGACGACTTCGACTTCGACGACTCCTACCCTCCCCTCTTTTTTTGGCGTTTTCATGGCCAACGACAAAGAAACTGACTCGGCTGCAGCGCCAGGAGGAAGAACGCAAGCGCCAGGAGGAAGAACGTCAATGCAAGGAGGACGACGACAGAAGGAAACAAGATCTGATTGCAGCCAGGCGTTCCGCTCGCGAAGCCATACTTCAGACCCGAGTCGACAACACCAACGTTTTTCTTACGCCTCATCAGAACGTAGTCGCAGCACTCACCCTCATCGACACCATTATGGATGTCGCTCCGCCTGCTGTGACCCGATCCTCGATAGAGTTAAGACCATGGTTGCAACTACAACTCCAGTAGGCCCAAGTCAAGGAGTTACCGAATCCGTGGCTGAAACTCCAGAAGGCAGCCGACTACCACCTTTGCGGTCCAAGGACTACCGAAGACCCAAGTGCAACTCCGCCCATGGCAAAGCACATGAAGCTCATCACCAAGGAGGATGGAAACAGCCGGATCAGTCAGCCGACTCTCACGACAGACGTCGCAACCGACCACCCGCTAACAATTGGAACCACCACAGAGACAGCTTTAGCTACCAAAGTGGCTCTCGGAGGCCCACGTCGAGTGACCTGAGGGAGGTGCTCGACCGATGCTATCGTGAGCACAACAAGCACCCCCGCAAAGACCGGAGGGGCTCTCCCGACAACGGCGACGAGGGAGTACCCGCCTTCACCCGCAATCTACGTCGAGTGGATTGGCCGAGTGGTTTCAAGCCTACCAGGATTGAGAAGTATGACGGTAAGATTGACCTCGAGTCATGGCTGACCGTTTATACTCTCACCATCCACGCAGCAGGAGGAGATAACAAGGCCATGGCAAATTACTTGCCTGTGGCACTCGCCGACTCAGCCAGGAATTGGCTCTCTAGCTTGCCAAGGGGCTCAATCGACTCTTGGAGCGAGCTTCGTGACCACTTTATTGCCAACTTCCAAGGCACCTTTGAGAGACCAGGGACCCATTTCGACCTTGACAATGTGATCTAGAAGCCCGACGAATCCCTAAAAGATTACATCCGGCATTTTTCCGAGAAGCGCAACAAGATCCCTGATATCACCGACGACGTCATTATTGCCGCTTTTCAGAAGGGCGTCCGTAATGAGCTGTTGATCGGCAAGTTCGGGCGCAAGTCTCCGAGGACGGTCAAGAAGATGTTCGAGATGGCCAACTCCTACGCCAAGTCTGACGACGCCATTAAAGCATCACGTCACGATAAGCAGTCGGGAAGCAGCTGGCGGCCCAAGAAGGAGAACGGTAATAACAACGGCGGATAGAAGGATCGCAAGCGCAAGCCCGAGGACCTGGTGGCTGCGACATCAACATATCAGCAACAACGCCCGCGTGTCAACTCTTATGATAAGATCATGAACGCCCAGTGCACGCATCATCTGAATCACAAACATGCAGCTAAGGACTGTTTTATCTACAAGCAATTCACCGAACACTATGCTGCACAACTTCAAAAGCCGACTGACGGCGCCGGGACTTCAGGAACCAAGAAGGATGACGTTGACGGTGGCACGCAACCCTTTCAAGACCCAAGAGCCGAGTTGAACCATATCTTCGGAGGACCACTCTCTTATGAGTCAAAGTGGAAGCAGAAGCTGACCGATAGGGAAATCAATGCAGTACAACCAGAAGTCCCCCAATACCTGCGATGGTCGAAGGTGGCTATCACGTTTAACCGCTCGGATCATCCTGACCGAGTGGTTCACCCGGGGCGGTATCCCATGGTACTAGACCCAGTTGTTCGCAATATCAAGCTCAAGCGTGTTCTCGTGGATGGTGGCAGCGCCCTTAATATCCTCTTCGCTAAGACGTTGGATGAGATGCAGATCCCAAGAATCGAGTTGAAGCCAAGCTCGGCTCCCTTCCATCGAGTAATCCCAGGATTATTTTCTACATCACTCGGGCAGATCACTCTTCCAGTGACCTTTGGCACTCGGAAGAATTTTCGTACTGAGAACATCAGCTTTGAAGTTGCTGACATTGAAGCAGCTTATCATGTCATCCTCGGGAGACCAGCGCTTGCCAAATTTATGACGGTTCCTCACTACATCTACCTAATGATGAAGGTCCTACCGAGTACCCAGAAGGACGTTCAGAAGCTTACCGAATGCATGGCAGCCTTAAACCAATTTGTTTCTAAACTCGAGGAACAGGGTATGCCTTTCATCAAGTTGCTCAAGAAAACTGACGAGTTTCAGTGGACCCCAGAAGTCCAGAAAGCATTTGAAGATTTTAAGGATTTCCTTACGATTCCTGTGCTGGCTTCACCGCATTCTCAAGAGCCCTTACTACTCTATGTATCAACGACTTTTCAAGTGGTCAGCACGGTCTTAGTTGTCGAGCGGGAAGAAGAAGGACGAGTCCAGAAGGTTCAGAGGCTAATCTACCTTGTTAGCGAGGTGCTGGCCGAATCTAAAACACACTACCCCCAGGTGCAGAAACTACTGTACGGAGTCTTACTTACCGTCAGGAAATTAGCTCACTACTTTCAGAGCCACTCGGTTACAGTGATTACATTTTTTCCACTCGATGATATTCTTCATAATTGGGAGGCTACTGAGCGTATCGCAAAGTGGGCTTTGGAGTTGATGCCGTTAGATATCACTTTCAAGGCACGAACGTTGATCAAGTCTCAGATCCTAGCCTATTTTGTTGCCGAGTGGACCGAGTTCCAAGAAGATGTGCCTACGGAGAAGCTACAATATTGGACTATGTATTTCGACGGATCCAAGCGAGTCACTGGGATAGGGGCCGGAGTTGTTTTAATTTCCTCGACTGGTGAGAGGTTGTGATATGTTTTGCAGATACATTTTCTAGCGTCACACAACGTTGCTGAGTATGAAGCATTGTTACACGGTCTTCGGTTCGCTGTGTCTCTCGGCATACGGCGTATGTGTTGATGCAAAAAACACACACTGGCCTGGGAGATCTGCTTAGCTCCAGTGCAGGTCCAAATCTTGGTGAGATGCAGGCGTGCCAGTCAGTTTGATCCTGCAACTGACAAGATATACAAACGACAGATCAAAGAACCGATCGGCCAACATAGCCGATGTAGTAATTCCAGCCGATCCTGATGACAGCATATACAAACGACAGATAAAACAATCGATCGGCCAACATAGCCGATATAGTACTTCCAGCCGATCCTGATAACAGCCGATAGCGATAGAGTTTTGAGCTATCGGCTATGTGTTCAATGTAGATTCTGACACTTGACAAAGAGACAATCGGCTGATGATAATATGCATTAGATCGGCAATGACTTGATAAAGTGAAACGAAAGTTAGACATACTCGATCGGCTGTAGATATCAATGATACATAATCTAAATCTCAAAATATATTTAAACCAAGTGATTGGGATAGATCGGACAGGGCGCCGAGACAGTATAAATCACTTATGTCTAAAAACACCTCAAGAGAGAGATTATATATATTCATAGCATAGCCGATGAAGTAAATCTAACATAGATCCAATGCCATAAAATCCACAAGATTAGATTAAATAGTGAAACCTTTATTGTCATCGGCTAAATTCAACTTATATGCAATCCTTATAAGCCGATGCAACGTCCAGATAACTCATCGGCTGAAACCCCGATGAAACCCTTATCAGCAATCAAAAAGCAGGCTAGAGATTCATGGTTCTAAGCACGACTTAGTAGGTCAAACTCAACTGATGCAGCACTAAGTATGTAAAGAAACACAGTATCTAGATGATCAAGCCCTTGACTGATTTTCAGGGTGGTAGATGCCTAAGCCAATCTAATCTAGCAAGACGATTTAGTCGATACCGGCAGAAACCCTAAAACGAGAAGCAGCCAATAAAACTAAATCGAGATGCTAATACTAGATTAACAGAAGACATATGATAAATAGCCAGGCAAATATATTATCCAAACCAGAGCAATCCAAGAGGTCGAATGTACTGATGCAGCCTTGAACGACGCCGACGTAGATGATACAATTGCCTGAACCGACGGAACATTGGACTTACCCCTTCGCCGGAGATCGACAGCCGATGCAGCCCCGCGTCAGGTGCCAAATTCCGCCGGTTGATAAATAAACCATAACAGAGTAAAAGGTGGCGATGCGCCGAATTGTATTGATCGAGAGTTGATAGATTACAATAACCCCGGGTGTACATATTTATACCCATGGGAAGATACTAGTCCTTGTAGGACAAGAAAGAAACTTTCGTAAAGATAAAAGAAAAACATAAAGTCCTTAAGGGACACTAAACACACTTTCCTAAAGATAAAAGGAAACTAACAAATATTCTAATTAATAGATACAATCGCCTTCTTCGGACTCAATCCACACGTGGCAATCCTCATGAAGCACACCAACCGAACCCGACAATGATCCTGCCATCTCCTTATCGGAATCAGCTACATCGGCTATCCTTGTCCGATTCTGTTTCAGCCGATGCACACCGTAGCCGATTTGGCTTGTAGCCGATTCATACTCCGTTTTCTGTAATCGCTTATCTCCTCCAATCGGCTTCGGCTTTAACTCTGAATCCAATGCATGATTTACCAAATTTCGTCGTTAACAGTATGATCGTGCGAGGAGATTCTCAACTAGTGGTCAGCCAAGTAATGAAGGATTGGTCCTGCTTAAATGACAATATGGCTGCTAATCGTCAGGAGGTTCGCAAGCTCGAAGACAAGTTTGATGGGCTGGAGTTATCTCACGTTTTAAGACATCACAATGAAGCTGCGGATCAATTGGCTTAGGTTGGTTCTAAGCGAGAAGCTGCTCCGTCATATGTTTTCGTTGAACACCTCCATGAGCCGACTGTTGCTAAGAAGGAAGCTGCTGGAGAGAAGGTCCCAAATCAAGTTTCTTTGATTGACACCGATTAGAGAGCGCCTTTCGTCAAGTTTTTGACTCGGCAGGAGTTGCCACATGATCGAGATGAAGCTGAATGTGTTCGACGTCGTGGTCAGAGTTATGTCATGATGGATTCTGAGTTGTATAGGCAAAGCCCTTCCGGAATCTTGCTAAGATGTGTTGCCTTTGAAGAAGGACAGCAGTTATTGTGAGATATTCACTCGGGAATTTGCGATAGTCATGCTGCAGCGCACACTTTGGTTGGGAAAGCTTATCGGCAAGGTTTTTTCTGGCCTACGATGGTCACCGATGCAGACAAGGTTGTGAGGATTTGCGAAGGTTGTCAATTTTTTGCTCGACAGACTCATGTTCCAACTCAAGATTTGTAGACAATTCCGCTTTCATGGCCTTTTGCGGTTTGGGGTTTGGATATGGTCGGCCCTTTCAAAAAAGCTCCAGGAGGTTTTACGCATTTGTTTGTTGCAATTGACAAATTCTCCAAGTGGATCGAAGCTAGGCCGGTGGCTACGATTACGGCTGACAAAGCGCGTGATTTTATTCTTATTATCGTCCATCGGTTTGGTGTCCCAAACAGGATTATTACTGACGACGGGACTCAGTTCACAGGAGGAATTTTCAAGGAGTTTTGCGAAGATTTTGGGATAAAGATTTGTTATGCATCAGTAGCACATCCTAGGAGCAACGGACAAGTTGAACATGCTAATGGTATGATTCTTCAAGGTATTAAGGCCCGAGTCTTTGATAGATTGCGTTCTTGTGCTGGGTGATGGGTTCAAAAGTTGCCATCGGTTTTATGGTCTTTGCGTACCACACCCAGTCGGGCTACGGGTCAGTCACCTTTTTTCCTAGTGTATGGGGCTGAAGCTATGTTGTCGAGTGAGATGGAGTTTGAATCCCTCCGAGTTCGTAACTTCGATGAAGAGCGATATATTCAAGACTGCAGCAAAGATTTGACCCGACTGGAAGAAACTCGAGAAGCAGCACTTGTTCAGTCAGCAAGATATCTACAAGGACTTTGACGATATCATCATCTCAATGTACGATCATGAGCATTTATTGTTGGCGACATGGTTTTGAGAAAGATTTAGATGACGAAGGACAGACACAAATTGTCTTCGTTATGGGAAGGGCCCTTTATAATTGCTGAAGTTACTCGGCCGGGGGCTTATCGTCTGAAGCGTGAAGATGGATG
Organism: Oryza officinalis; assembly: GCA_008326285.1. Classification (NCBI taxonomy): domain Eukaryota; kingdom Viridiplantae; phylum Streptophyta; class Magnoliopsida; order Poales; family Poaceae; genus Oryza; species Oryza officinalis. Next base: position 36,563,003 of record BDMV01000006.1, on the reverse strand, counting down.
GATCGTGGAGAATTCTTGGAATATTGAACACCTTCGTCGGTATTATGCTTAGCATCAATTTTTGTATTTTGTTTTTCTCGATTGCTGACTTCAAGTAAGTTGTCTTCTTAAGTCACCAGTCGGGGGCTATCAGTATTAATGAAGTATAATATTTCTTTTTGAAAACAACTTGTTCATATCAAGCTTATCATTGTTTTTTGTTCTGATCTGAGTCGAGTGGATAAGGACTGAGAATTTTTGATGACCTAATCGAGTTTTAGGCTTGGTGACAGTCGGACGAAAATTTTTAAGAAATTAAAAGTGAGATTCAGATCAGGACACGAGCATAAATAAACTGATAAGTTACATGTTGAATCATAAGAGTAGTTTACATCAAGACATCTACCCCTGGAAGTTTTCTACTATGTCGGCAGCTATCTTTTTGGCAGACTCCTGTGCTTCATTTATCAATTCCAGGGCTTGCTCGTCAGAAGTGCCGTCCACAAAGCCATCGCCTATGGAGTTTATATTCACTCGGGGATACAGGGACTTGGTCATCGCAAGGGCCTGACTTGCGCTCATGGTGGCTGCATCATAGATATTGTCCAGATAGCGTTTGGGGGCTGTCCTGAGTTTATCAAATATCTCGGGAGCGTCCTCAGCACTTGTCCCTAAGCCATTCTAGAATACAACATTCAAGATTGGAGTAGCAGCGTTAGCAATGTCGTCCCTAATGCTCTCGACTCTGGATTCTTTCAGCGAAGACTTCGAATTGAGCACGGGATTTCTTCTTATTGGCTGCAGAGGTGACAGTATTCTAAATATGTTAATAATGTGGATGAGCTGAATCAGAGATTTAAATTTTACGAGATTACCTTCAAGTTCTGCTACGGCATTGGCTTTGTTTGTCTCTAGCTTGGCGTTTTTGCTTTGGAATTTCTGCAATTGGGTTTTAAGGGTCTCGATTTCATTTGAGTTGGCTGATACACGAAGATAGAGGGTTAGTAATGATAAATTGCTTAATCAAGGATTGATAAGGTGTTCTCTTCTTACCGCTGATGGAGCCGTGAAGTTCTAAGTTTGTGTCCCGCAGTTTGTTGATCTCGTCTCGAAGGATAGCTTCCCTGGTGATGGTTTCCTCCCTGGCTTCTTTGAGTTCTTGCTAAATATTTTCTAGGGAGTTGATATGGGTACAAGCTTCTCCATTGTGTCGGATTTAGCTTGAGAGTGTCTGTATATCCTCTGCATCATAAAGACAAATTGGTTGATTGCGAGGTAAAACAGTGATTGAAGGATGAGGGATTTTTCTTACGTTTATTAGCCGGGTAGCTTCGTTCAGGCTGGTGATGAGCATGTTTCGTTCTTCAGCTTCCTTATGCTTATTTAGGATGATGCCTTGTTTCTTGCCTTCGACATCACGCCATTCGATCTTGATAGGAGGCAGTGAATCTTCTGCTGTCTTTAGTCGGGGAATTTCTTCATCTTCTCCAATTATTGGTTTTGAGAGAAATAGATTTGACAAAATTCAAGAGGCATACTTCAAAGATAAAAATCTAATGGTTGAGTGATTCACCTGTTATTTTCTCTGGAAGGCCACGTGGAGGGATTTGCTCTTGGTCTATGTCAGGGATTAAGCGATCTTGGTCTCTTGGAATGGTGGTGTCTTCAGTTGATGGACCTTCTCCTGGTGTTTCTTGGTGATCTCAGACCAGGTTCATTTCATCTGACTGGTTTTCAGTCAGGAGTTCCTGTCCTGGTCTTTGTTTAGTTGAGCCCGACTGATCTCCAGTCGGGAGGTCTTGGTCGGCAGTCGGGGGCTCCTGACTAGGAGATGTACTACTAGGAGGTGGGTGCTGGTCTCCTGGCATTGTGGATTCTTGGTTTCTTGGCCCGGTGGATGGCGTCTTCGTTTCAGTTTGGCTAGTGGGATCAATATCTTGGGGTTTCCTTCAGAAGACAGATGTCATGGATCAGGATAAAATTAAATGAGTTTACTTTGACAAAAAGGCAACATATGTTGTGAGTAAGGTACCTGTTGGATTTTATTATCGTTGGAGCCGACCGAGTGGCTGGCTTAGGTGAGCTGATGTTGATTCTAGGAGCTTGGACTTCTTCGGTTTCTTCGTCCGAGTCGTCAATGATCAGTTTTCTCTGCTTGCTCGCTCGCTTGCTGGTTTCTTCAACTACAGCCCTTTTGGTCTTTGCCTGGGGTTCAATCTTTGGTCCTCCAGTCGGCTTTTTGCTGGTCGGCTATACCGCAGGGTTGTCATGGTACACTTTGAATGGCCGAGAGATAACTCAGAGCGTTTACCTACAGAAGATGTCCTTGTCTTAGAAGCATCAACAAGTGTGGCATAAACGAAAGAATCAGAGCCACAGAGTTTACATACCGGAGGTGGTGGTCAAAGGAGGTTGTACGAAGAACAGGCAGTTTGTTGTTGTAGTCAACCACAATCCCGGCGGAGAAAATCTTGTACATACGGGAGCACAAGATTTGGAAGTCGAGTGACTCATGGTCTTCTCGATTGGGGTCACTTTGTCCTTCATATTCAAAAGCCGCCTTAGATCTTTCCTTGATGGGCGCCAGTCGGGACTTGATGAAGTGCCAAGTGATTTGTTCTCCCCGGAGCCCTTTGTTCTTCATCTCGAGGATTTTTGACAGAAGGTTGTTGGCTTCGAGCTAGTTTGCGCCCTCGGGCAAGGCGTTCCAGTTTGGCCGGTGGATAGGAGGAAGACATATGAAGCTGGGCAGACTGGGGGCAGGATTGGAGATGTAGAACCAGTTGGCATGCCAGCCCTTGTTGGAGGTTTTCAAGGGAAGGGGAAAGTAGTCTCTACGGAGAGTACCACGGAGTTGAAATCCTGCGCCGCCGACAACACAGGGATTATCTTTGATTGGATGGGCTTTGAGTGAGAACATGCGGCGGAAGAGGTCGAAATGAGGATGGATTCCGAGGAAGGCTTCGCAAACATGGATGAAAATAGCAATGTGAAGGACAGAGTTGGGATTTAGATGATAGACCTAGATGCCGTAATAGTCAAGGATGCTGCGGAAGAATTCGGAGGTCAGCAAAGCAAACCCACAGTAGAAGAAGTGGGTGAAGACAACGATCTTACCGGTGTTTGGGGTTGGGAACTCCTCGCTGTGAGCTGGACGCCAGTTGATGATCTCTTTTCCTGAGAGGACTCCGTCTTTCACCATATCCTTCAAAGTTGATTCTCTAACATCGGAGGTCGCCCATTGCTCAAAGGGGATTTCTCTCTTTTCCGCCATGAGCGAGATTTGGGATGGACTGAGGATGGGACTAGAGGTTGAGATTTTTGGACGGGTTGGAAGGAGAGATGAGCGCAGCAAATCTGGAGGGGATCGAGAGGGGCTGGACGGATGGATTTTGTGGATTTCGCGTTCTAGGTTTCTACGGTGGCGTCTATGAACAGGAGCACGAAAGGGGAATTTTTCGGAAGATGAAGCGGCGGGGAAGACGACGACGCTTCGTCGGTTATTTTAGGGTATCGACAAATATTTCCTTGTTTGGGCCGCGGCCCACGGGATGATTGTAGCCCATATTTCAGGTGTGGCTTGTCACGCGTCTCTAGGGACTTAAGCAAATTTGCCTTGGCAATATGCACGTGCTTTATAGCCCAATACTTTCAAAATCCTCTCATATAGCAGTTACACAACTTTTTAGGAGTTGGTACGATGCAATTTGGGAGGTGGCAAACAGTAAGGTTTTTATGACCGTCCTGGTAACTTTTTCATAAGTTGTAGGAGCTGTTTGATTCTTTATGAAGGTATTTGATTTTATATGATTATATCAATGCTACATTGCCACTTTGGTGTGTTTTTCTGATTAAGACCAATATTATGGCTTAGGCTGATTATATCTTGGTCATATTGTTCACGCAATTGGTAAATCTATTTATGGGTTTTATTAACTCGGATTTTATACCACAGATGCCCTATGTTTCTGAGGAAGGTGAAATTGTGTGTATCGAGGGGACTCGGGCATGTTTGCTTTGGCAGCATGTGCACAATATAGAGCTAGAACTCGGGGTCATGATGCACTATACCTTATTAATGGGGTTATGTGTTATATGATTTTTTAGGATGCTTTTGGCTTTTGCTAGGCATTCATTTATATAAATTTACTCGGATGGATGAGATTATTAAAGTTTTTGACTATATGCTTAGTTTGTTTAACTAAACACATAGTCGGGGGCTACACCTAATTAGGTGCATCTAGTCGATGCACCTAGGTATATTTTTTATGACTTTTTCAACCCTTCACAGCCTCGGGATTGAAGCACTCGGGATCGAAACACTCGGGATTGAAGTACTCAGGGTGAAGCACTCGGGAGGCACCTGGCTTTGGGCCAGTTTGGTTCGGGGTGGAGTTATTTGGTCGATTGTGAAGGTCTCAGGGGGCTACTATGGAGATTGTGGGTACCACATACCCATATGGCTGGCCTATCCAACTGATATAGGGGATAGGTTATAAGGGATGATTATGTAACGGCTTAGGACTTAAGCGTTACGTTGCCTTGTGTATCAAGGCATGGCTTATAGTCTTAAGTCGGTAGTATTTTAGATGATACTCAGGAGTCCTATATCGTATATGCGGTAGGTCTCCGGCTTATGAGCCTGCCTTCTGAACCTATAAAAGGAGGGCAGGACGCTCCTTGAGGGGCAGAGAGAGCAATAGCGATAGCTAGGCTTTGATTCATAAACCACCAGATCGTGAGATCAATATAGAAATCGACGGATACAATCCTCAAAACAAGAGTAGGGTGTTACTTCTTTATAGAAGGCCTGAACCTTTCTAAATTCCTTTGTCTACTAACCCATCGTATTTGACTCTTGTGCGCTACCCCTTTTCTCATTGCCGAAATCAGGTTTCGACATTTATGATCTCTACATAAGGAACGCCGGTGCCACATGTAAACCAACTTGTTGGAACCTGGGAGGTACCTGTAATAGGTTCCATTCAAACATATCACAAATCCTGTTTTACCTTTAATCTGCCCCAAAATTGAAAACATGGCAGGGTAATCGTTAATGGTAAGGAAAATGATGGCTTTCACTATGAAGTATTGTCTTAAATACTCGTCCCACACATTCATCCCAGCTTTTCATAAATCTTCCATATCTTCCATCAATGGCTCAAGAAATACATCAATATCAATACCAGGTTGTCGAGCGCCTTGTATCAGGACATAGAGTAGAACGTACTTTCGCTTCTAACAAAGCTAGGTAGAAAGATTGTAAATGGTCAGAAGCACTGGCCAAGTGCTATGTGAGCTGCTCATGTATCCAAATGGGTTCACTCCATTAGTACTCAGTGCAAATCTAATATTTCGTGGGTCTTTAGCAAATTTTACATACTTTGCATCAATGTTTTTCCACTGACGAGTATCCGCTGGGTGTCGGAGCATCCCATCTTTCTAGCGCCTTTCTTGATGCCAGCGCATTAGTTCCGCATCTCTAGGGTTTAAGTACAAACGCTTGATGCAATCTTTCACAGGAAGGTGCCACATCCCAGCTGGAGGATTTTTTTTCTTGTTTTCCTCGAATGAGTCAACCTCTTCTTTGTCAAAAAAACCAACATCTAGGGAAGTGTTGTTAGTAGATTTGTACCGGATAGCATCACTTGTTGGGCATTTATCCAAGGAAACGTACTCTTTCCTGTATAAGATGTAGTCGTTTACGCACGTATGAATCTTTTCCACACCAAGAGAAAAGGGACAAATTAATTCCTTCGCTTGATATGTGTTAGAAGGTAATGAGTTAGGTTTCGGTAGCATGATTTTCAGAATTTGTAGTATGCTATCAAAACTATTATCAGACCAACCATATCTTTCCTTCAACCTTATAAGTTCAAGCACTGATTGTAATGTTGAGAACTCCCTATCACAACTCTTTGACTCATCGTACAAAAGATCTTTCATTCTCTTCTATAAAGCTTCAAAATTATCTAAACCCTAGCCAACCCCATTTGCACCTCAGGTTTTGCATGACATAACATTTCCTCTAAATCAATGTTATTATCACCACAACTATCACCATCAGTAGCCTCCATGTGATCAACATCCGGCCGATCTTGTTTGTCATCAGGATCCACTTGTTGCCCACCATGATGGGTTCATATCGTGTAGCCATTCATAAATCCACACATCACTAAGTGATCCATTATTGTCGCAGCATCACTAAGTGCCCATACTTTCTCATTCTTACAGTTAGAACATGGACAATGTATCTCCGTTGTATTGTTACTGTAAGCATGCGCCTTGGCAATATCGATAAATTTAGATACTTCATCCGTATATGAAGGCAAAAACCTTGGTATATGATACATCCATTGCCTGTCCATAACTCTGATAATATTTTATTTACAATTATATTAAAAAAATAAAATCACAGAATAATACATATTTACAAACAAACCTAACTTTGCTCGCTATTTGAAAGAGAAATATAAATAACTAGGGATGGTGATCTATAAATTAAACGTAGATATATTTTTTCTACTATGTGGGGAGCGTGGAAAATAGATATTTTTTCTCTCTCCCTTCTCTAGATCTAGGTGATTGCAAAAGTGGGCAATATACATATATTTTGGCTAATTAAAGCATCACATTTAAGCACAAGAGATGAGAGGACAAGATGGCATCATGGTGTATACATAGATCCACCAAAATCATAGCATAAAAAGCATAAAAAATTGCATGCACATGGTGCTTTCACTATTTTGCATGTATAGATCCATCACTATTAAGGCCAAAAAAATAAAAAAAATCATAAGAAGAAAAGGAATGCATAGATCTAACCACTGTGGAAAAATCCACCAAAGATTTCGAGTTCAAAACCCCTCTATATTTTGCTTTTTTTGGAAAGAGAAACTTTGTATGAACTGTGCAGGGTTCGAGGAGGAAGAAGGCTTTATAGGGGAATTTTCCTAGACGGACGACATAAGGTGCCGCCTAGGAAGATACATTTTCGTGGACGAAGCTCTTAAGGCGTTCGCCTGGGATAATCCTCTATTTTCCTAGGCAGACCTCTTAAGGCTCTCTTCCCAGGAGGATGGCCATCTCATCCCCCTTGTTCCAATTTGAAGGCGGACATATAGTGTCAAAAGTTTTACCCGCCTGGAGAGATGAAAGCAGCTCGTCTACGAAAATCGTTTTCCCAATAGTGACTATTAATTCATCTTAGTAAGTATAGTTAGTTGTTTCGGTTATTGCAATACAAATCTTTTGACCTAAAACTTCAATTCAATTTCAAGAAGAAAAGAACATGACCCCCAAAACCCCGGTATAACTGTACAATTTAGAGATGCCTGGCGGTAGGTTGGTAGAACACTCATCACGTCAATCAATTCCGCACTCTTGTGAGAACAAACCTTTGTGAAATATATTTGCTAACCTTTGTTCTATTTGTTCTACTGGTTTGATGATGTAACCATGGCTGTTATTGATATAACCGTTGCTCACATCATAGTTCAACTGGGAGACATCAAGATCGAGCCGCAGAAGTTCTGGAATCCAATTCGGTCAAATGGAGCAACGTTGACTTCAAACAGCCGCCAAATATGCATACAAGCTCCGTTTTGGACCCATGAGTACTTAATGGAAAGCTCTTGGGGTACTCTTTCCATGAATCAAGCCTCATCTCCAAATTTCATATCAATCATCCGCAATTGAAGAAACAAGGTGTTACGTCACCTATAATGGACCTGTGAGCTTGTAACTTCATCTGGGACCCTGGCCCAAGTGGGACCCATGTGGGGTGCGCCCCAACCTGGTGGAGCACGACCTAGGGACCTCCTTGGTCGTCCTCCTACCCCCTTAAATAACTAGGTACCCTTTTAGAGTTTCTCGAGGTTTGTTTAGATTAAAGTTTAGCTTCGCTACTTTGCCGTGTAATCCCGTGATCGGTTAGATCGCCGGTTTGCTCGTTACGGAACCCCAACTTATCATTTGTATTCAATTCTTATTTGCAATTCAGATTGCTTTTATCTTATTCTTGCTTGTTTCTTCAATTTTCTTGTAGGAATAAGGATAATCTGCACCGGCAAAATCAACAACTCATAGAGAGGTGTATCGATTGTTAAGACACAACACAACAACGTCTTATACGGTTGTAGTCGGATCGTCAACGTTTCTCTCAAATCGTAGTTACCTCAACTCACCAAAAGATCGGACCAATCAAAACCGTGAGCTTATCGAGTGGAGCTTAGGGTTTATCATTTGATATGGCGTGTGTGTATATGTGTTCAGAGTGATGTGTGTGTATATGTGTTCATAGTGATGAGTATGAATACGTTGTGAGCTCTAACGTTTATACTGTGTTTTTTAAAAAAACCCAACATGGTTCTGCCTCAGGAATTTTTAGCATTTTTAATTTTTATTTTTTAAAGATTTGCAAAAATAATTTTAGGTTTGAAAAATTTGCAAAACTAATCTCCAATCGCTCTCCCAAAGGGCGATTTTTAAAAATCGCCCTCCCAAAGGGCGACAAGGGGCCTAACTGCAAATTTTCAAACCCTTTGCATCGGTTTTAATTGATTAAAAACTAATAATGCTTATTCAACACTTTAAATGATCTTAAATAAAAAAGTTGTTAATAACAAAGTTGTAGATCTTTGTGAGATCTATAACTTTCATATAAAGTTTATCTCCATCCGATGTCGTTTAAAATGTAGATCTGAGATTCTTTTAAATAGGTTTTAGATTTTGTAATGAATATTTGGATATCTAAACGAACTTAAATAAAAAAGTTGTTAACTATAAAGTTGTAGATCTGTGTGAGATCTACAACTTTATAGTTAATAAATTTTTCATTTAAGATCGTTTTGAGTGTCGAATAAGTATTATTAGTTTTTAATCAATTAAATCGATGCAAAGGGTTTGAAAATTTACAGTTAGGCCCCTTGTCGCCCTCTGGGAGGGCGATTTTTAAAAATCGCCCTCTGAGAGGGCGATTGGGGATTAGTTTTGCAAATTTTTCAAACCTAAAATTATTTTTGCAAATCTTTAAAAAATAAAAATTAAAAATGCTAAAAATTCCCTGCCTCAGCTTCTCCCCCATCTGGTCATGCTACCACTTTGCCCCCCAATATCAATAGGCCCATTAGGAATCACTACTACAGAATATGCCATAAGTGCCGGTTCGCAAGAGTTCATAGGTGCCGGAATTTCTTCCGGCACCAATTGGTCGGCACCAATAGAAGATGCCGGCACCTATGAACCCTATAGAACCGGCACCTATAGATTTGCATGAGCCAAAAAAAAGAGCCGGCTCAAATCGAGCCGAACTCAAAATTGAAATCCCCAAATCCCCAAATCAAAATTAAATTGTCACCAAGATAGATTGACATCACAGGAACATATTCAACAACAAAATCATATACAAATTCACAAATATATTTACAAATACATCCACATCAAATATTCACTGATTCACACGTTCACATATGCATTCACAAATTCATTCACACTTTCACAGGAAGGAGAGGCTGCCGCTGCCATCCCGGCGCTGAGATCAGTAAGAGAGAGGAGGGTGAGAGATGGCGAGGGAGAGGAGTAGGGAAGACGAGGGGGGATATACTAACCTTTAATGTCGCCGGAGCTACCTCGAGCGGCCGCCGGAACCCTAGCCTCTTCCTTTCCGCTGGCTGCGCCGTGCTGGTTTCGCCCCTCGGCCCCCCTGCCTTCCCTCCCACCGCCTTCCCTCCCCCCAGATCTGGCGGTCAGTAAGAGAGAGGAGGGTGTCGCCGGCGCCACCGGGTCGCCATCGCCTCCCCGTCTTCCCACCCACCGGGTCGCCGTCGCCACTGATGGAGAGCGAGAGAGGCCGCCGGGCCGCCGCCGCCTCCCCTCCCAACGGTCCGCCAACGGAGAGGGAGAGAGATCGCCGGGCCACTGCCGCCTCCCCTTCCAACCCGCACGCCAACGGAGAAAACCGAGAGAGTGAGGGACATCGATCTGGATCAATCTCCTCGCGTGGCTGGTGGCTGGCCTTATCTCCTCGCGTGGTGGGCCCCTCCAGCTGGGCTCCGACTGGCTCGGCTCAATTCTTTAGGTGCCGGGTTTTTTTAGAAAACCGACACCTATACTATATTATAGGTGTCGGTTTTTAATTAACCGACACTTATATTATAGTATAGGTGCCGGTTTTTTTAAAAAACCGGTACTAATAGTATTGGTGTCGGTTTTTAGTTGTTCAAATATGTCGGTTCTTTATTTTTTATCACGCAGAAGGTGGGAACGCTTAATAGGTGCCGGTTTTTGTTGAACCGACACCTATTATGCCGATACCTATGCATGTTTTTGTAGTAGTGAATGGAATTTAGAGATGTGTCCTCGTATGATTGTCGCACGATCGACCATGGGCCTGTTTGGTATGTATTTTTTGGGCTTCGGCTTACAAGTCAAAGAAATGTGACCAATACAATATAAAAAGAAATAATTTTAGGAAGGTTTTATACTTCTATTTTTGGCAGTTTAAAAGCCAAGGATAAAAACAAAACAATGAAAAAAAGCACTAAATTAATTTTACAGTTAAGTTAAAATAATTAGTTGCCACTCATAATATGCTGAAACAAGCATGCATGTCAATTAACCTTTTCTCAGTGTGGTACTAGACATGAAGATAAGACTTTGCTTTCGATCACCTTTCTCTAAAGGTGGATGATGCTAGCTTGGGATGAGGACACCCCATATGTATATGTCGGCTGTCGGCTAGATTAAATTGTTCTTTTTTTTTTTGGGGTATGCTAGGTTAAAGTTGGGAGTATTAGATGTGAAAGTACAACGTGTCCCTTGCATGCAAGACGAGGAATCTCTCAAAAAAACCCGAATGGTGATATGTCGCATGCAGCAAGTGCCTGACAAAGCAGATCAGACGAAATGAAGATTATCTTGAAATGCAGATTATCCGTATGTTTGCATGCGCTACTCGTTGGGTCCAGTAATGTTTAGACGGTATTCTTTTCTAATCAAGATAATCAAGATAAAGATAAAATAAAGTTAGAACACGTAAAAAACCCATTAATAGATAATTAATTGAATTTTAATTATTATAAACTCGAAAATTGATTTGATTTGATATTTTAAAGTAACTTTTGTATAGAAAGTTTTCACCCGAAACATATTATTTATATTATTTAATAGTTTGAAAAACGTGTTAACGGTAAAATCTCTATCTTATTTAGAAAACAAACACCACCTTAACTTTTGTAAAAGAAAGCAATAGTATCTGCCACACATTAATTTTGTTGTATACATATATTTTTTCATAAACTACTTCATTTGTTTTAATATTACAAAAATAGTCATAATATGATTCTATCTTATTTCATATTATGCAAAGACATCTGAAGGAACAAAATTGTTCCTAGAACCTAACAATTAATTTGCTTTAAGCAATATTAGCATGTGTATAATTTATTTAAATCTGTAACAAAGTAGCTAGTAAATATAAATATTGTTGTCGATAGACAAATGCATCTGCCGAAGGACATGCTTCACTCAAAATGTGTGGAAAATGTAGATTGGGAAATATATTGATTTCTTAAAAATTGGATCCCCTATTACACACCCTTTGGGGTCTATTTATAGTTTCACAGTTTAGGTTTACAAACTTAGGGTATACTGTTTACTCTGAAATTGACTTAGTTGCTCTTATGATGGGTACATTTAGTTGCTCTTATGATGGGTACATTTACATGGGTAATAATTGTCTTTTGGCCCAGTTAATAGGCGCATGGGTCCTAAAAGCCCCTTGTTGGGCCGTTTGTTGGCCTCCTCAGGGCGAAGGTGTTTGCGAGGGACTCATCCTCCTTCATCACCTGATGATCTTTCGCCATGCATTGCCGAAAGCCCGTCGCCTCGTGGTTCTATGAGCGCTTTGCCACTCATCGTCTGCTGTCGGTGTTTGTGCAAGCTTCACCCTTCGTGGTTTAGCGGGTGTTTCGGCAGCTGGGCCGAAGGTCCTCATGACATGCCTCCAACAAATATAAACATGCCATGATACTTGATACTCTTCCTATGGATGTGTATCACTATCACCAACTGGTTTTCCAGTATTATAATACAATACATCCATGTTTTTATATGTCTATTATATAGTTCTATGTAAACAATATATTTCGCTATATCGGTATCATAAGCTTTTATGTGGTATGTAATAATGATTATGGCTTACTATCAGCACAAGTTAAATAATAAAGATAATGATCACTTCTAATTTTATCCATATCATCTAGTACTAAGTACCGTAGTGCTCATTAATTATGACCTAACATATTATATGTAGTACATTTGCCCTTATACCTAATTTATTTACTCTTAATTCATTGGTCCCTTCTTTGGCTTCTTTCATCTCTCTTGTATCTTGTAGAGTGTGACTCTTATATGAGGGTATAGCTCCTCTCCTCCATATCATTATGATAATCTAAGTGACACTCTTTAGAAATAACATTAAGGTCTTTTTAGAGTTGCTCTCAGCAATAAGGCGGAGACGATAGAATTCATTGGTCTCGAAGCAAGTTTTTTTTTCTACTAACCATATGTACCAATCTCCTTCTAGTGACCTTTTTTAATTTTTTTTGAAGATCATTGACCATATAAGAAGTAATTATACAATAAAAGCTTACTCTCTCTATACACATGCACACCGATCTTCTTTATAGTAACTACTGTCTTATTTAATTATTTTTAAGTATAAACATGGCATTTGATCATTCATCTTCGTGAAGAAAACCTTATAAAAGTTGTGACTTGTTTTCGTCACGTTCAAAAGAGAGCAACATCATATATTTAAAAATGTCATAGTATATACGGTGTATGTATATCCTTCGGTTGGCATAAAGAAAGAAAGAAATAATAATATTCCCTCAGCTCCTATTAGTAGATTCCATTGCAGAACGTGTCAAACACCCTTTATAAAGCGAATCTCGTTTATATATAGCAGCCTCTATATATGGCCTAGTCTCGCACCGAGGCGCAACCGCGCGACGAGAGTGCGGCTGTTGCTTTTCCCAACTCGACGATCAAGTGAAGCGGGCGACGGCGGCGGCGGCGGCGGCGACGACGACGAGCGCGCAGCGTGTGGGTGATCCATGGAGGTGTTCGTGTCGGGCGGCGCGGCGGCGGCGGTGGCGGCGGTCGGAGGGCTCGTCGCCGCGGCCGCGCTCGCCGAGAGGGCCGGCGCGATCGCGCGCAGGAACCTCCCCAACGCGCCCCCAGGTCAGTCGCCCCCATCTCTCTCTCTCTCTCTCCCTGTAACTGTTTGATGGAATGCCGCCTCGGTGAGTGGCGAATGACTCACTGATCACCAGAGGTGAGATTCCACCGGTGAATTTCTGTTACCATTTGAAATCAAAACTCTGATCTCTTGATTCCCTTGAAGATTTGAGCCAGTCAAGTTTGCATTCGCCACAACTTGTTTTTGCACCGTTCTCCGCCACTGTCTCTTCTCTCTCTTGATCTCTCCATTGATGCCACTCGGAGACCGAGACGGAGACGGAGACGGCAGCTCATGCCGCTGCTCGCGTCGGAACATCTTGAATTTTCTCCCTCCTTTTGCAAGTGCAATTTTTTTTATTGATCTCCCTTTGTTGGAAACGGGAGCTTTTGTGCTGCCTTTAGGCAGATTCGAATCTATCCTCTCCTTTGCTTTACATTGCTTTTTTTTTTCTTTTCTCCATATTGTTATGTTTTTTTTCTTTTCAAGTAGAACAATGTACCTCATGACGATCATTGCAGAGACCAGGAATGTAAAGCATTTCCATTATCTGCAAAGAGAATGATGTGATGTTTAGTATTTTCTCAAACAAACATAGGCATTGCACTGGCAGGATTGAAGTCTAAAGAAAGGAATAAATAAAAGATGGGTCGAATTGTTTCAAGAATTGCTGGATCACACTTTGAATTGTCTGGATGAAATTTACCGAAAAGCAAGTTGTTCCCTAGAGGACATGCAATCATACTCTCCAACAGGACCGTAGAAAGAATTAGGGCCATGGTGTGAAAGGCATAATGGGGCCTTAAAATTTAATATGTATCACGACGCGATATGACTCATAGAATTATAGTATAGAATACGGATAGCAGAATACGACGAACGGCCAATCACGACGACTCGTAGAATATGATTACATCTAGTTTTAATCGTATTAGGCCTGTTGTGCCTTCTATTTTTAGTTTTGGGCCTTATTAGGTTCTCTGACCTTATGGTCTTTCATTTTAGTTATGCTGCTAATTAAGTATATACTTAGCACTCCATGAAATTAAGATTTGGGGCCTGAATAGTCGCACACTTCACATATGTCACTGTACGGCCCTGCTTTCCAAACAGACATTCCTATCTCTCTCGTTATTACCAAAATTCCAGAAATTTCAGACGAAAATTTTTTATGTTCGGAATTTTAAATATTTTTCTTCATGAATTTGATATTTTCCCCCTAAATTCAAACAAATTTGAACTTTTTTTTTTGCCAGAGGCACTTCCTGCTTACTGGTATTTGAAATTCACCGGTGCTGGATTACAGAGAGAGGAGGGGTTTGTCGGTAGCTTGCTTACGAAGCATAAAGCGGAATGCCTTTCTTACCAGTGGCTTACTGCCTTCAGTTTACTTTTGGCTGGAAGCGCCATTTTTCAGTTGTAACAGTTGAAAATGATTCTTCAATTGCAGTAGCTTTTTCCAAAGCTATCTTCATCGGACCACTTTGCATAGCAGTTGGTTTGGTAATTATTGTTCTCCTGTTTTTTTGGAGCACATTAGTTCTTCTGGCTAACGTAGTGTGGTTTTGAAAATTAGGAAACTATTATACAGTGAAACATTCTGAGTAAGTAACTAATAATTATATCACATAGAGACTATCCTTTTGTAGTATGGCATGACTTTAACAAACTTTAGAAAACTTTCATCAATCCATAAAAAGCGTCCAAATTTGTTTTTTCTTTCGTTTAATAAAGATTTCATGCTGGGTCAGTATGCGCTTATTGCCCCATGATGATGGAAGAACATACATTTTTTCCCATTAACAGCCAATAAATTCACATAACTAGCTTTATTACTTTGCAAACAAAACTGAAATGAGATTCCCTATTTATAGATTATTATTCAATTTTCCTTCTGATATATCAAAGTAAAAAAGAAGTAATTATAGACCTACGTTTAGTATAAGTACACAAAGGACTCCTAGTTCACTGGAGACACATGGTACATCATCTGTTCGTTGAACAACATCGACAATATGGAATTAACCGAGCCCAATCGGCATGTCTATGCGAATGGCAGAATATGTATGGACAACACCAAGACAAAAAAAATGGTAAATGGCATAAAAATGAAAAAAAAACTGATGATACATAGAAACGAACAGGAGAATTATGAAAATATTCAGATCAGTGCTATCGAAGTCACGAAATAATACAAGAAATGATTGGTATATGAAGTAGACTAAGTGTGAGTTCTTCACCCTACTTTTTCAACTCGCATCTCTTTTTTTTTCACACGCACGTTTTTTAAACTGCTAAACAGTGTGTGTTTTTCAAAAAGTTTCTATACTAAAGTTGCTTTAAAAAATCATATTAAACCACTTTTCAAAAAATAAAATAGTAAATACTTAATTAATCATGTGCTAATGAGTCGCTCCGTTTTTCGTGCGGAGAGAATTTTTTCCCAACACCAACAAAAGAACACACCCTAAATGTTGTTTACACTTTTGTACCGGTCAGTCCCCTCTGTTAACAAACTGTTTCTTGCAATCTCTTTCCCTTTTCATTGA
This sequence comes from Oryza officinalis, assembly GCA_008326285.1. Lineage (NCBI taxonomy): Eukaryota > Viridiplantae > Streptophyta > Magnoliopsida > Poales > Poaceae > Oryza > Oryza officinalis. The sequence continues at coordinate 36,547,232 of BDMV01000006.1, read as the reverse complement.
GTCAGCAGCGCTCCGGCCAGTTTTGTTTTTAAAAAAAAACCCTCAAATACGTATATATATATATATGAGATTTGCTTCGGTCCAACAAAAAGTATCTCGAGGTACTGGTACCTCACGGTACCAAATCATTTTCGATCATTGGATCTACCTAGACAGAATGGGAATTGTTAGATCCAATGATTAGAAACGATTTGGTACCTTGAGGTACTGGTATCTCGAGATACTTTTTGCTGGACCGGAGCTGTATATATATATATTGTTGACCCAGTTGTGAGTTGAGAGGGCAAAGTATTAATTATTCTGGTCTGTAATCACCTAATTCTATTTGATATTCTGAGCTTATCGACCATTATCTTGTCAGTATCTGACAAAATCTGGCAACATCACCGAAGTAAGGGACAACAATAATTCATCACTAGGCTAGTTAATTGCATGAATATCTGGTGTTATCATCTATGCAAACAAACTGTCAAAAGAACTCATTTCAAATTTCCAGTCTAGTACAAATTCTAAGTCTCCTATGATTCTATGATTATATTTCCTTGTCATGCAGCTGTTCCTGGTTTACCCATAATCGGAAATCTGCATCAATTGAAAGAAAAGAAGCCCCATCAGACCTTTACAAATTGGGCTGAAATTTATGGGCCAATCTACACTATAAGGACCGGAGCTTCTTCCGTAGTTGTGCTCAATTCAACTGAAGTAGCCAAGGAGGTAACTTACAAGTTGTCTATCATTTTTATTGACTTGCATTACTCAAGAATGACAGTCTCACATTTGATTTGATCATGAATAACACAAACCAATACTGTACTCTCTTTTGCAGGCGATGGTTGCAAAATTCTCATCCATATCTACCCGAAAGCTATCCAAAGCACTGACAGTGCTTACTCGCGATAAATCCATGGTTGCTACCAGCGACTATGGTGATTTCCACAAAATGGTGAAGCGTTATGTCATGTCAAGCATGCTGGGTACTTCTGCACAGGTATACTTCTCAACAATTTCATTTTTCAATTTTAGTACTGATTGTTCTCAATAACTCCAGTGTACATTTTCAATACTGATTATCTGCTACCAGTTACACTTGCAGATTTTCAGTTATCTGTGGTCTGACAACGCAATGCTTCCATAAATTTCAGAAACAATTTCGTGACACAAGAGATATGATGATCAATAACATGTTAAGCACTTTCCATAAACTGGTGAAAGATGACCCACATGCTCCTCTGATATTCAGAGATGTTTTCAAGGATGAGCTATTCCGGTTGTCCCTGATCCAGGTTTGGATTGTCTCTCTGAACTTGAACTGTCAGATGGTCGATTTGTTATTTCTGGCACTGACAATGAATGTCGCAAACTTCAGAGCTTAGGAGAGGATGTGAGTTCAGTCTACGTGGATGAATTTGGGAGGGACATTTCGAAGGAAGAAATCTACAACGCCACTGTGACCGACATGATGATGTGCGCAATTGAGGTTGACTGGAGAGACTTCTTCCCCTACCTCAGCTGGGTTCCAAACAAGAGCTTCGAAACAAGAGTTTTTACTACAGAATCTAGACGAAGCGCAGTGATGCGCGCCTTGATCAAGCAGCAGAAGGAAAGAATTGTGCGTGGAGAGGTGAGCAAAGGCATACTTTGACAAATGACAACTTTGCTTCTATGCAAAAAAAAAATAAAATTATTACTTCCAGAGATCATCTTTTAACTCCATGAAACTGAGATATACATGCAGGCAAAGATATGCTATCTGGACTTCTTGCTGGCAGAGAACACACTGACAGATGAGCAACTGACGATGCTTGTGTGGGAGGCCCTCATAGAGGCTGCAGATACTACATTGGTCACTACCGAATGGGCCATGTATGAGCTTGCCAAGAACCCTGACAAACAGGCAAGAATTGGTGCTCTTTTCCAGCTCATTTTGGCATTCTTGACTTTATCAACCAAAACTTGTTTTGGGCTTCTTTTTTTTTTGTCATGCCAGGAACGGCTTTACCAAGAGATCCGCGAAGCGTGCGGCGAGGAGACGGTCACCGAGGAGCACCTCCCGCGACTGCCGTACCTCAACGCCGTCTTCCACGAGACGCTGCGCCGCCACTCCCCTGTCCCGCTCATACCTCCGAGGTTCGTCCACGAGGACACCAAGCTCGTCGGCTACGACGTCCCCGCCGGCACCGAGGTAAGCACAACCACGCGACAATGGCCAGCCGGCAGCGTCACCGACAGGGTTTGCCCTCTCGCTTGAGATTTGCTCCGGTCCAACAAAAAATACTTCGAGGTACCGGTACCTCACGATACCAAATCATTTCTGATCATTGGATCTAGCTAGGCAGGATGAACATTGTTAGATTTAACGATTTGGTACCGTGAGATACCGATATCTCGAGATACTTTTTGCTGGACCGGAGCAAATCTCCTCTCGCTTTGGGCTGGAATTCTGGTGATTTCAGTGTCACTGAAATTTCATGAACTTCGATGTTTTCGGGTTTTTTTTACGAAATTATTCGAAATTTGAACAAATTTTAACTAAATTTGAATAAAATTAGACCAAATTCACAAAAATTTGGAAAAATACAAAAATTCAGGTGGGATTTTTTTATAGTGAATAAAATCCGGCCTCTATATACGCATTAGATATACACAGTCAAAAGATACGAAGAGTTTTTATACTCCAAAACTCCAAACAAAGGAACATAATAAAACAAGAAAGCTAAGAAAAAACAAAATAGAAGACTAAGCTCCACTCTCCTTCTATATCCTTGTTTCAAACCTGCCTTGGCACATCCCGTTGTAATCCAACATTTTTTATTATACCGGGCAGACTTCTTGTAGAGTTTTCGGGCGGGATAGTTGCTTGCTGGGGTGTCTGAAATTTCAATCACTGGTCGGCCCACCGATCAGTGATCAATCCCTGACAATCTAACAACTAACAAGTGATGGTCATCTGGCAGATGGTGATCAACCTGTACGGGTGCAACATGAACAAGAAGGAGTGGGAGTCGCCGGAGGAGTGGGCGCCGGAGAGGTTCGCCGGCAGGAGGTTCGAGGTGGCGGACATGCACAAGACGATGGCGTTCGGCGCCGGGAGGAGGGCCTGCGCGGGGAGCCTGCAGGCGATGCACATCGCGTGCGTCGCCGTCGCGCGCTTCGTGCAGGAGTTCGGGTGGAGGCTGAGGGAGGGCGACGAGGAGAAGGTGGACACCGTGCAGCTCACCGCCTACAAGCTCCACCCGCTTCATGTCCACCTCACGCCCAGAGGAAGGATGTGACCATTCAGTGGAGCTGTTGCTCGTTGAATAATGATATATACATGGCTGTTGGAGATATATCTACTATTAGCGAAATGTCCATGTTTTCTTATGGATAGAAGAAAACATATTATAATATATCATAGACTATATTTTTAATCAAATATGGTAGTATAACTTGTTACTTGTTTACTTATTCAAATATATGGTATTTGTTTGTGTGAACTTATTCAATACTAGCAGAAAATATCAAGGTAGTGACAGATTCCATTATAGCCTTTTAAAAGAGTATAGACAAGGAACCTTACAATAGTAGTGGTGAATCTTTCATGAGGTAAACCTTAAAAGAGCACTTAAGAGCACAAAGAGTATCCGTTTTCATTTAAGAAGATGCTAGATTTGTTTTTATTTTTACTTTTTAGTGTGTGAGTTGAGTTTTGGGTTGATTTTTTATAGTATATATATATATATAATATATATATATATATATTGTATGAATGCTGTCAATTTTTTATTGAACTTTTAACAACTGTTTAGATGACATTTGAACAAACAAGGTCTATTTTACGGTCAATTTTAAAGATCTGTAGTTCTTTTTTAGACCGTCATCTACTGCAGGTTCATTTTTGCCCAACATGTATTTGGCCTAGCGCAACTCGATTTCGTGCACCGATAAACATGCACCAAACATTTCACTTGTTTGAAATAAATATCACTGGACTAATATTTGACAAAGCTATATTTGTTATCATCGGATGATCGGTTGTTCCTGAATGTGCTTCACTAGACAAACAATCATCATCATACATAACTATCTCATTAAAGTACGTTGACCACCGCTTGAAGGTATTTACATACCAAACCAAAATATTCACAAAATAGACAATGACACTGAAATGGACAGGAGTTAACAGATGTTCGTGGACCGCATTGAAACGGCCGCCGCTCAAATGCAGACGAGGTCAGCGTCACCTTGCTTCTCTTCCATCGGGTGCCATCCCTTGCCTCGCCGGTGCTGCCACCCTGCAGACCACCGGGAAGATAGGAGGAAGGTGAAGAGAGATGGGAAATAGAGGAGAGAGGGAAGGGTGGAGGAAGAGGAAAAAGACGAGCCTCTCACATGTGTCAATGCATCACGTGAGTGTCATGTCAGCCAAAACCGGCCTCAATACTAGAGATGACAATGGGACCCCATGACCCGAAACCCGGTGGGTTTTTACTCTATCAGGAGTTTTTAGCGGGCAAAAAACCTTACCCACGAGTGCACTAACGGGCATAATTCTTACCCATCGAGTGGACCGGATCCTAGAACATTCTATAGTTACCCGGACCCATTAACCCGTGGGTTAAAAAAACCTGCATGGCCTAGCCCATAAGTGTAATCGGCCCAATGCCCAACAAGAAAAATAACCCTAGCTGTATAACCTGTTCCTGCAACTAACCTATTCTCCATTTCTCCTCCCTCCTCTAACAACGCACGTAGGGGAGATAGTGGCAATGGGGGAGGGTTGACGGTTCACATCACTAAGGTCGTGAGGTGCACCAGCCTCGCGAGCGTTGCCTCCTGCTCCCCTTATTCCCATCACCGCTAGCATCGCCTCCTCCTCTCGCAAGCTCCGACGCCACTGCTGCTACCGGATTGACGCATGACGTCACCCGTGAGTGCTGGTGCTGCTGCGGCCTCCTCCTCCCACGAGCTCCCCCTCTACCGGATCTGTGCGCATGCACGCAAGTGCCGCCGCCGCCGCGGCCCTATCTCTTGAGCCCCTCCATCGCCACCGCGAGCACTAATATCGCTGTAGCCTCCTCTCGTGAGCGGCGAGCCCCTTTGCCTTCTTCAACTGCCAAATCTTGCATGGTGGGTACGGGTACCCGTTTGGTACCCGTCACTCGCACGGGTGTGGGTACGAGTGATTCCTACACTTGACCACGGGTGTGGATATTGCAGCGGGCGCATTTAACATATGTGGGTGTTGGTACAGGATAAGAGAACCCGATGGGTACACACCTGTTGCCATCTCGACTCAATACTACCTCGAAACTACACTTACACTGGATTTGGTAGGCGAGGAATACATTGTACTTGGTTTTGCAGTTAAAGGATGCCATTGAAACTCGACCCGTACTTGAGGAATGAAAAATAGACTTTTTCCCTTTCCCTTAACGTGCACGCAAGTAGCCCAAGCGCCTTCACCTCCACGCGTTCACACCCAAGGTCATAATTAGGGACGAATAAAAAAAACCGATGTCCCACGGATCTATGGCACAACTAAATATCATAGTCTCACCATCCAGCAAAGCTATACTTAATATTAATAATAATAATAATAATAATAATAATAATAATAATTCCTCCATTCCAAAAAGCGTATTTTTAGCAAGACAAAGAGAGATTAAAAGACTACTATGACATTCATTAATGTAGAGAGAAAACTAGAAAAAGTACTACTTGTTCGATGGTTAAAACTAGAAGAAAATGATGAATATTAAACATGTCTAGTAGACCTCAGCCTAAAAACTCACTCTTTCTAGGACAAAATTCTAAATTAAAACTGTTTTTTTTTTTACAGACGGACCAGTGCTTATATATATAAATAAATATTTTCTTTTACCCGTTTGTCGTAACTTTAGCATGAAAGTCGAGACGTTGTTGGAGAATATGGCAACTACTCAAAATAACCGGTAAAAATGATAATTGTGAATGGTTGCAAATAAATTAGGTGGTGAAAAGGAAAGTAGTTAGTCGCAGCCCGCGCGGGCTCCATCCATCTCATGCAGCCTGTGGAATGGTCGGCAATTGTGGACAGTCGCTCTTGATCCATGCCATACTTCTAAAGCCCATATTAGTTTCTTATCAGATACCGAGCATGGCTGCATGGGCTTCTTGCATGCTCACGTGGGATAGTGAACCTCAACTCCTCAAATGGAATGCTGCCTCTCCTGCCTGCCACGGGCTGAGTTGCTAGGCTTTCGGGTGTCCCATTGGTTCAGCTCCATATATGACTATTTTTTTTCGGGGAACAAGGGATACATTACTTAACTAAGAAGTCCTCACACATAAATTGTGAGATGAAATTACAATTTCCGTCCGACCAGAAGTCCGTCAAGGACTCAGAGCGAGCTTTATTAGCTAAGAAATGACTAATACTATTCTGCCTCCTATGCACTAAAATACTTGGCCATACAACAGAAAACGGAAAATTTACCTATGTCCGGTGCATCACATAGAGTCTACGTAGATCCCTGGCCATAATCTCCTCTTACTACTTAAAAAATGATTTTTTTATGGTGTCACCTTTTTATTTTTACTGACAGACTAACAAAACAAATGCCGGTAAAAATATATTGGAGGATTCTGGGTCACGAGCCACTAGTGAAAACCGATTTTCACTCACGGATGCTTAGGAGATCCTTCATAAAAAAATAACTCTATTTTTTGAGACAGTCCTCTTAAGGGTCTGGTACCAATTTTCGCTGGCGATATGTACAGAGCACCACTGGCAAAAACAATTATGGTATTAAAAACCCAACTGCCCACAGCCCACCGCCCACAAAACCCTCCACCTCCCTCTCCTCGGCTCCATCCTCTCCTCCCTTACTCTCAGCGTCCGTGGCAGCGAAGGTAGCTGCAGCGGTGATGGCGACGGATACAGTGGTGGGGAGGAGCATGGGCGGCAAGGAGGCGCTCGGGCGGCAAATATGGCGACGAAGAGAAGCGCGGGTGACACGGAGGAGCGTGGGTAGCTGATCCGGCAGTGAGGAGGCAACCTCCCCCTTCCCTTCGGGCCGGCTCCTCTCTCCTTCCCCTCCACCGGCCCAACTTCTTTCGCTCGGCCCAGCTCGCCTTCTCTCCTCACGCGGAGTGTATTTTCCCTCCCCGGCCCGGCCTCCTCTCTCTCTCTCGCTGACAGATGGCCCCCATCTGTCAGCTTCATCACCTTCCTCCGGCCGGGAAAGCTGGCAACCGTCGCCCACGCCATTCCGCGCCACCCCACCCCGCTCTCACGTTCAAACCGACAGGACGCAGTCTCCTCTTCCACCTCCACCTCCTCCCCAACTTTTATAAAAAAAAAAACTAGCACCAAATCGAGCCGCGCCACATCCACGTCATCGCCCCACTCCGCTCGTTGGTTGCCGCCCTTCCTAACTTTGAGCCCACATCTCGAGGCTATAAAAATGCTCCCCGGACCTCGCTCTCTCTTTTCCCTCGCCTCTCTGAGCTCGCCATGCCCTAAATCAAGCTCCGCACCGCTGAGCCCGAGCTCCAGCCACGCACCACCGCCGCTCTAGCAACCGCCGCACCATGCCGTGGTCGCCTTCGGCTCCACCATGTCGCGCAGCGCCACGGCCACCACCCTTCCTCCTGTGCCCACCGCCAGAGCGCCATCTTCGCCACAAAACCGAGTTTGCTACTATCCCGTTGCCTTCGGTCGCCATTTGCCGTCGCTTGGGGCCGAGCCGGGCTGCGGCATAGCCACTGCCACCTTCCCCAAGCCATGGCCATCCCCGTCTGCCGCTCCCTGCTCCCGGATTGTCGCCGGAGCCCGTCGTCGCCGTTGAGCCTGAGGTGCACCGCCACTCGAACCTCGCCGCCGAGTCCCTTTTCATCGCCGTCGCGCCCATGGTGAGAACCGCCTCCCCCTCCTCTCCCTTTCACCTCCCTCCGCGCGCCCTCTCGCATCGTTGCTGGTGGCATCTTGGCCCCGTGCGCCAATGCTGCTGCCTAGCGCCACCGCTGGGTCGCGCCCCCCAAACAATCTCGGCTGTCCGATCGGCCCTGGCTTCAATCTGGGCCGCTCGTGTGTCCGCCCACGTGGCAGCGACGTCGGTGCCGCGTCGGCGCCACGTGTGCACCACGTGGTGCACCCACCCGTGCTGCACGTGGACTTGGTCCACCATGTACCTGTTGGCGTAGAATTTCGACCCGCCCCACCGTCAAAAGCGGGTTTCATGTTTCCACGGCGACCTGGGAGATCTGCTTAACTACAGTGCAGGTCCAATGGCTTGCCTAGGTGTGTGTAGGGCGTGCCAGTTGATTTGATCTACAATCAACAAGAATAAACAAGTAAACCATGTTAGTAAACGATGGTCGATCGACTGATAGGCCGATGTCGCATCGTGAAGGCCCAGCCGATAGGGCAAGACTATATCGGCCTACTTGAAGTAATAAAGAAACAAAATTAATAGACAGATCTAATCTCATCGGCCTTCATCAATGTGTCTGTGTTAATCTAGTAATACTGGCCGATGAGGGATATGGGAAGTAGACGCACTAGCTAATACTCTAGTGTAAACTTGTATGAACCGATCGGCCGATATAGATATACTGATCATAGAGTAATCCTAAGATCAATCTATGACAAATATATTTATATCTGTCAATCCTCTCATGCAAGTGGCAAATACATACAATAACATGAAATGATCATATTTATTAGATAAGACTGGCTGAAACCCCGGTACTATCCTTAATTACGATCGAAAACAGGCTTTGAGTTAGATCTCAAAACAGAACTAAGGTCGATAGCAACTCAAAGTGTGAATTGAGAATTAACACAAAGACAATCAAGTTGTCGATCGCTTTTGGGGATGGTAGATGCCTTAAACGATCTAGGCAAGCAAGCTAATTCGACCACCGTCGGCAACAAACCCTAAAACGAGTTTACCACTGGCGAGACAGAATTGAGATGCTATGTCAAGATCGTTCAAAACATGATAAACGACGATCACGTCGCCAGGGCTTAACGTGTCTAAAACGACACGCTAGCCCCGACAACGTAGATCGTCGGGTACGAGTTCTTACCTCTGCTCTGGGGAAGCAAAAACTTGTCGGAAATCAACCTCTTGCGAGGGTGGCAATGCGCCGAAAGTAGATTGAATTGTAGTTGTTGGTTGTTAAATTGAGAGAGAGTTTCTACGTACATACTACCGGGATATTTATACTCGTGATTTACAACATTGTCCATGTAAGACACGATTTTATCTCTAACTAACAAACAAGTCCTTATGGCGGACTCTTGCCATAGATTAGATCGAATCTAATTTAACTTCCTAATTAAGAGATACAATTGCCTAAAACCAAGCCTTATCCCTATTTGGCAATCTCCTTTGGAGCTTAACTCAAGCCCAAACCGAGCCCACGCTGCCTCCATCAGCTTCCTGCTTCCATCGGCCGATGGCCGCATTGAACCCTCATCGTCCGATATGGTCCCTCTGCTAGCGCTCTACCTGGTCCGATGCACCGCTGAGTCCGATACAGAACTTGGTCCGACTCCGGCATGGTCCGATAACACAACCGATCCGACCCGAATCACTCCTTCTTCTCTGCGTCGGTTTTCTCTTTCCTCTCCGAGTAGATTACGAAAATCTGCTGTTAACAGTACCGCCCTCCTTGAGTCACCGACTGGTGGGGCCCGCTTGCCGGTGCCACCTCTCCCCTCGAATGACATCATAAATCAAGTTAATTACATAATAAATCGTGTTTAATTCCAGAAATTCATTTAAAAGCTCAAAACTTCTAAAATTCATAACTAATTCATATGAACTCCAAATTGGGCCATTCAGCTTGCAAAATTCATCTAAAATTGAGCACTACATGTTTGTTTACTTTTCATGTACTATTTATTTAGTTTTATTAGGGTTTTCCTTGTTTTGCATGCCAACGTGTAAGATTTCGCCATTTCAGAAGATGTGCCAACCTTGAGTGATAATTTGACTAGCTTGTGTTACTTATGTTAACCTTGCTAGAATTATGTTATGCTTAGCCATACTTAATTACTACTAGGTCACTTAATGGGATAATCACATGATATATGTGTAGCATCTAGATAAGGTGCTAGCTCAAGACACCTGGCCATGCTTTAATGATCTTAATTATCCCTGTGGGCGCATGGTTTTGCTTATCACACCCATGGCAATTAAGGACCGGTTCGTGGGAAATCCTGAAAGACTTACCGTGCTAACCACAAGCAAGTGTGGGCAATTGCTCGCCTTGTAGGATAGCTTTCCCCTTTCTGATGTTCCCAGGCAATGGTGGGTGTGATGGAGTTTGGATGGACCCTATGACGGTTTATGTGGCTTTCGGATTCACGTAGGCACAAGAGGGGGCTGCCCACCTTGGATTTAAGGGTAGGGGCGAAACTTGTAGTATGGTGCGCTTGGTCAGGGAAAGTTATGCGAAGAGTCTTGTCACAATCACTTGCCATGGTGACGTGGCCGGCCGGACACGGTAACATGACGGTGGATTGTGTCTTGTGGGTACAGTTGTACACCTCTAGCCAGAGTAAAACTATTCGAATTGTCGTGCCCGCAGTTATTGGCAATCGACCAGCTTCACCGTCATTAGTCTCACTTTATCAATTAACTTGACTTAATAAATTGATGTAGTTCAGGTGGTTTGGTTGAGCCTGTTCAATGTGGTGTAGTGTTGTTCAATGGTGATTTAATCTTGCCTTAATTAATCAACTATTTTACTACCTTTCAGCTACAAATATTTACAACTGCCTTTATGCAAAGAGCCACAAACCTTTTTTTGTCTCTCCTTGCACGTCTGTATCATTGGTGTGGCTTGCTGAGTACGGTGGTTGTACTCAGTCTTGCTATTTCTCCCTTTTCAGAAGTGTAGTGCTTCTGAGTTGAAGACGGAGTTAGAGGAGCAAGGCTTATACCCCAGTTGAGTTTTGCCTATGAAGTGGAGCTGAAGCCCAGCTAGGATCACCTTTTTCTGCTGCTGCTGCATGTTTTTCGGTGTGAGGACTAAGTGTCTCTTTTATAACTATTTACGCTTTATTTACATTTGGATCTGTATATTAATTTATCCTTTTGTGTACCATAGCTTGATTTCTGGATAGGGATTTTTACACAAAATAGTCTGAAAATTTGGCTAAATTTCTAGGCATGACAAATTGGTATAAGAGCCAACTTGACTATAGGTTGAGCCAAATGGTCAAACCCCTCAGGACAAGTTTTCTAAAAACTTTATTTGTGAAAACATCTCTTCTCCTTCTCGGGAGTCTTTGCGAAATGATTTATCAAACTTCTCTCCTTTCCCCTCAAATTTTGTAGCTGTTGAGCCTGGAGGACAAACTAAAAGCTTCATATGAAGACCAGTCAAGCCTTAAGCTTCAAGCAGGAGTAGCAAGATTGTCAGACCTGAGTAGTCGTTCCGCAAGGATCAAGTGAAGACTTCCCAGAATTTACCTAAACCCAATCCTTCCCTGAAGGGTAGTATCATTAGTTGCTAGATCGTGTTTTGTTTGTTGTGTGCAGGTGTATGGTTTATATCAGTGGTGGGGATGTGACCATACTAGGTTGTTTGCTTAATCACTCAAAATAGATTAGGATTTAAGTGGGTTAAGATCTTATCTTTAGTGTAACCCTCTCTTTTCCGTCTCTCTTCCACCTGCAACAGATGGTCAACGTCAGGGACAATGACAATGAATCAGGATCACAACAGTCTGATGGATTAACTTAGAGCAACCTTATGAGAATTCCACCTCCACCTCTTGGGGATCTATCTTTAGCCCAAGTAGTGGCAAATCAGACTTAGATAATGACTATGATGATGCAGCAGATGCAGTGACAATACCACCGGCAGCAGATGCAAGTGCAGGTACAAGCCTAGAGGCAAGTTCATATGCAAGCTCAGGACCTGAATCATAGTCAAAGCCAGTATACTCCGATACGGACACCTACGATTCTTGCCAGTATACTGCCAAGCTCCCACAAGACAATTGCACCTAAGTCGCTCTCATACTGGAGGAAAGCAAGTGTTATCTGCTATGATTGTGATGAGCAGGGTCATTGCGCAAGAAATTGCCCCTGAAACGTTTATGCTAGGTCACCGACCGATGATGAGATACAGTGCCCAAGAGGAAAGAAAGGTTCAAGCCAGCTTACCAACAACAATTATGGTGCACCACAATCCAATCCTAAGAAGAAGGCACCAATATAGGACATAGGAGATGTCAGTAACAT